>KK502402.1:1332560-1365877 GCA_000688735.1 Glossina austeni
TTAAAAAAAAAAAAAAAAAAAAAAAAAAAAAAAAAAAAAAAGAAAGAAAGAAAAGAAACTAAAGTAAAATAAATTTCATAAAATACATAAATGCAAGTAAAAGTTTCCCCATACTTTTCTATAAGAGTTTCTATATAGACTTTGGTATACTAAGTTTATCGAATGCTTGCTTGCATTGCTTCGACGAACGCAATCGCAACGGTAATCGCAACATTTAATTTGATTAACAAAGGCCCTCAATTTAAATCATCATTTTTACTTAGCAAATATGTAATAAATTAATGCGAGTCTCTTCTTTAGTGTAATAATTTATCGGTTAGTAATAGGTATGTATAGCTAGGTTCTACTACACAGTAAATTCACTTTTATAGAGTATAGAGTAAGTGTAAGGAGTGTTGCGCTATAAACTGGCGACCTTAAAAATAGACGATCTAATGTTATCGGATTATGTTGCGGTCTTTTTTGATAAAAAAAATTAGTTCGTTTAATGATTAAGTATATGCTTTGCGGCCGTTCCTAATTGTTCATTATCTCAGTTGTTAGTCGTTTAATTGAGATTATTTTTGTAATGAACTTTTCAATGGTTTTGATGTATATTTTGGAAGGAACCTTCGAAGTCCATAGTTGCTAGAGATAGCACTTTATTCGCAACAATAGATTTTTTTCGGTTTCGTTTACTAGCGATTGTAGGTTGACATCTGTCTAACAGTTAATTACATCTTAACTTAAGAATAAATGCTTCATCTTGTAAGTTTTTGTTTTTAATTCTCTCACTTTTGAAGTTTCAACAGCAGTGTAACTGCGAAGAGGTGTACACAGTTTAATTTTATTGGAATTACATACTCATTAACAATATGTTCCGTTGTGTGTTCCCGTTGTGTGTCTGTGAATGTAACAGAGAGTATAACGAGGCTTTTTAAGATCAATCTCTTGCAATTGACAAAATATGTTAACAATAACAACAAATAAGCATTTAATGTGCGCGCTACAAGATTCGGTCTTAGCCGATCAAAAAAACATTCTATTTACCTTTTTTTAAAAAATGTTGTTTTACGTTTTTGCAAATGCACTAAAATTTATTTTTTTCATCATAAAAAACTATGATCATCATGTTGTGACACTTTTTGTTGTTTTCTTTATTTTTATTTTTTTTTACTTTACACGCGATTTTTTTTTTTTTTTTTTTTGTTGTCTTTTTGTTATTTATTTTTTATCATCGTGTGAAATTATGATAAATGTTGTTAAGGCAGCACATGCTGTTACTGCTGCTCCTCAAAAGCAATGTGCTTTATATATCTTTTATTTCAAAAGTCAGGAAAGACGGAAAGGAGGAGAAAGGTACCGAGCCGGTTGGGTGAGAGAGAAAAGCAATGGAGAGGAATGGGAAAAAATGAACTGCAATACGAATTATATGCTTTAGAATCGTTCGTTGCCATAAAAAAGTGTCGTTGCATGGATAGCGAAATGCGTGCACAAGCATGGTAATAAACATTATAAACTGGCAAAATTCTGATAGCATTCTGCTTTCGGTGTTTTAATTAAATTAGTTCTTTTTTTGTTTTTTTATTGCTGTTTCATATTAATAAATATATATGAAGGAATATATAGAGTTTTAGGTGAAAATATAAAAAAAAAAAAAAATATATTTGAGGTTAACCAAAAGTTTTTGATTTAATATTAGTTTATGGTGTAAAGTGTTATGAGGTGGTGACGTATTTCAAAACTAAAATAAGTTGGATTAAAAGTGCGAGAAACAAAAGTGAGTGAAAAAAAAGAAGACAGTAAGCAGGCCGATTGTTAATTTTTAGTGTTTTTCGTGCTTAAAAATTTACGGCCGTTTTTTGCACCGATTCACTTGCATTAATATGACATCGGCAACTTCGTCTTTTAGCAACCGAGGCGTACTGTAACATTGACCTACCGCTCGTTAACTGCGTATGTAAGGACCATAGAATTCCTTTAGTCCACCTCTTCAAGAACTGTATCGAATCGAAAACGACCCCAGGGTCATTAAAAGTCGAGATATTGTCTAAAATGTGCTCACCAATGTAATAATTGGTGGGTGGGAGTCAACTCGCGCCTAAAAAACCACATCTTTTTACATTTTTGTAAATTCAGAAATATGTCGGGCTGCGATAACACCGCTTCCGTGCGAAATAGAACTCTACAATTACTAATACGTGCAAGTAAGTCATTAATAAATAGGCCGGACAAAAGAAGACCAAAATGGCTACCTTGGGGAATATCAGATGGAACGAAAATATATCGAGAAAAAAAAGAAGATTGAAATCTTTTAACGGTAAAGAGTAGTCGTCACACAACGACATTAAAAGTGTCAACGGGAGTTGATCAGGAGTTGTTGGGGCTAAAAATTAATGCAAAGATAGCAAACTTATTGCAAATATTGTAAGCAATTTTTGTTACACTCCTAGTTTTTAGAAAAACTTTAGAAAATATAAAAGAAAAACTTAACGACGGCTTTAACAGCAACAGCGTTAAAGTATTTAACTACTAATACACAACTTTGAGAGATAAAGTTGAAGAGAAGAACACACAGAAGAACTCTTGTTAAAATCTTCCTATTGCCGTCTCACAGTTTATATTGCTAGCCGATTAACCAAAATACACAATTATTTCAATTTATTGTATACGCCATGCTTGATATATTTTAATCATTTTTATATCATTACAATAAAATCTCATCAATTTTCTTTCTGTCAAAAAGTGATCACAAAAATGAAGGTTAATTCTGTACACCCCAACTTTTATAATCACCCCAATCACTTCATTGCTCTTTATGCACTTTCGCTGGTTGACTCGCTGTTATAAAACTTATATTTGAAAAAATATTCATATTTTCATTCCCGTCCTTACCATGACTTACTTGTATTGTGTTCACAACGCGCACTGACAGACATCCTGTTGTAAATGACATGCTTGAAATCGTATCCTGAACTTCAACAAAAATATTGGAAATAAGGAAAAAAAAAAAAAAAAAAAAAAAAAAAAAAAAACAAAAAAAGCAACATTCATGATAGCCCATAATTAATACACTCCTAAACGAAACTCCGAAGGGGGCGCTTTATTGCTATTGCTGTCATGGCGTTACATTGTCTAAATTAATGAATCTTGTACAGATATGCGTGTTTAATTATGATTGGATAGATGATGTGCATGCAAGTGCGTTTAGACATAAGTGTACACTTTTGGTTATAATACTTGTTAACAAACATTGATGATTCTCTTCTGATGTATTTCCTCTCTATTTAGTTAATGCGCCCGTAACATATTTAATTTAGGCAATGAATTAAAGTGAAAGTGAATTTTCATAAAGAATAACTTTTTTCTAATATAATCGATGAGCTTAATATTTACTACTCTCTGACTTTAAATTTGAAGCAGTTTCGAAAATATTTTGCGGACTCAAAAAACAAATCAAACCAAAATACTAAAAAAAAATTACGGCTGTTTTATGTGTATATATATTGTACATATATATACACATTGTATTTGCGATTGCCTCAAGGCTAAGCATATCGATAAGTCTAAGGAAAATATCAGTTTTTACTATTATTAGGTGGTGTTTTTTGTTCTTGTTCTGCTTATTAACAATCGGAAGTATTTCAATCAATGATAAAAATTCTTGAGCATCGTATCATATCATATGCAACACATATGAAAAAGAGTCACGTAATTAAAACATCTTTGAACGGACCGATTATTTCAAGGTATACCTATTTACGATTGTTATTCCTCGACTAGTTGGACCTCGACTTATTTTTTTCTTGGTACAATCAATCAATCAATCGGGCGATGTCTTTTACAAGTGTAGAAGAAGAGAGCCTAGTGGGTGTATAGCCAACCGGCAAGTGTTATGCCTTTACCGACTGAGCGCGCACTATAGCCGACTGAAGTAAGTTCCATCGCATTGAAGTTTGAACCGAACATACAGCGAACACTGACTTTATTCATCAAGTCATTTACTTGGACTGGCAATGATTGCCTTGCTGTAGAAGAACTTATTAGCCCAAAGTGGGCTGACAATCATTTTCAATCAGATGGATAATTAGTTTAGTAAAGTTATGCATTTATGCGTCGTCGTATCGATGTCCTCTTCGGGAGTAACGCCGTTAATCGGTATATTCAGAGTTTCATCAGATGAGAAAACGAGTTTCCATATGAAGTATTTCTTTAACTGAAGGCCTTTATTCCTTTTCTGAAATTTTACTTCTTCTTTAGTATTTCGTTGCCTTTTTTTTCTTATGAGTGCTAGAATGAGAGAAAGAAGTGAAAGAAGTGCATATAGCTCCTCTGGTCATTTTATTTTTTATCAAAGCTTTCCGACGCAGTCTTATTATTTTTCCTGTTGCTTTCTACAACAAGTTCAAGTGTTTGCACAGCGCAATGGCTACAATAATGTGAAATTAGCGCTAGTGTAAGAACAAAAATTTGTATAAATAAACCCGAGTTTTCCTAGACACTCTCGAGACTTTTCCAGTGATGTTCAAGTTTACACTGTTGCATAATGAAATGCGGTCTTAAAAGAAGGAAGCAAAGTTTTATCGACTGAGCCTATCGCAAGACCTCATAGAGCAAAGCTGTGTTGACATATTGAAATTGCGCTTAAATCTGTAGTGAAAATCAAGCGAAATTCATAAGAAAAGTGTAGTGTTAAGCTTCTATTAAAGTTGCGAAGTCCAGTTGCCCAGTCACTATGGAAGCCATGTACGAGTAGAATCAATCAAAGCGTTCATTTAGTCAGCATTGCTAACGCTTCGCAGCCCGGAAGATATAAAATTGTGAAAGTAAACTTTCGCGAAAGTAAGTCTGAAGCGTGAAACATTTACGATATCAACTTTCAGCTAAAGCGTTCTACTTGTAAAAGTTCCGTATCTAGCTATTCATGGGTTTTGCAGTATATTTGTTGCTTGAGAAAGAAACGGTGAAATTCCCCTTCAATTATGTGTCTTTCCTTTTCACGTCCAAGATACAACTGAAACCCATACATATCTCGATGTAGGTTTTTTTTTGAAATGTCGGCCCAGACTTTAGCTTTGCCTTAATAATAAATGACCACTGGAAGACAGCTGTTCACAATATCCTAAAACAAAGCTCGTCGTGCGATTACACGACTATCCTTAGTTTCGAAATATTTTTTTTTATTTATTTATTTTTTTTTCATAATTATTTTCTTCTTATCCTTATCATCTTTTAATAAATTCCCCAAAATAAAATTCTTCCTCATTGAATTTAATGTTACTCTCTTAATCAAATAATTTGTTAAAATAAACCCAAAATCTTATTATAAGAATCTAATCTATACACGTAAACGTACACCTTCGTATATCTATCTAAATGTGTACGTACGTGTATGTTCGCTTGCTTTCCTAATGCTTTCTTCTGGTATTTGCTTTCATAAAATATTTATTCGTATAGACATCTAATGACTTATCAATAATTAATGTTATTTTCTTGATGATTTTATATACATTCTACCATCCACTGTACTGCACTGTAAATAGCGAAATAGAAATAGAAATAGAAAATTGATGTGCGTGTTTGCGTATGTAGTGTGATATAGAATTTCATATAATACGACAGGATATAAACGAAATGACTTTTTCTATTTCTATTTCTATTTCTATTTCTATTTCTATCTCTTTTTCGTTTTCTCTTTGCTTTTCTTTTAACTGTTAACTTAAATATTATAAAAATCCATCAATCATCCAGAAAATTTATCATAAAATAAGAGATGATATTTTATTATGAAAATAAATGAATTTTTATGCTACTAAAGACTCAGGCAACACGATATCTATGCTGTTAAAAGAGGAAGAAGAGAAAAGAAGAAGAAGAACGATATACTAAACTTCGGGACGAATGCTGAATGCCCATCAACTAAAGGAATTATAGATTAAGATATGGAGATCGTGGCAAAAATTATTAATTAAAACATAGAAAAGTTTTAATTTTTTTTTGTCCATATTTCTTTATCCATACAGTTCTAGTTAGTATTCAAGTTTAAAGTTTAGCGAAAAAGTTTTCAGCTGTTTCATTGCAATTGAGAAAATAAATGAGAAATAGACGCGAAAAGTTTCACTCCCTATTTATAGTGAATGGATAGGGAAAGAGGACGTACGTGCTAAGCAGAAGAATGCATTTAAGTTGCATTGAAATCTTGCTTTGCTCGAAACTATATACACTTTGTTCTCTGTGCGTCTGGCGTCTGAAACAAACGAGATAGAAAAACGATGATAGATATAAAAGTAGTTGCAAATAAAGATCGTAATAATTTGTTAAATTATTTTGTTACATAAAATCGTTCTTAGTGGCCGTCTTAAAACGTCATTTCATAATTGAAACGAAATCATATAAAAATATAGAATAGAAATTTATATTCATTTCGGGTGGAATTCTAATACTCACCTACCTAACTCTCAAACAGTTGTCTTAATAGACAATAGTTGTCCAGTTTCAAATTTTACATTCGATATGAACAACATTTGCACGATGCATTGATAGAAATCTTATCGGATTTTATTTCAAAATAGTTGCGATTATTAACCAACATATGATAGAAGTGCACTTTCACTCAATCAATCGTACTTTATTAAAGTATGGATTGATTCGAAAATTATTTTATTTTTCAAATTTCATTTCTGTACGTTATTGAATGAATTTGGGAATATGAACGGGGGGAGGGGAGGTGGAGCCCGAAAGTTTAATATGGCAATGCGTATACGCGTGTTACGATATGTATGCCAAAATATATTACATTATTCGATATAGAGTGCATTAATAAGTAATTAAAGATTATGCATAAAAAGTATGATAACCTAAATCAGTTTTAGCCTTTTTTTTGCCAATAATCTCTTTATTCAATTTGCTTTTTGCCGAAAAAAACGAAAAAAAAAATGTCAAATAAAGGTTTGTTTTTGTTTCGCTTAACATTTTTACTTACAGCCGCAACAGCCGTCTGTTTCGTGCGTGTGCATGTGCGTATGCTTGTGTTAGTCCTATAGCCCTATAAGATAACCCAAATTTCTCCCATGGCATTACTTTGTATTTCTTCTCTGAGGGGTACTAATATCATTATGCTGCCATTAGTTGTTGACTGATTTGATTTAATTTTTTTTCTACTCTATTTCGTTAGCATTCATGTTACCTTCTTCTTCGTTAAGTTCTTTTTCCCTTAGTCCTCTTTCTTTTTTTTTTTTCGGGGCTAATCAAATAATTAGTTTAGTCGAATGCAACAGCGTCCCTTATGGCATGCTTCTGGCATAAGAATTTGATTTTGTTTAAATGCTTGAGTAAGTCTCGGGTTCATTTACTTTTTTCTTGTCTTTTTTGTTTTCTCTTTTTTTTTTTGTTTTTTTCCTAGCGAAACGTATTTTTTCTTGGGGTTGCCTTTCGTATTATTGGGAGGAATACGGCGAAGGTAATGTTGCAATCTTTTTGAGAAAAGGTAAAGAGAGGTCATTTATTGTACGTGATTTTTAACATTTTCTCGCTTAAGTGGTTTATGAATTCGAGAAATTAGTTGGTCGAGATGTTGTTTGCATTTGCAAATAAATTAGTTAATTAGTGAAAAGCGGGTAAAATTTTATTCGAATATTATTAAAAATTAAATTATAAGTAACGAGAGCGAGCGAGCTGTATGACGTAATACTTGGATGAACTCCTCATAGCCTGCACACGGCCTTATATAATATATTTGACTCGTATTAGCCTATCCATATAAGCTGACATGCAACCGCATGAACCGCATAAAAACAGATACTATTGTTCAAACACCGTTTGTGGCTGCAAAAGTACAATCCTTTGATAGATTTTCGTGCATCTTCTTTAATAATATTTCAAATGTTATTTGAATTTTAGTTGGTTTCGTTTGGTTTTGTGAAAGTAATTAGCAGACATTTACCACAATTTCATACTTCGATTGGTTTTCGGTTCAAGAACTACTAAATATATTTTAGCTCAATTGCTGTTTGTGAATAGATCGATAAAGTTGAGTTTAGTCGTACAAGCATTAACTCTGCTGTATTGCAGTTTTAATTAAGCTATTAACTGTACAGAAGATAATGTGAAATATGCAGCGTACTTGCAATAACCGCAAAATGACGATAAAATTGAATATTGATGTCAACAGGTTATGTGAGAAATATTTCAGATGAACATTTGCATATGAAATTGCATTTTACAAAATAAGTCAAGCGAGAAGTGAATTAAAAACGATTTTGTACAAGATATGATTTCGGCCTACATCTGCATGCCTTCGATAGACGCGTTCCTCGCTGGCCAGCCTAAGTCTGTTTGTGGTCACCTCCCCCCCCCACTATGTTGTCGACTGAGCTAAAGATTTGCATCAACTGAAACGAAACAGAACTTATACGAGCTGCAACCATCACCAAAGGCCGTTTGCGTTACATATTAAACTCTCCGGAGAGAACGGAGAGAAAAGGGTGAGGTGATGGGCGGAGGATAAGGAGGAAAGACACGTTTGACAAATATGAAATGATCGAATTGAAAAGGAAAAGAGTGCTACTTGCAGTGCTACTATGATGGGAGTCCGTAAGGATAATATTGGAAGTACTAACGCATGCAAAGAACGTAGATTGAGTTATTCCATTATAAATATTCATTTTTTAGAGAATGAGAAAAAAAAAATTCGTTAGGAGAAAATAACAAAAATTTTATTATTATTTTATAAGAAAATGAATCTTTTCTCATTTAATACAACTTTCATCATTAAACATGTACATGTACCGTCAAGCATCCTTTTTGCAAGTGCTAGTACATATGCATTAAACTGATGCTTAGACTATTAAAAAAAAAAAAAAAAAAAAAAAAAAAAAAAAAAAAAAAAAAAAAAAAAAAAAAAAAAAGCGTATAAAACTTTGCTTTGAGAAAAAAGAGAAACAATAGTCAAAAGCATTAATGAGTTCAAGTATTTTATACCAGTTCTTGAAATAAGCAAAACTCAAAAAAGTGAGAAAAAAAATCCCAAAGATTTATAATGAGTTAAAAAATCTATTCTAAAAGGCGTTTTAAAATCTACTCTACAAAGCGTTAAAGATGGCAGAATAATGCAATTAACCTTAGTGCGATGAGATGGATGACAGTTGAGAAACAACTTCGGTAACGCGAACAGTCCGAGTAACATGCAAAATTCTATTTTGGATGTCAGAGTCGCGACCAGACTACCAGACTACCAGACTACCAGACTACCATTTACAATATCAAGCGCTGTTAGTTAGTTATTAGCATGACTGTTATTACTATTGCATGAATATTTAGTTGTAAAAAGTGTTGACTTTACACGAATAATATCAGAAATGAACAATAATCGTCTGTTTGGGGTCTTCAACACGAAACCAATTCGCAAATCCACATTTACACTGAAAGAAGCTCTAAACATGACGAGACGAGACGCGTCTAAGCGAGCGCTAAGCGAGCGCTTCATTCGTTAAATTTTTATCTGGCAAGCCCTTGACGCCTTTGGCCGCATACGTCTAGTTTGTTTTACTTACAATTACAGTGAATAATAAAAAAAAGTGCAAAGATTTGATAAAAAAAATAATGTGCAACGAAGTCGCTTATCGTGACGTATACAAATTTTATGGTTTGACTCCAGGGATAACGGTAATTGCGGTATACAATTTGCAATACAAGAATAGTGCAAACCAGTAGAAGTAATGATTAATTGAATGAATTGCTAATATTTGATAAAAATAAATACAAATATTTAATATATATGCGATTGTATTAATGCTTACAGATTTACAAACATATAAAACTGTGTATCGCGTTTATCGTTCGAGATGGTGCTGTGCATATGCTGTGCCGGCGATTAACTATGAATATTGGATATACTATCAACTATAAACCTATACAAACGGACTTGAGGCCGACAGGTTGTCGCAAGCAATTGATGAAATAATTATGACGATCAAAGGTTAAAATAGCGGTAAATAGGAAAATAAATGCAAAATGAAGAAGAGAGCTCGAGCCGCGTAAATTTGAGACGTATCACAACTCTTCAAATATTAGCCTAATATAGGGAGTCATGGGATATACAGCGCTGCGACTATTTGATATTTTGAATAAACTTTTCACAAAATAGAATATAGAATATAAGAAGAAAATAGAAAACTTTGAGACCCCGAAAAGCTTGTTACTCAAAAAGATTTACTAAAAAGCGGAAACATGCTGGCGATGTTATGGTTCCAAGGTGGCATGAGAACGATATTGTTCACATGGTTTCTTCAAGTGGGGCAGTAAAAATAAAAAAATGCATATTAATAAAAAGACCTTTTCTTGTAAAAAAGAAGATCAACTTCATGGTCGGTGTAGATTCTTTTGATTGCAGATTATCGCCATTCTCTAAAAAATGCGAAGATTTTAGCACAGAATTGCTTGCAGGTTTTCAAATATATATTCATATCGGATTGATGGAATCTTTTCATCGAATCAACAAAACACATACATGTCTTTTGCAGAGTTTAAAGCTTGCTTCTTCTATTTTCTTCCCGTCTTTTGTTTTCGACATTTATTTGTTTGAATTATTTTATCTTTTCCTCACCAGCGAAAAATTTGTCTCTGAAGAGGTTTAAGTAGAATCACTCCCTGTTTAGCCATTCTTTACAATACCAATGCAGCAGCAGCTCCCCCCCTCTCTCTCTCTCTCTCTCTCTCCCTCTATTTTAGAAAGCATAATATAACAAACCTAAGTTCGAACTCTTATGTGCTACGAATTGTTCGCTATAAAAAGCGATTTACGTGGACAACGATATCTGACGTAAGCGGGAGGATTGTATACGAAAACGAAATTGCGGAAATACGTCATCACTATGGAAAAAGGCGTATATCGAGGAGAATATTTCGTCGAAAATAATAAAAACAGTTGAGAAAATTATATTCGGAAGTCGCCGAATTTTTTATGCCCACTATGTCTACCTTAAAAAAAAAAAAAAAAAGAAGAAAAAAAAAAACAAGCAAGAAAGTTATATTCGGCGAGGGCCGAGTTTCGCATACCCACTGCAATGTTTTTCGCATTCTCCTCTCCAAGTTCTTTTATTTCATACCCATATCGCTAACATTATTGAGAAAAGTGTGGTCGCGGTGTCTGTCACATTCATTTTAAAAGTAACCCATTTTTAGGCAGATAATATATCTTCATTTAAGGAGTATGCAAAATGGTTCTAAACATTCAATTTTGTTTTCCTTATCATAGATAAGCATAAAATCTTAAAAAAATGAAAAAAACAGAATTTAATCACTTGTAAATTGGTGTGGGCTTAGCGGATATTTTACATATTTACCCGTAAGGAGTAGCGTGTTTCGTAAAGTAAATGTGGAAAATTTCAGCCTTCTAGCTTTTATAATTTTCGAAAAAGGAAAATTTTTGTTCAAAAAAAAGTAGCTACGTTCAGTTTTTTCTCCACTGCGGCCTTCTGTTTGGATCGATTTGGCCCATTTTTAATGCGTGCGGAAACTTTCAATGTTTCTGCCAAATTTGAAGTCGATATCTTCATTTTTGCGACCAGGCGAGAGAGCCAACCACACACACACACTGCACAGACACACAGACGGACGGACATGGCTAAATTCACTCAGAATTTCACGCTGATCAAGAATATATATACTCTATGGAGTCGCCGAAGCTTCCGTTTGGGTTTTACATATATTTTGGAAAAAAACAAACCGAGTGTAACCCCGTCTTACAGCGGTGTAAGAGTATAAAAATGAATTTTTATACTCTATAAAATTGGTTAGTCGGTGTTGAAATTTTTCTATTTTTGCATACTTGCTACACGATTGCCCTTCGATATTATGTGAATGCATGTGAATTGCATCGTTGTTTTTGTATATTGAAGTTTGTAAGCAAGAAGTAAAAATTTCAATTTTTTCCTCTTGATTTCTTGATTGATATCTTAATTTTTGCGACGAAAAGGATGATTACCACAGAAATAACATGGATGACCATACGGACGATTCAGAGTGTGGCAATGTTCAGGAGAATGTATACCTTATACGTATGCCTTGTCTTCCAGCCTTGCAAATTGTCTGATCATTTCTGATATGAAAAGGCTACTACTACTACGCAACAAAAACATTTGGGAAAGGCTGAATATTAAAAATTTTGTTGTCAAATCTCACAAAAGTGTTGACCGTCGGCAACGTTGGTTTTTTTTAAAGATGTTGTACCGGTCAGATTTATTCGGGTTTTGGAGAAATTCGTCCAATTGGAAGACAAACTATTATAGCGTTCATCGAATGCTATCGACCAAATCACTTAACAACTGCTATTTGTTCTTTAATTTTAGCATAAAATGGCAGTTAAAGTTAAGGCTAAAATGAATGCATTCCGAAAAGAGAAGATATTGAGAAACTTTTAATGATAGTTTCTCTTACGTGACACACCTTGAAATGTTTAGTGTAAGAACTTTCACTAAAACGTTAATAATAACAATTAAGAGCAAAATAGTGTTTTTTTTTTTTTTTTCTTTTATACACCGAACAATTAAATCAACACAATAGCGTTGTACGAGGTTTACTCGCATCCGCTGGAATTACTGCTGTGAGCATTAACGCTTCTATTTTTTCTAATTAAAGCATGAACCACAGAACTGTTTGCAATTTCAATTTCTGAATGCACAGACATGCCGTAAACATAATCGTAAAGGTTTATTTGATATATTTATGATATGTGTTATATGATTATTGTCCTATGACTGAAAGCTTTTAGTTAGCATGAAAAACCAAAACCGAAAATGTAAGAAAAAAGCAAATGAAACAGCTTTGTGAGCCCTACGATGAATTTCTTTAGCACTCATTACTTGGAGTGAAACAAATTTTGATTTTAAATTCAATTTTTTATATTTTCTTTTCTATCTGCTAACTAGTACTGTACTACTGTGCGTATAGAAAATGTACGAGCGAGGGTTCTGACTGCGATGTGTTTTGATCAATATTAGTGCAAAAACTTTTTCAATTTCGTAGATAAATTCAGATCAAAAAAAAAAAAAAAAAAAAAACAACAAAATGTGTAAAAACCGTGGAATTTCTTTTTTCAAGTTTCAATCAAACTCGTCAACTGCCAGTATCTGCCAGATACTTTGATTATCTCAGTACTTAATACTCAGTTAGCCCGTGCTGCGAATTAGCCCTCGAAGCGAATCAATGTGAATGAAAAGAGTGCAGAATAAATTTTCAATATATCCATAATTTGTGGGCGTGAGGTTCTAGTACCCTTCCCGTATGAATCTAACAAACAACTTGATAAATCTAGTATGCCTATATGATGAATGAAATGAAAAGGATAGTAAAGTAAAAAAAAAAAAAAAACAAAAAAAAAAAATTGCAATAATTTCATCTATGCTTGGTAAGGTTCATTAATTTTTGCGTACGTTGTGCTATTAAATATATATTTTATTGGTTTGTCAAATATGAAAAGTGAATGAGAGCATATCCATGTGCCCCGCTGCGCTGTGAGCTTCCATCATATTTGTGATGGTTTAACATGAACATCAACATGAACATCAACATCAACATCAATATGAGCGCACGTCAAAGTCATCAAAAATTCCAAAAAAAGATATAAAAAAATAGCAACTAACCCATACTCGGAGATTCACGGAGATACATACTATTACGAAATGTTTACGTAAACACACACATATAGTTCTAGTACGCTAACTATTCCTGGTCCTGTATCAATGGCAAAGCCAGACCCACATCGACAATGGCTTACATAGCCATTTATTAAAAACGGAAATTTTTATTTAGTTTTGTATTTTAATAATATACGACGATTGTAAACTAACAAATTTCTCTCTCACTCTCACTCTCACTCTCACTCTCTCTCGCTCTGTTTCTCTCTCCATTTCTTCGTTTTCATCACTGTCTATCTATCTATGTTATTTGCAATTTATTCTTTCATAACGCAGCGGTAGGCACACGGCACTTATGGCACAGTTTTCAGCATTTTGTAAATTTACTACCAGTTGGCATGTTGTGCCAACTGGCACTGTGAGTACAGTGAGTGGTAGGTAGTAAATATGCTCGTATTTACGTAAAGCAAGCATATGTACATCACACACAATACATTAGCGTTATTTTAAATAATATTTATTATAGTGCTTTTTGTTTACTTTGACATTTTATAGGTCATTTGATGGCTCATTTTGACAGTTCAACACCTAATGTTGTGAAAGGAAAAAAAGGGAAAAAGAAATATAAAACTGTTTTTTTTTTTTTTTTTTTTTTTTTTTTTTTTTTTTTTTTTGTTTGCCTTTAAGCGCATTTTTGTTTGTCTGCATGCGTATATGTTTGTGTGTGTGTGAAACGTTGATGGTATTTGCATGTGTTCCTATAACTTTTTACGATTTTTATTTCCGTAGGAGTTTCATTTTTATTGTGTATATCCTTTAATGCCATTTGACGTCTGCTTATCAAATTGTTCATTATAAATTTCATTACTATTGCATTGCATGCGTGCCGATAAAATTTTATTACAATTTGTAGGCGTTAATCCTGAGCACTAATATATTGTATATTACGTAAAAGGTATCATATAATGATAATAACTGATATGCGCCGAATTTACTCGCATAAAAGTTTATATGAAATTTCGAGTAAACGGGGCGTAAAAAATCAAACGGAATGCTTTAATTTTCTTCACGTTTATTGGCCTGCCGACAATAGTTTAAGAATTTGGCTTTTTTTTCTGTACTTTATTTACGAAATATTGAGAAAACGAAGATTATCGCGTAAAAATTGATTTTTTTGTATTGTTTCATAAGTTTGGAGGTTTTTTTTTTTTTTTTTTTTTACAAGCTTTCATTAATTCGAGGAGCGCTATATCTGTGTAGACAAGATTTTAACATAGAATCGTCTAAATACAATCAATCTGGAAATTAATGAAAATCGTTTGCGAAAATCATTTGTGTCTTCATACCTTCCTCACTAAGTCAATATGATTCGCTTTTCTTTTCACCAAATCCCAGTACTTCGATTAGGAGATGTTGGAAAATTGGTTATAAAACCCGTACGTTTGAATGTATGTATGTTAAGTCTTGGAGAGAAAATGATTAAGTGGTTAAAAACATTTAGTGAAACGAAATATTTGGATCGAATGTTTCAAATATGGAAAAATGATTTTATAATCAGTATATAGTCTGATGATGGATTTTTGCGTCAACTCACCAGACTAAACGTTGCAAGTTAGTCTGAGTTACCCAATGGTAGAGACATTTGGTTGAGAATTGTATACATTGTCACAGAGGTTCTATCAATCGGTTAGTCTAGTTGAGCCGTGTCGATCTTGTGTACTATTCCTTGAGCGTTTTCTTAGCTGAGAAATACTCCTGAACTCCGGACAGTGCCGGAGGATGCTGCCCTTGTGATTGCTAGCGCCATATCAAGTGATGTATTGGCGGACGAAACGGGGCGCATCCATGAAAGCCACCCCCTCCCAAGAGGCCACGAAAGAAGAAGAGCGGCTAGCGTGGATGACGATTTGGCAATCGCGATGGGAACATAATGCAATGGATCAAAAGGCCACACGGTGAGGCAAAATACTAGCTCGCCCAGTTCGTGACTGGCTATGGCCACGACAACTCGTCGCATTGCCCGGCATGCTCGGAAACGAACGAAGGTGGAGAGCATAGCATCTTTCGCAACAGAAGGTTCGAGAATGGCTGACCACAAATAAAGCCGAGTGAGATATTGGAGGGGTTAAGTGCCAGCAAAGAGGTCTGGAGCACAGTAGGAGACTTTGTAAGCAGAGCGCTCAAAGAACTGCGGCGGCTATCTTTGGAAGGTTTCTACCTCCGGCTCGGATAGCGAAAAAAAACCCATACACCCAAAAATAATTCAGATCACGAATGGAATTTTTTTTTTCGAGTCGAGATTTGTGTTATGCTAGAATAAAAATATCATTTTCTTCTCTCCGTGGAAAATGAAATGGAAATGTTGTTTACGGTAGCCGCGGAATATATAATAACGCGTAAGATTTAAACGACGTTAACTAGGCCTGTAAAGTCTAGGTCTGTAAAGTATGCAATATTTTGACCATTCTATGCATTGTTATACACGATGAGAAATAATTGCATTCTCTCGACTATGAAATATTGTTTAGCGATATTTCCTCGATAGAACTCTAAGCTTTAAGCATGGAGTGCGATGCTTTAATGCTCTTAATGCTCTTGCTTTGAAATATCGCAAATCATTTACAAGCTGCTTAGACGGTTTTTACCTTTGACGAAGTCCCGAATATGATAAATTTCTTCTCTTGGAAACTGCATATCGTAAACATATATATGAGGTAAGTATATATCGAATAGAAAAAGTCGTACAGATTTGTGTAACCGCTTTGGCGAACAAAGAGCAAACGGTTTTCGAATGCAAGTGAAAACGAAAGAAAGATGAAATTATGATATCATTTAACGGAGCGTAGAGTCGCCGGAAAAAGCTATTACTTTCTTCGACCGACATTTTTTCGGATGTGAATTTTATATGCTATAGGTTAGCCTCAGGAAAATGTTCTAATAATCAACGTGTTCTAGTCGTAAAAAGAGTTCATTGAATTCAATTGTGAATTGTTTTTTTAAAATCTTGGGTAAGTTAACAAAATTCAGGGGAGGAGTTCACGAGTACAGGAAGTCTGGTCAAAAGGTCGAACAACGACGTTCTGAAAAGTATTAAAAATAGTCTACTTTGACATCGCATGTAAGTTTTTGTACCTTGGATTATAGTTTACAAGCATCCATCTAAAAAAAAACTCGGTTAAAAATCGTAGTTAAAACGTATTGCACATAATCGGAAATAGAGCATTTTCCGCACACATATTAAACTGTAATATATTAAATAGTCTAAAATATATCATGAATGTGCAGTGAGTAAGGTGAGTAAGGGCTTTGAGAAGATTGGAAGCTGGCTTTGAAATCGAATATGTTTGCTTGCATTTATTTATTTATAAAATTCTATACGTGTAGGCAGATTTAATATCGCAAGATTTGTTGGTTGGATAACTTAAATTGACAAAAATTGAATTTTGTAATTTATTGGAGCTTTGATGTGCATCCTCTTTGTTACATTGTTTGTGGGTCTTGTATTACGAGACGCAAGTAATTTAAACTCCTACACAAGACAATGTTATGAAATTTAATCGAAATCTATCACTAAACACTTAACCCTACTTCTCCTATGCCTGCCTTAGTTTATGGAAAATCTGTTAAAGTCCTTAAGAAAATGACTTTTCAATGTGGTTTTCTTGTCTCAATCTATTTGAGTGTGTGATGAATAAAAAAAAAAAAAAACAAAAAAAAAAAATTTATTTTCTATCCCACTAACCAAGGCAGGCGGCAGGCGGCAGGCGGCAGGCATAGACTTATATGCACACGCACTTGTATAAACCGACAGACAAACTCAAATTTAATACCTTCTGCTTTCAATGGAACAAGAAAATGATTTTCGTAAACCATTTCACACCATAAACTTTGTGGTAAAATGCAAATAAATGCAAAACAAAACCGAGCCCCGCACACATTGTTGGCCATTTCAATATTCGTAAAGGATTTTCAACAAAACCTAAAAGACACAATAATGGCAAACAGTCAAATCGAAATAAGGAGGAGTACTTAACTGGCTAAGCTAAGCTAGGCAGTGGTGGACAAAGTGTAAGCAAAATGCATTATTCTAATGAGATTTTCGGTATTTGAAACCAAAACAATAAATGATGGAATCCCCACAAGTAGGGTAAGCAAAAAAACATACGCAACAAGAGGAGAGAGATAAATGAAAAGAATGAAAAGAAAAACGGAACAGACCAGACTTCAAGTCGTAGTTAAATTAATGATAGGAAGGAAAGCACAAAAAACTTATTGTTTAACAGAGAGTGGTATGAGAATAAAAGGAAAGACAAGGTAAGCGAAATTAAAGAAATGAGTGAACAGAAAAAGAGTGAAGAGAGGTAAGAGAGAGTAAGTTACACAACACTGAAACAATAACAATAATAATAATAAGATGACTTGAATACATTTTATAGAAAATAAAATCCATTAAATATGTTCGGTGAGTGCAAATAAATGCCCTGGCCAAGTAACTTTTTTATAGGTTTCTCTGAAAATTTGGCTTTTTTTCTATCTTTTACTTCTTGAAATTGTTGCTTAGGGAATTTCATTAGTTTTAACTATAATTTTCTTGTTGTATAACAACAACTTTTATGGGGCCATCATTTAAAATTCAACTTGTTACGTGTGTTAAAATCAACTAAAAAGAGATAGAGAGAAAGAGAGAGAAAGAGAGAGAGAGAGAGAGAGAGAGAGAAGGAATGAATGATAGTCGATGGATACTCCTGAAGATATTCGACGATAACAAACCGTTTTACGTTTATATTTTTAAATGTGTGTGTGTGTGTGTGTGTGTGTGTGTGTGCATTCAATGATACTATTTGGCCAGTTATCATTCACAAAAGAAACAATGTATTTTTGTTACAATGTTGGTCATTAACTTGTTAAAAGTTACAAACGTATACATATAAATGGAACACAATCTCCTCACATAGACGAGTATCCTTTGGCCAATATACGCATAATGCATACACAGTGTTTACATGTATGTACAAGCCGTAAAAAGTGGCTCGCCACTTTTATGTTACAACAACTCTTTAAATTGCTATTGTTTGCTATGATGATTCTGCTGTTGTTGTCATTGCCATCGCTGTTGCTGGGTATTGCTGCTGCCATTGCTATCCATGCTTCTTCAACTGCTTTTGCTCTTGTTTTGCTCAAGTACTTAGCATTTATCGTATATGCTTATAAGTGCGAGTGATGTCTGTATGATTTGCATTTGACAAACGTGTGTATTAATGCCAATAATGTTGTATGTTACAGGCAAATGACCGACAATTATATAGTCAACCTACTCTTGCCACCTTTCAGATGGTTGATAGCACACTATCCTTGGTATGCCCCGTCCCCCATCCTAGTGCTGCTCTATCGACATTATTCGGTTATGTTGTTGACATGCTTATGTGATGCTGATGTTTTTCTGCAATTGACTGACTGGGTGAATGGGTGAATGGGTGCCTGAATGCTCATATATGCATAACGAATAACGATATTTTGCCTCCTCTCCGAGCTATAGACACTTCATTTTTGGTTAAACATTGCGTTGCATTGTTTTTGTTTCATATTTGATCAAGTTGAGTGTAAGCCCTAAATTTAATGCAACAATGTTTACTATATACTCTCGACAACAAAAGCAAACAACTTGTGTTGTTGACCATTTAAACAAGAGTGCAAAGAGTAGCTGTATACGCTTTAAATTAAATTAAAAGCTATAAAAACCCAATGCATCTAAGCTAGAAGCAGATGAAAGCCTTTAATATATAAACATGAAAAATAATTGAATTGTATAGTGTAACCTCTACCTCCTGACACATGTGCATTTTGTGCACCTTTTATGCCGAAAGCGGTATTTAATATATATGGAAGTGCAACAAACTGTGATTAGAAATTAATAGATTAACAGCGTAAGTATAGTTAAGGCTTTGCTACGCACCCTAAGTGCCCACCACTCACCATTTCAACACAACAATTCATTGTTAACTCTACCTGTAAACGTTCGCGAAAGACCACCATTTTTATTTTTCGTTTTCAGATAATTTTAACTAAATTTGGAAACGAAGCGTGCCTCAAGTTTGCTGTTATAAGTAGAAAATTTCTTTCCACCTAAACTGCCAGCTCAGCAATTGAAGCGCTTTTCGTATTTGTTGGGGGCAAATGCTAGCCAATCACAATTAGTTTTAGTAGTGTACCCTTAAACGCTATATGTACGCTATAGCGTGCAAACTATTGATGGTAGTCTTTTTCAACTTTGGTTCGCAACTCCTACAAGCGAAATTGTAAGTTAATCATTGCCAAAGCCACAGTTGCTCCGTGGCCAGGACAACAATCAAATTTCAAATAACATACAGTGACTAGACGATCAGAAAGTTATGGTACGATCAACTGCAGATCAAACGTGCACCTGTCTCTTGGCATCTCTGCTCTTATTATTATTATTATTATTATTATTATTATTATTATTATTATTATTTAGTGAAACAAACTAAATTAGTTGCATTACATCATAATAAAATTAATTTTAAATTCAAAAGACAGAGAACAATATATTAGCAATTAAGAAAGCAATTAATTCCTATTTATCATAGAGTTCGTATATACCATTCGTTTATACCATTTTTTCTTATTCACAATACCAACGATTACGAAAATACAATCTTATAGTTACTGATTGTACGCACGAAATGTTCTGCCGGGATAAGCGAAAACTTCGAATCTCGTAATTGCCAATTACATGCCTACACAAGCCTAAATTAATTTACAAAGTTGAGCTCCATATAGAAGAACATATAGCAAGAAACGTAAACTGTGGCAATACCAGCAGGAAAGTTCAGTCAGGGCTTTTAATGTAGTGTTGCCTTCTTTACCCTCATTCATTCAATTTTTTGCTAATATAAGGCTCTTTAAATTTAAACGACTACTGTTTAATAAACGCCAGTAAAGCTTTCGCCTTATGAACGCTGGCATGGACCTGAAACTTAAAGTTCAACTTAGTAGATCAAGTATAATTCCCAAATCTGTGAGACTCAACACAATCGGTGCCCCTCTACAAAACGTGATTTGCTTGCATTTCTTCAAGTTAAGCGCTATATAGTGCGAGGACGTTTCATCACAAGACATTTATTTTTTCACTCTCTCGCTCTTTATGCTTTTCTCTGATTCACCGTTCTTTACTATCTCCCGATACCTTAACGTTAACGTTAAAATTGACAAAGTAGAGAGAGAGAATACTTTGCTTAACGCCGCGGAGGCTCGCTGGCGTCCCGAGCGAGACTCACATGACCTCTCCGTTCGAAAGCCTAACTTCAACTCCTCCTTATTTTCTACTGTTACCCTATACTTAGCCTATTGTATTCTACTACTACTACTACTATCTTAATCTATCTTATTCTACTACTATACTCTATCCAATTCTACCGCTAGCTGAGCTTAATCTATTCAGCTCTACTACTAGCTTAATCTATGCCATTCTATTGGTAGCTTAATCTATTCCATCCTACCTTAACCTAGCACTCCTTTCCCCTCATCAGAGACGGAGAACCCGTGAGCCCAAAACGAGGGACGACTTTGCGTCCTCACAATAGTTGTATTTACATCAGACAAAAAACTCGCATAAGTCTGAACGGAAACACTTAACATCCTCTAGGCTATTAAACGAGTACAATAATTTGACATCATCAGCATACATAAGCACTTTTGAAGATTGTAAACAACATGGTAGATGATTAATGAATACAATAAAAGTAAAGGAGGCAAACGGCCGAGTAGAGGACTCCCCTGCGGAACACCACATATAACTACTACAGTCCGAGATGTAGAAAGATTACATAATACTCGTTGATTTTACTTAAACTATCACTAGAATCACAAATTAGCAGGAAAATCAATACAGTACAACTAACGTACAAATAATTCATAATCGATGCGATCAAACGCTTTAGAAATGTCCGTCTTAGCAATATCGGTTTGTTTACCTTGTGAGAACAAAGTCCGACAGGTTAGTCGCAACAGTCGTTAACCTTAATAAAGTCATGTTGAGAGGATGATAAAATAAAAATGTAAAGTTTGCGTGAATACATGCGTAATACAAAAACACAAATTTTGATTTTTGGTGAATTTCTAACACTCGTCATATTACATTTAGAAAGTACTCATCTCGAGACGATATCTATTAAAATTAAATTTTAATTTAAATCATTTTAATTATTTGCTTATAAGTTACACTGGTTTAGTCAGGTTTTAAACCCAAGAAATATCAAACGTTACGTATTGATTTTTGATACTCATCATCGCCTTGAAAATTATTACGGCATCTCCGCTCGTTTAAAGATAACATTTTTATTTTGTCGGTGATGTCTTACCTTGACGGTGGATGGCGGACACTCGGTCTCGGACGAGGCCGTTATATTAGAGAGAGTTAAAGAAATCTTGGCATTTTCCTATCCTATTATCGATTATTGTAAAGTGAAGTGAAGATCAAATAGCTGATCTCCTAATGATATCAAAACATAAATTATCCGTTATTACACAAAAAAATATGGGGACGAAGTGGAACAAAAATCTTCCTCAAAAAAAATTATGAAATGGAGAATGTATCTTATCTTTCAGCGGAACTATTCAGTTTGATGTAATAGTGTTCGTTGTAATTACAAGTAAATTATTATATGAATATCGATTCTTTCTTCTTCTTCTTCTTCTTCTCGGCTTTCTCACATAAGGATAATGAAGAATCTTGATCATTTAAATAATAGAATAGCTTAATATGCTTTACGTAATTAAGCCTCTTTTCCTAGCTGCGAAGGAGGACTTTTTTTTTTTTACATTCCCGTTTAATCTTTTTGGTTCTGCGCTAATATTTAACAATTGGTCATTTTTATTTGCATTTAATTAAAAATGTCCAAAGACAGTCTTCTAACACGGGGACTTCTACTCCCACAAATACACACGCATACACAAACACACACAAACACACACACACACACACACACACATACAGGACACGTGTCAATATGTCATTCGATGCGCTATAAATCACGCCATACTAAGTGCAAAGTAATTTATCAATGTCAACACGTTTTATGCAATAGAATCATTATCAGCATCTCAACAAACGAATACACAACAATAATGTTGCCAAACATTAAAATCTATACCGCCGCAGTAGTCGAGAACGAGTAAAGAAAAAAAAAAAAAAAACAGAACAGAAAAACAAAGAAAGGATTAAAATATTTTAGACATTAACCCCTCAAAAAAAAACAAACAAAACACAGTGTTTTCGTTGCAAATATCATAAAAAGAATTTCAAAAAAAATTAAAAAACCAAGTAATTACAATGAGTTTTGATCGAATCGTCTAATACCTTAAAAAGTTGTTGCACTACTATGCGATAGCATTAAACACAATTTCTTTAGGTGATATTTCGTCAATAATAATGACGTAATAGAAAGATTTTTGAGGTAACATAACATAATTATGGAGAGAATGCGCATCTATAGGTGGAAACAAATAAAGGAATCTAAAAATAATACCGTATACAAAGATCGTTATGAGTACAAGATAATGAGCTGAGAGTAGGCACCTAAGCCTCCTTCAGTTTTTTTCTCGTCAAATTATGGGCGTTTTCGTATTCTATAGTTCGTACTTAATTAATCAATTTCGTGCTCCGAAAACAGTGCTGTGAAAACAGGCTAGGAATCCTTCACTGCACATTGGAGAAAATTTGAAATGTTCATCAATTATCGTCATATTAATCATTAGTTAAATATGACGTACATCCGGGGTGGACATATGTTAGGTGAACAAGAGCCGTGTATAGCGTTTGCATTCCTCGTCGATATGGCAATAGAAAGTTTTCATCAGTAATCTCTTTAGGCGCGAAACTTCTCATTTGGCTGGCATTGGTGGGTGATTAAGTCCTCCTCTCTCTTTTAGACTGAAAATTCCTTCCATGCAGCCTGCGAGTATCGGTACTTTTTTTTCCAACAGATGAAGAACCACATTTGCCATTGTCTTAAAAATGAGTTGTAGTTTAAGAGAAATATGAGAATATCTCTACGTATGTGTCAGTACATATAAGTAATCGGGGCAAAATTCGGTAATCATTATAGGCCATTCAAACTGGGTTATCTGCGACGACATTTTAAAATATTTTCGTTTTTTACTCACTGTATTAGTTTTGTTATTACGTTTGCAACGCCCAGAAGTAGAAGAAAGAGTACGTAAAGTTTTTGTGTCCCGATTGTACTCTTGAGTTCATCAGTGCAAGTTACTCGTTCGGACATGTTCATCTGCCTCCATGCCATGAACCTCCCACGTTTTCGAAGTATGCAACGACCGCACAATTAATCGTCGGACTACAAGTTCGAATATTCGAAACTTTAGGCAATCTCCGAGCAAGACTTACTCACTAGAGCTATAGATACTGTTTGAAAAGTCGGCATATTGGCATTTTAGTGCACAAATGATTTGGCTCGACTTACTAACACTCAAGCAATTAACAGAAAAAGTAATGTTTGTGATGTTTGACATGTATTTGCGTAACAGTACAACAGTGAGGTGTAAAAGCTTCTTCTTTCCCTAAAGAATATATAATTTTGTAATTTTATATTTTATATGTACGCAAGTAAGAACATTATAGTTGAGAAAGGCCGACCATTACACACACTACTACACACGACTACATTGTCTACCACAATTCTTATTTTTGTATGAAATTACTATTATGGGTCAATTTTCATCATCACATATCAAAACTTCGATTTTTTTGCTCCGAATTTTCGGGTAAATCCTTGTTAGGACGGGTACAGTTGATTTTTTCATATTAATTTACTAGTATAATATGATTTTCATCATAAAGCATTGAAAATTATACCTTTTTGTCGTATGCACTTTAGTTTTGGTTATACGAGAGGGGGTTCAAAAATTGGTCCAGCTGGTCCAGCTAGTTTATGTACCAATTGAAATTGCCGAAATACCGTTACTTGTCCACCTTTATCGCGGAATTGTAAAATTTTGCAATTTTTTCCATATAACAACTTTTCAGAATATGGCGTTATATGGGGAGTGGGTGAAAAAGTGAATCGATTCGAACCGCTTTCAATAACGTTCGTCGTCCTTGGGTCAAAGCACGTCACTGTACTGAATTTCATGACAATATCTCAAAAGTAGTTTGAACACAAATTTTCGTGGTCAGACATCAGACGTCCAGACGGACAGACAGGCTTAGATCAATTCAGATTATGATTTTGAATCGATCAGCATAATAAAAGGTGCGTCTATCTTAAGCTCTTCTTCGTGTTACATACGTCCGCACAACTTAATGTACCCTGTACCACAAGCGTATATAGGGTATAATTAGTTTTCTCTTATACTTTTGTTAACGTTATGGTTAACATTTTTAGTCATTACCTAGGGAAACCAAGTCTCACTTTTCCGTTGCCATAGCCACTTTTGTAAACGTGGAAGTTGCCCCTGTTTTTGTCATTATGGCCATCAGATTATTAGAGCATGTGATAAATGAATGTATACATTTTATATATATATCTTTTTACTCTACACCAATTGCGGTACAGGATATATTTAGAAAATGATTGTGAATCGATCTCTAAGCCTGTCTGTCCGTCTGATGTGTGTTCATGTAAACGCGTGTTCAAACTATAGATCGAAATGTTTGGGATATTTCGATGAAATGTGGTACACTGACATGTTTTGACCCAAGGACGAACGCGATTGAAAATGGTTTGGTTTGGTTCACTTTTTCGATCACTCTCCATATAATGCTCTATTTTGAAAAGTCGTTATATGCAATATATTTCTCGACAAAAGTGGATAAGTAATGCTATTTCGGCATTTTCAATCGGTACATAGACTTTGGACCGCCTGGGGAAATTTTTTGAACCCCCACTCATATAACGAAAACTCAAGTTCATATGACAAAAAATCGAATTTTCAATGTTTCATGATGAAGATCAGACCATAATAGTAATTTAAGATAAAAAAAATTAATTGTACCAAATTTAGGCCACACACGCCTATTTTTAGATCCTACCTTATAAAAGGATTTTTACAAAAATTTTTATTTTTACGCCCAAACAGATTAAGTCTTACTATTTTATGATGAAAGTTGATCGATCCATAACAGTGATGTGATATAAAAATTAACTATGCCCTTGGGGACAAGCTCGCTTACAGTTCCATAGTAAAAAGTTCATTGTAAAAATAGAGTACAATTTTTGTGTTCTATGGAAAAAATAAGAATGGTGTTGGACAATGTGGTGTGGGATATTTAAAAGTGGGCCTAGCCCGACTATAATGATTTCACTTGTGTTTCTTTTCACATTTTTGACGAAGTAAGTCGAACTGCGATCACGAAATAATTCATAGAAATACGTAAGCAACAGAGCTCGTAGGTCTCGTCATGCGTATTATTTGATGTTACTAACGGACTAACAAACTACACATACTTCCATAGTTTGGTGTGAATGTGAAGGAAGGGTGAAAGAATAGTTAAATTTTTGTACAAAAATTTTAATTGCATTTTTTATATTATAAAACTGACCAATGAGTGAAACTTAGTTCACTCACTTATGCTTACAAAGCATACAAGTGCATGTATGACGATTGTTTGCTTACGTTTCACTTTAATTAGAAATGTTTTTGTATGTTTGTGTGATTGTTTGCATTATTCTTTAGCTGGAAATTCCATTTCGGCACGCAATTAATTGTTGTTCGTACTTACGGACTGTAAGGAATTCGACAAAATCTTTATTTATACTTAACTCAGCATATTTAGATAAGTTAGCAAATATTTGCTTTGGACACTTATTAGATGAGTTCAGTCGTCGTTATCATTGTTTTTATTGTTAACATACAATCAAACATACATCTATAAATTTTGTTAGATGAAGGTTAACTTGGTATCCCCCACATCAAATCATCTTGGATAGCCATCTTTTCTCAAAATTTAAAGTAGAAGAGTTGTATGTCGTTATGTTTTTGAACTGAACCAGCAGGACATTCCATTGCATATAGACGGTTATTTCTTCTTCTCGCCCATCTACTTCTTTATAGCGCGAAAAGCAGGAAATGTCATGAGTCCAAAAATTTCCAAAAAAAAAAAAAAAAAAAAAACCAACTATAACTTAATTTACTTACAAGGATTTGCGTTTCAGAGTCGCTTCTACATATATAATGAGCCGAAATTGTATTATATTATATAATTAAATTTTAAAAATTCAATAAGTAAACCTACAAAATTCCTGTAAATACCCAGTAAATGTTAACACATTTAGCTAATTATGGAGAATAATATGCTGGCATATATGCTTTGATCATATGGTATAGACTATAAATGCAATTGGAATTTGAATTGACGTAGGCGTGTCTGTCCGTCTCTCTCTCTGTCTCTCTCTCTCTCTCTCTCTCTATCATTCAATCTATCTTGCTGCTGTTCATCAATTGATTAATTCAGAATTTCAAGGCTTTCCCTAAAACATAAAACCATAAAGCCGATCATTTTCTCTGCCCTTTACACCTTGGCACTGCACTGCAGCTAAGTTTATATTCCTTTTTCCTTGATCTACAGTCATTGGCATCTACATTACATTCAAGTTATCAAGCGATTATTTTCCACCGACATATTTATTGTTTCTGCCTACGCATAGAGATATGATGAGTAATAGTAATGAATGATCAAAAAAGGGGAAAAAATATCTGACTATATGAGGAACACGTTTCCGCTATTGTTTGCAACGGACAATGTCATCTCTTTCTATGGCCAAGAAAGCAAACGAGCGAGCATACAGCAGACAACTTAACTTTGATTTTCTATTCTGATAAACTGGAATTCACTGAAAATTTTTCGCAATAAGAATTTTATTTTTTATTTAATTTGAAATTTGCATACGACGAATTCATGTTTTTTTTTTTTTTTTTACACTTTAACTGAAGCTACTAGTGAAAGTGCTCGAAATAAGTGCAGTCATTCTCAGCGTAAGCGCTCTATTATATTATTAACTTATGTCTTGCAAAAGCTCGTCCTCTTTTTTGTCAACTTTAGTATATCTGAGAAAACTGCCAAGTTGGGTGGGTTTACTTCGTTATTATGCATAAACTTTTCACACCCATAATCGAAGAAAAATGTTCGTGCGGTTAAAACGTTCGCAACACTTAGGAGAAAGCTTCAGAGACCCCATATATTCGTGTATATATTCTTGATGAGCCTCAAATTCTGAACCGATTTAACACATTACCTACTAGTGCGCGCACTCGTTAATTATGGAATTTTAAGTAGAATTGGTATGTGGATCTAGGACGAGTTATATTTGTAACGTCAAATTATATTCAGAAAAGGGCAGCAATTTGCACGATACTGAACGATAACTGAAGTATTGGAACCACATCTCAATAAGTGGTATAATACATCTTTGATAATAGTATGAATCTGTGGTACTGTGAACCAACTGGCACACGAAAACAAATGAAAGTGAGTGTAACGCATGGGAAAGGGCAAGTACTGGCGGAAATGTGAACACGTAAGAAAAATAAGAAAGTCACGATGATTTTAACAATCTATCGAATTTTTGATTGTTTCGAATTTCATCCGGCAACAGAGGAACTTTCCTCGTAACCATTAGCGTTAGGTGATGTGTTAAACCCTTTCTGTCTTTGTGGGGAAATGGGAACAAGTTGATATTAATAATGGACCAAATTGACAAAAGAGCACGACCACAGCACAACATAAATTGAGAACATCTCGGTCTTCTGGATTTTTTGGCCCATTACTCATAAGCTATAACAGATAAATATAAATCAGGCAAGCCCACCCAATACTGAAAGGTATGAAAGTTTAGTATTTTTCCTGCTTGTTCGTTTTTTTAGGAAAACGATATTGGGAATAAAAGATTCGATCACAGCCGATTATAATTTTTGCATTTGTTTTTTTTTTTATTCTTTATGTTTAAAGTCATTTAATTTAAAAGAAGTGATCAAAGGGTGTTTAATAAATTTTATATAATATATATACCCTTCCATAGCGAATACAATAATCATCCATTAGAGGCCTAAATTAAATGTAGTCTCTTCCTTCGTGGTTTAAATTTGTGGTCTCCAGTTTCTTTGAAGAATGTTCAGAATTTTAGTTTTCAAAAGTTAAAATGAAAAACTTTGAGATGAAATCGATTAAAAGCTATTTCAACTTATGTGCACTGATCATGGCTATATTAAAAGTCTTTCGAAGCCATGAAAACATCCACGATGGAGTCGAAACAATTTTGGAACCTTTTGCTAATTAGCTAAAATTATTTTGTACTGATTATGTTAAGGCTTTATACGATTAAATTGTTTCATGTTATCAACAGCTAGCTTCAACTTGTCACTTCATACAAAACAAAGTTTGTCCTTTCAAAAGGAAAAAAAAAAAAAAATAAATAAATAAATAAATAAATAAAAAAACAAAAAAAATGTATATGAAAAAAAAAGTCATTAGCACACTGCAAGGCATAAAAGGATAACAGATTTTACTGCCAATTTGTAAGAAAAGAATTTAAACAAAAACGATTTACTCACACACATATTTGCAATCCTTTAGAGCGTGACGACATCAGCAGCAGCAACAACTACAGGATGTCTAAGATAAGTTAAACATCTTTAACATCTTGTTGGGTTACATTGCCTTTTGGTTGGGCGAATGAGTGACAACGTAACTACAGATAAGTCGATTTCTATACGCATTCGGTGAAGAAACCAAGAAACCAGTTTATGCAGGATTTCGTTTTCCTTCGTGAGTTTGAGTTCGAAGAAAAAACTTTCTCAATAAATTGTGTTTCTTCTTCTTGTCTAGTCTTAGCTTGACTGGATAAATGTTGACAGTTTCCTTAACGCTTCGTAATCAAAAAACAAATAGTTGCGTTTTCTAATTGTGTATGTCTTCTGAAGTAAATACAAATGAAATTCAAGAAAAAGAGACCAACTTACCTACCAACTTGTTAACTATATATATATATGTGAAAGTAACAATAAAAATACATAGTGGTTTTAAATGATTACATAAGAAATCGCAATCTTTTAATTGTTTGAGCACAAAAAAAAAAAAAGAAACAAAGAAAAATAAAGACGTAAATATCTACAGTGTTCCCAACCAACTAATAGAAAACGTGTCACTTACGTTAGTTTAGCGTAAACTTCCACTTATGAAATTGTTACCGCGTTCGCTAGCGCGCCCTTGATTTACTTATATATAAGACGATATATAAATTTTGTCATGTCTCGTCTGCAGTGTTCACAATCGCAAATTAGAAGCCGCATGCGGTCGAGAAGTAGTTTATTATTCTGTTTCTTTTATGGTTTTGAGAAGTCCAAGTTGGAAAACATTCAAATAGAAAATTTTGATTTCATACGTACGCTCTCAGCTTGACTTAATCAGATCAGTGTCTTTAAACCGTATCCAACTACATATGAGTTGAAATGTTCTTAATAAAGTAAAATTTTTCAAAGGATTTTCATCAATAATTTAAGAATTATGGCGAGTTATCTACGGGAAGGTTCAAATTGCGTTTGTTCCCTTTTGAAATTCTGTAACTCTTCTTCTTCCGAACTCTATCTACATGTGAAGGCTCGCAACTAGACACAACTAGACTACGCCGGCAAGTCAACATCGTCAGTAAGATATAGAAGTGCAGTCAGACCAGACGGGGTATGAGAGCTTCTTAACGCCAAGACAAATTGATCAATTATCCGCCATATGTATCCCAAGAACTGAATGCCTTCATTCAGAGATGAAAAAAGATATAGCAACGATGAGCGATGTATGTCCAGGTAGGAAGGAAATCAAAATATTGAAAATAAAATGAGTGAAGGGCTCTCTTTAACCATTTCATTACATTTATCCGGTCGATATCATTCCGTTTCCCGATGTACAAAACAAAACTTTGCGTAAATGTCACACTTGTTTAGTTTAAAAGTTGACGACCGCTCGCAAGCCAACTAACAAAATTGTTCTTACTTGGCTCGACTAATGTTGAACGAGAAAGCAAATGCAAAAGTTAGCAACTCGTGTAGCATTTGGTTGAAATGTAAGGAACTGGCCCTGGATTTTAAGATCCATGTCGGACATAGATCCTAATGTCTTAATAAAAATTCATAGTTGATTTATGGTTTTTTTTTGTTTATTCGACTGATAGACTGATCGACTGATATTTACAAGATTTTAGCTACACGGTCACCAAATAGACAAGTAAATGGTAAGTCCGAAAAAGTCGAATCAATAATACCAGACTAACTAACAATATGTATGTATGTAAATTGTAAGTTCTCCAAAGCGTCCTTGCCCGATTTACAAGCATAATGAAAAAGTTAGTGTACTTATCATTTAGGGCCGTTGAATTTAAAAAAAAAAAAAAAAAAAAAAATTTGTTTTCTTCTTTTATGTGTTTCAAAACTTATTTTACAGAATTTTGCCTTTTAATGCTTGACTGCATATTTAGCAATAGCAACAACATCTGAAGGCGAAAATGTTGAGAAATAAAAGTGAAATTCAACTAGAAATTAATTGTTGAGTAATTGAAATTTTATTTATATTCGTTTCCGTTTAGAAGTTATATCCGTTTGTTTGTCTGAGAATATTTTTGGTAAATTTTTCTTTGGTCGTCTGGTTGATTGTTTGGCTGGTTGAGTAAGTAAAATATGTCCTGTGGTGTAAAAGATTTTCTATGCAAACAACATAAAATTAAAAGTATAACCCCAAGGGAAATTGAAATGGAAACCAAAATAGAAAAAAAAAAAAGCGAAAATAAAAAAATTTAAATGATATGAGTATTGAAGTCAAGTCTTTGATATCCAATATCTATTGTAATTATTTTGAATCAAGAAAAGTAATTCTACTTTTCTCACCTGTAAAATCTTGCTCGTATGTAACCAGAACTTCTTGCAAAATGCATAAAGTTTTCTCGAAAATATATTTTTACGCAATTATTTGCACGATCTCTTGAAAATTTATGCTGGCTATCACGGTTTTCAAGGATGTGTTACCTCGGATTTCCCCGATTACCAATTGCGTTCAGTCTAATACGGAATTCCTTTTTTTATTTTGCAAACCTTGGCAAGCCGTAGTAGACAACCATTTTCTTTACTGGCGTTACGGAAACAGGCAGATACGAAAACGCGTCTAATTTACTTGGATATTTAACCACTAAGCCTGCGCCAGGGTTCACTTAAGCATCGAGGTCACATTAAATTTGATGGAAGCAGGCTGCGTCATACGCAAACCTTCCACAAGCCCTGACAAGCTTATTATCGGATTATTTAACTTTGCGAACGTGTGTTGTTGCATTTCCTAGTAAATCAATATGAGAGAAATTGTTATGGTCGCTCTATCCAATAGCTTGTGCACAATACAATAGAAGCGTTAGAGGGACAGAGGTTACGCTAGGCCTTAGTCGGCTCATAAAAGCACTGACTTAGTCTTTTGCCGTGTTGGCGGAATGTATCATTAGAGGAATTCGCTGCGTGATCAAGTAGTGATTCTAAATCCGTTATAGGCCAAATATTTGTAGTGCGTCGGCACCTTCAGCCCCTTAAGTGTCTTGTAAACACTTTAGTAACAATGCCAGCAGTTTTTATTTATTCTTAGGATTCTACAGTGGCCTTGGTATGTGTTAGTCGTGTACAATCTCTATGTTGGGAAAGGTGTGGAGAGGGTGTGGCGACCCTACCCAGTGCAATTCGCCCGTCTACTGCGTATTTAAATGAAGTTATTTCGATAAGATAGTAAATGTAAAGATGTTCAAGTTTTAATTATTTACGTGTTATTATGTTTCTATACGTTTTAGTTAAATCTAATTTATTTTCTCCCCTTCTTAACGATAAATATTCTTAAGAAGAAAGCCACTGTCACACTTGTATAAACTTTTGCATGGTTGTTTAGTAGAAAGTTTTGGTTGACGAAATTCAATACATTTTCCAGAGTTTGCGGTAAAGGAATTTGTCAAAGTACTTTAAGCCGATTTTACATTTTCAGAATGACTGATTAAATTATTGGTATAGAGGAAAAGCTGAAGTTAGATATACACGTACAAAACTTTACACTAAATATATTTAATTGATTTTAATTAAAAGCACATCGATGGTTTATTTATGGTACATATGTCTGTCAGGCATTTTATGTAGATATCGCGTGTATGTGTAATGACTCTTAAGTAAATTTTCTTAAAGTTTGCCTTTACTTTCATCAGTGAGGCACTAATTGAATTACAACGACTACAAGATAATGAATTATTTATTATTTGTATGAAATAAGACTAAATCAAAAAAAAAAATATATAAAATAAAATAAAAAATAAATCCTTTTAAAAATATTCCTTAAGAATGCTAATTTTATACATAGCATGTATACTCACTATCTGCATATACTCTGCGTCTACTTGTTTTTCTTTTCTTTGCAATAAGCGTTAGTTAGGTGTGTTTGTAATTTCAAGCGCAAAAGTAACTTTGCAACGTGTTGCCTGAAACCACTTCCGTTTCCTGAGCAATAAGTGCATATATAAAGCAGAGGTAGGAGGTGATACACTACATAGCGGTAAGTTTTGGAAATGTATCGTTTTGAGAAAAAAGGAAAAAAAAAAAAAAAAAAAAAAAAAGAAGAAGACAAGACCTACGCATGTAGAGTAATGTGTGTAGTTGCGAGCAAATGAA
>KK502402.1:1366559-1396513 GCA_000688735.1 Glossina austeni
AAAAAAAAAAAAAAAAAAAAAAAAAAAAAATGCACTGACAATAACCGACCATTTATACCTCTTTCTTGAAGAGGTATTGTAGGAATACGTTAAATAAGGTCACGGCGGCGCCACAAACACTTCACTTAGATCATAAACGAGCCGTTCTGAAATTGTTCGCACGTATCGAGCTTATATTACGCATAATTCAAAGTGGAGAAGGGGGATAGTGATGCGAAAAGATCACATTTTCTAATGACAAAACCAGATCTTTAGGACTGCTTTCCTTGGGCGATGGCAATGCTTTTAAATCGGACAGAACGACATAGAGAGAACATATTTGCGCGCTTTTAGTTTTTTTTGAAAATGGTGACGCATTAAAAGTACCGTCCACAGGGGTTTCAATCCGCAAGAAGCGCCTATCGTTGTTAGTATGGTCTTTAGTATCTTTGTTGTGACCACCATATGCCAACTTCTTAATGAGTGCTGTTCCTCGGTCATTGTTAAAAGGATTTTTCAAAGTTTTTTCCGCCAAACTATGTTTGCTAATAGTGTTTGCTAATAGTCGTCAAGCTTTTTAGGAAGCTCCTCCATTTCAGGAGGATTTAAATTTGCACAGCATTTCAACTCATTGCAATATTTGTTAACATTGGAAGTTGAAGGGATGGAACGCTGCCCATCATTTTTACAGTATAGTCAGTCCTGAAAGATATTCTTCGTAAGCTCACCCACGACACTTTGAATATTCAACCCATTTACTGAGTAGAGAAATAGGAGTTAACTTTAACGGCATATTGGTGGTCGCGTTTAGCAATGCATTGCAAGGTGTTGGACTCATTTCATTTTGCGTTAAACATTACACTTTCCCTATCGCGATATATGAACGATTGATTGCTGTAGTAGTTTCAATGAGCAAATTATTGGATGTCTTCGAATTTCTTTACGCAAGCGAAACGTAGAAGGGCAATAAATGAAAGAAATATTTCATACGCTAGTCCGCTTTCTCCAGTAAGATTCTTAATGATTGCGTCTCCATGGTTCCATGGTTGCCTTCGAAAGTAAAATTATTGTTGTTTAGTTCACTAAATGGTCTGAATGCCTATATTTGCTCCGGAGAGTGTGTAGCTTAGATTCATTGTAGACGCGAATTAAATTTGCGAACTTTTTTCCGTGCATGTTTCGTTGAATGAATGTGAATGCAGCAAACTGTGATTAATAGTTTCGCAACAAGCTGACAAATATATACAAGAAATTCTGCTTTCTACGTATTAGGTTAGGGTTTTTATGAATTAAAAATAATTTTTTTTTTTTTTTTTTTTTTTTTTGAAATTTTTATGTAGCTTTGATTTTCCAACTTTTCCTTCCGTTTTTTTCAATATCTCCGTCTCCGTTTCTCTCTCTGTTTCGTGTTTTCCGTTTTTTTAAATATGCGCGTAATTTATGATTATTTGCTGAAAAGAAAAACATGAATGGAACTTGTCACTTGTTTGTTAAGATCATAAATCATCACATTTTATAAAATCAGTTGTAATACAAATCTATTATCCATAAATGTATGTTTGTATGCACTCGCACACAGCATGAATGCACGTTTTTGGCAACCTAAGGTATTTATGCGTATTCTCATGTTCACAAATGCCAAAACTTGGTCTGTAACTCTCGTCAGATCATGAATCATGGATTGAATTAGAAACAGAAACAAAAAAAAAAAAAAAAAAAAAAAAAAAAATATGAAAAATTGTGAATTTATCAATTGTTTGTTGTGTTGATGGTGCTCTCTTTAAATCGTCTACATATGTTGGTGGTTTTACATATGCCTGCTCGAGAAAGGAAGGAAATGAAATTTCAGTGAAACGGAAACGTATGCAAAACACACGTTACCTTGTTGTTGTTAAATCAAAATAACAAAATTGCCTGTTAAGGTTATTTAATGGTATTTTTCGTTGTTCCTCTGCATACACACACATATGAATATGAAAGCAATTTCCAAATGCAATTATTAAAAAAACTTATTCACATATATATATATATATATATATATATATATATTTACTCTAATACACGGACAAACGTTACTTAAACACAAGAAACATTTAAAAAATTTGAAATACGTAGAGAAACGCGTGCCATTCAAATATAATTCAAGAGCAAGAGGCAAAGTGTGGAACCATAACAATTTCCTTGATTTTATGAAATATGATCCGATACATATTCATATGTGCATGTTTTTTAAATATATATATATATATATATATATATATATATCTAATTTTTTTTCTTCTCTCTTCTTGTTGTTTAACCCATAACATATATTAAAATTTATGTATTGTGATTTTTTCTATCTAACCCCTCGCTCCGGCTTAATTGTGTAATGGTAATGGAAACCCTTTTCACAGCAGAATATTACTTAAAAACCGAACCGAACAGAAAAGCCTTTAAAAACATGTTCATGCTATGCTTCATTAGTAACAAAGGATTGAATAGAAACTTCCATATATATATATATTTGTTATAGTACTATGATATTTTCGTATATTTTTTGCCCAAAAAATTTCCTTAAAAACTACTAAAATATTTTTTTGGTAAAAAAATGTTCATGCCTCATAAATTAAGTTTTCCATGTTTTTTTGGTAACATCGAAAATTGTTTTGTGTTGACTTTGGCACGACTTTATTTTTCTGCTTCTGTTTTTGTTTTTTACTCTTATTTATTTATTTATTAATAAATTGATTTAATAGTTTTTCGAAAGGGTATTTATGTGTGAGTAGGTTTTTATGTTAACCTCATTAGGTCATTTATTGTTTGTACATCATTGTAACCCTTAACATAGAAGATTACTTCCACTCTGTCAGCGTAGTGCCTGTTCGAGTCTTATTGTTATTTTTTTTATAGTTAACAAGTTAATTCGTTATGCTCGTCGTTACTTTCACCAAAAATTGTACATAAAAATGACCACTATTTGGTTTAGGATGCGGTATAGGCCATCACCACCACCAATAGCTATGCTCACTCATTTTCTTATACCATTTGAAATATTTGAAATATGAAAGATAGACATTTCTCGGTCCCTAATATACTATAATACAAGATTTCCCATTAATTGAAACATTTGTTTTCGCGTTTTTCTCTTTTTTCTTTTTTTTTTTTGTAGATTGGAGGAGAAAAACAGATTATTTTGCACATAGTGACAGCTGCGATAGTGACATCTCTCGATGTCACTAAAAGTGTGTATGTATGTGCATAAGTACAAGCCATGCCTCCAAACTATAGAATATGAAATTGGACATACATTTATGCCTTATATTTCTCTATAGGTCGTCCTTGACATCACCGCTTAGCTATTCGTCGTTCAAAAGTTATCCTGAAAAGAGTACAACCGTCTTACATGGGTTTCTTTTGTTTTTTTTTTTTTTTTTTTGTACTTATTTTAAGTTTATTAGAACTTATTTTACAACTGAACTGTGCAGGACCCACTAAAAGGCTTAGAAGATAAAAACAGATTTCGATTAGTTACGAAAATTGTTTAACGAAAATTTATTCTTTTAAATGTTTTTTCGCGACATTTCTTTTATTAAGGACAGTAATGACGGCACAAAGTATTTTGTATTAGGGGCTGGGGAGGGGAGACTCCTGACCGAATTTACTTTTTAATAATTTTACTTTTTTTACCAGCTGTTTGACGCATTAAGTTATTTACTTGAAACACTAACGACAAAAACACATAACGCGGCTTATAAACCAACTAATTAACAACTCCTCTATTCTCCACTTGATTTTATTCGTACCCTCAGCAAATTTTTATTCTCGCGAATAACACCGGAAGTCGCAAATGATTTGAATTTCCCGTAAAAGTCTTGAAAAATCAATGTAGTCTAACATCGTGCATTATGGGGACGTGGGAACCTAAAGTCATCTATCTGCGTGCAGGTATGAAAGAGCGCTTCACGCAAATGATGAGTAACGCCCCAGTTATATTCTTCTCTCTAACGCAATGGCCCGGCGGTGGAAGTTCATTATGCGATATGCGAAAAGTGATAGCTTTCTTCCGAGCGACATGGAGCCGTCATGGAGACGTGATAAGTTAGTTGCAAGAGCGTTTTTTGCATTTGTGAGCGCTTTTGAACAGACTATTCCATTGAAATGCTCGCCTATATTGGTGAAAAGTCGAAAAAATTATAATGCAACTAGTGGCCGATTGTAAGGCTAGAATGTGCCCCTTAGCCTTACAATTTTTTGATTCAATTATTATGACAATTAAAATGGGAATTGTTTGCTGATTCGGTTTAACGGTTAATGCAATGCACCACATAATCAATTTTTCGACCTAACCTATCACTTGTGACACATTGTGAAATGGCAGAACGACTTGACATTGATGTACTTTTCATTGCACCCGTCGATTCAGAATCATTCTTAGAATTGACTTAAGTTGTCTGCTTGTCCTTCCAACTGTTTGACATCAGCCCTTATTTGTTTGTGTTCATTTGCAAAGTGCGATCAGAAAATACACGAATCTATTATTCAAAGTATATACAAGATATGTCAACGATATATTGGAAAATGTTATTGTTCCTTCTGGCGGTTATTGAAAGTGTCGGACCAAGGTGGACGTAACCTCTTACTTGCTTCTTTTTTCTTTTTTAGTTTTTTCGACTCATAGTCTTTAACAAAGCCTGACTAATTTTAATAATTTTACTTCATGCTCTTCATCCATTACTATCCCTTATTGTTCAACTGAGTGCGGAGGACTCAAAACTCCTCTCATAATGATGGTTTGCTTGGTGTTAGTGTTTGTGCCGTTAAACTAAATATGCCGGCTTTTTTTCAAGCCTTATTGTTAGCAAGTATTTAACAACATCTTTACTGCACTTTAGTGACCATTAAATAACATTTGGCCGAACAACAACAAAAATGAAAGCAAAAAAAAAAAAAAAAAAAAGACGTAAAGTAACGTCTAGGGGAAACAATTCAGTTACATTTGCAGCGAATTGTATATAAATTATGTGATTTTTATATAATTTTAGCATAATACACAGAAATTACGATGTTAATGGTTGGACTCATTGTAATCTTGGAAAAGGGTTATTTAGATGAGTGCTTTAGTCGAGTGGATGAAATGGTTTAGGTAATGGTCGTTAATGGAACAGGGTTAGCGATGACGGTCAAATTTATGAGATGCGTTGCCTTCTTAAAAAAAAAAATATATATGAAATAATAACACGAAAATGTCTATAATTTTGTATTTTATTGACATTATTGGGACATTAGTAAAAAATCGAATACGTTTCAGGGAAATTTTGCATAAATCATACAATTTTGTTAAATTAAAATTCTTCCATTTTATCGAACGTAGGGGAAAGAGAAAATGGGTTAAAAAAACAAATCATAAGACTTCAAAAAAAAAAAAAAATATATATATATATATATAACAATCGCCACATTTTTGGTAATTGCCAGTAGACTAAATCCAACCATATTTGCAGTGAAAAGAAGGTCTTATAGATTTGGCTTAATGTGTTTTTGTGTAATTGTATATTTTTCACTTTTTTAGCATTAACAATAAAAATATTATAGACGAGCAAGGTCGACGCCTGAATACGCTACACTACTTCACTTATTTTTATAACCAAACGCCAACAACTATCAGTCAGCGAGGGTTATTAGGGGAAAGCTTAATTTTTATGCGAACCCCGGTATAGAAGGGACTTGAAAGCCTGAATTAACGTAATTCTAGTTTGAGAAGATTTTCTTTGTTTTCAAGGGTACTTACTTCAAGAGCTTGCGTCCTCAAAGGGCTTAATTTTTACAAGCCTTTTAGTCAAGAGATGGACTCCCAAAAATACCTCTACTTCGTTGCCTATTTATATGCCAAGTTGCTAAACACATTTCTAAACATATTTCCATCATAAAATTTGAAAAGTTCGGCCTTTTTGTCATACAAAGGTCTTTTTTTTGCTAGAATATTTATATGAGATGGACTTCAAAAAACACAATGTCCCCATCCGATCCAAGGTTTTCCTATACGCCGTATTTTTGTATGCTAAATTTCGACTTTCTACTGATTTTTGTCTAAAAATATTAAAAATTTGCTGTTCATATAAATATCTCTTACAAACGCTACACGGCGAGCTGTTACGAAAATAGTCCGATTCAATTCATTATCGATAGGGTTCGTCTTCGGGTCGGAAGACATCTGTGAACCAAAGTTTGTCAAAAAATTACGCAAACTGCGATCTGCGACTGTACGGTGAACGTAAATATAAACAGACAGATCGATCCAGAAAATGCTTCTGGAACGATTTATTTAATAAAATGTTGAGTCAAATGATCTCAAATGATTTTAGTTAATAAATACGTACGCACAAACTTACTACACCCTGTACTACGATATGTAGTATGCGATATAAAAATTACCAGATCTGTACGAGGATCTCGCTGCTTTTGTCTCCCAATCACGACTTAAAGAGCTTAAACAAAGGACGAATAGATAGGGATGTCATTAATACGTTTTTCCGAATTGCATGAATAAAATAATCTCATCAATAAAGAGCCACGAGAGGAGGTGATTAAAAAAAACTAATGAAATGTAAAAGACTTGAAAGAGAAAAAAAAGTCTAGAAAGGAAAACATGTAAGAAGATTATATTCGGCTGGGACTCATCCCCATTAGAGGGATTTTTTGTTGTTATTAAAAAAGTGAATGCGATAAAATTCGTCTTTCACCTTTCACTTCATTAAACGGTATGGTTAAGAAATATTAATCTACCACGTCGTTACGTCGACTATAATTAATTGAAAATGAACACACTTAGCTTTTCGCCTTCTATTCTTCAAGTCCTTTTATTTGATGCCCATATCGCTGGTAGCGCAGATTTAGTATATAATTGTTTTCAACTTCGTGTCTTCTTTATCTTATGATTAATAAGCACAAAACCTCAAGAAAGTGAACATAAAAAAAAGGAAAATTTAATCACTTACACCTTTTTACGGAAATGGTTGATTTTATCCCTTTTTACACGTAAATAGTAGAGCTTTTCGCAAAGCAAATGTGAAAAATTTCAATTTCTTTCTTTCATAATTTATGAGTAAAAAGCAAAAAGTGACAAATTTTTGTTGAGAAAAACGGATTACCGTTCACTTGACGCTTGCAGTACGCGTGCTTATGCTCTGCCAAATTTTGGCCATTTTCCCGCCATTAGTCGCCTGCGTGCAAAAACCAATGCAACCTGCGTCCAATGCTTCCATCAACTTCGAAGTCGATATTGTAATTTTTGCCACATATCACACTCAACACAGACACACAGACACACAGACACACAGACGGATAGACTTTGCTTAATCAATTCAGAATTTCATCCTTATCAAGAATATATATACTTTATAGGGTCTGCGAAGATTTCTGCTGGGTGTTGCAAACATTATGACACAATGAGTATAAAAATAATAATATTAATAAGTAAAAATTAAAAGCAAATAAATAAATAAATAAATAAATAAATAAAACCTAATAATATTAATAATAATGAAATACATTAACGTAACAAGATAATAAATAAATACTCAATAAAAGTTCACTTTTTTTAGTGTTTTTTTTGCTCCTTAATTTTTCAATATGGTGTCCATATGCAATCTCCTCGCAGTGTCGAGTATCTATTTGGAAATGTCCCATTTGAATAGCGGTAAACTGGCAGCAAACGTGATGACACATAAATCACTTCAAAACCTATAGAGATCCTTAGAACGCATGTCTTTTTCAAAAGTAACAACAAGCATCTTCACCCTCAATTATAAGAAAAGTAAAAGTCTTCTGATGACCCTATAAAAAGTAAACTGACGTAATTCTCAGTTGAAAGAAGAGAGAGAGAAACAAAAAAAAAAAAGAAAAGACAAGAGAACTAATATTGACACTTTTTTAGTGTCAGCCTCGTTCGATTCTTTTCCTACCTCACTCATCTCAATTGCTTAATAGAATGTTTGACCCTTGTTTATGGGAAAATAAAATAATATTGATTGTGTATCTATGGGGACAATGGTCGTTTGATGATATGGGCTTGTCTTGAGCAATTTCGTGCATTTTTTCTTATTTTTTTCATTCTGTTCATTGTGCGTTTTATTAAACTATGTTACTGATGTTCGCTTCTGCCTCATCTTCTCAATGTAAAGCGTTTGTCGTAAAAACGATTCTCCATAATATGTGTTTAACATTTATATTACCTTTACTTGCTTACATGACTGTTTGACTGAGTAAATTTTGCACGATGATCGGACGGAACGGAAGCAACTCGTAAAACTAGCGAAATGTGAATTATATCCTGTCTGTCTTTTGTTGTAAGTATTGCACTTGAAATAACTTTCTTTGTAATTGCGCTCAGTTCGCCGAGTAAATAATAATCATAAAATATTCTTGGATAACACAAGTGATGGTCATTCGATTATGTTTGTTTGGCTTAGTCATGAGTCGACCAAAACATATCATGAATATATAGCTTTTCAGTGGTTGTCATTCGTTTCTTCATAAAATTGCTATTAATTCATGACGAAAACGAATTTATTTTTGGTTTTTTATCATTTTATAATAGCACATATACTCGCATATAGAAAACTGCTATAAATTTTATTGATATTTATTTTCCGATGTGCGCTGAAGGAGCAACAAAAGATTAAGTACTTGTGTACGAATGTATCCTTAAAAATTTACTTTTATCCAATTTTTAGTTTACTATCGCTGTAGTCGATGAAATTTTGTATAACGTTGAGCTTAAAGTACGGTCCGAAAAAGAAAGTTACATCAAAATTTGTTCACGTTGATAAATTATCGATATATTATATATCGATGCACCTTAGCGAAGATCCTTTCGAATCGTTGGAGAGAATTTCCCATATATTGATATATAAGGACGCAAAAGTGCGTGTGAGAAGTGTAAGGAGAAAAAGTGAGAAATTGTGAACGATTACACGAGTTTGCTAAATAACGTGAAGTTTTTAGGAACTTAGGAAACATCTTCTCGCGTCTTCTTCAAGACAAAGTGCGAGATGGTACGCGAAAATCTCATTAACTCTCAACATTGTCTTATGCTTTAATGCCACGATACATTGGCTGCGTAGTGTTTGATTATACCCTACATCACTCATGGTACAAGGCTCAAGATTAAGCTTGTCTGTCCATCCATCTATTCTTATGTTCAGCCTAATTGTTCAGCGCAATTTTTGAGCCCCATAGGACGAATTTTAAAAAGGGTCGGATCAGACCAATCTTTCGATCACCAATTGAAACGAAAATTCTTTATAAGAATAACGGTATCATACGACGTGCTGTGGGCTATTTAATGATGGGCAGTGTCTCACTATATTGTTGTTACTTGATCCTTGTTTTTTTTTTTTTTTAATTTACTTATTTACGTTATCAAAAGATTAAAATTTATTCTGGGCGCATATACGACGAATTCGCATTCGCGAGTTTTTTGATTTTCGAACAAAAAATTACTCTTTCTTTATACATTAGATTTTCCTATGCTTTTAAGAAAAATTTTGACTCAAATATTAATGCAAATGATTGCTAAATTTGAGAACAAGTGCGGGATGAGGAAAGAAAGAATGGTTTTCTTTAATAATATATAACACATACTATGTTCGATTTTTGCCTTTTAATTTATAATCGCAGTTCAGAGCAGAGCGAATTTCTCGATTTTTTGATAATTATTCTGAATTTCTATGCATGATTTGTTGCTTATAATCGAAGATGGTTAGTGTGGATGTGACATATTATGTCCTATTGCCCTTCTAGAAATTGTTGGAAATTTTTTCATTTGTCTTCTCAACTTGCTCTAAATAACACTAACTCTTAACGAACAGTCAGAGGGATTTTGTGGTAAAGAGCGCAAATGTGTGTACGCGTAACAATGAAAATCATAAAATTTTACAGCATAAACCATTAAAAAGATTAAGTAAATTTAAAGCGGAATTTTGAAAACATATACATATACATATTTACGCATACATATTTATGAATGCATATATAGGAATGAAAACTGGCTGTACTGTATATAAAATAATAAAACCACAATAAAGGTAACTCTTTGAAAAACGTGAAGAAAGGAAAGGCGTTCGTAAGTTATATAATAATTATGGTAGACAGAAAAAATGAGAATTTAATGAGAATTTCGAAGCAAATTCTCTGCATAAAGGATAGGAACACAATTAAATATTTTGATATTAGACTTACTCAAGAGGTTATTGAGCGTAATAACAAAGGTGGCATTACCTCCTGTCATAAAGATAAAACTAATGGATATCAAATGGGTTGGGCGAATATAAAATTTTGACTCTTGACAGACATACATTGCGATACATTATTTGATATTGTAATAGTTTATAATTTATTGGAAATTATGTTGACAAAGGTTACCTGTAGCAGCGTGCAAAATATCTATGTTGGACAAGATAAGAAAAAATAAAAATGCATTTAAATAAGTGTGCGTTTGTGTATGCAATGCGTGAGTTATACTGGTTAGAGTTAGGGAAATAAACATAAGATTTTATGATCTTTCACAACAATTACATCATGCGGTAAATATGCAAAAATCCGCTAGCAAATCAACACATGTATGCGTGAGTTTTTCCATATTCGTATACAATCCAACAAACGCTTGCAAATGACGGCGTATTGTGTGGCGGTAATTGTAAAAATTGTCAAACACTAAATCACTTGCAACCATAATCATAAACTTTAACGATGCAACATGTTTCACTTACCCATCCATTTAACGTTAGAAATGCACACACGCATAGGGATGTGGATGAAGATTTTTATCATTTTCGAAGAACGCTTTAAAGCATTTTATTTAAGCACACACATGCATACACATGTCAAAATCCTTGAAAAAAAAAAAATAAATTTTTTTTTTTTCGAAACATTTTCAAATATCGCATATAATCCTCGCGTGTAATACCGAACGGCTTAAAGTAGTAAACACAGCTGTGCTTGCCGATGTCGATGCTTTTCAGGCGTTCAACGGAGAATTGAAAACTCTAAATTTGATTATGACTTGACAAATAATTGTCAGTTTTGATGTGCTTTTGCCGTCGATTACACTTGCCTAAGTAATTGTAAATATTGAATTTAACCTTCCTTTTCATTTCATCATTTGGCTGCCTAAGGGTTAAATTGTTTTTCGCCATTACAACTAACCCTTTTTCAAACACTTATTCATTCACTCATTCACTCATTCACTCATTCACTCATTCATTCATTTGTTCTTTCCTTCATTTAGCAGGCAGGATTATTCGGTTTTGCCGCTATCGCACCGAGGTTGATTGACAATTTGCCCGCAGTTTAAGAGTTTGAGGATTGTGTGTATCGGAGATGGAGTCGCTTTTATATTGTTATATTTAAAAGTTAAAATTAATAGAAATTTCCTGCTAAGAGCCGACAAACAGTGAACATTTTATGCTAGTCATGGCCGCAATTCAAACGAGATGAGTTACAATAGATATGCAAAGTTCTTCTCCTTTCTTCTTTTTTTTTTCCTTTTTTTGTTATTTTCTCCGGCGATTTTGTTATTTAGATTGGCTTACGTATTGTTTGACAATTTAAAGCCAACATGTTGTTGCTTCTGCTGTCCCTGTATACACATAAGTTTAAGATTTAATCCTTCCCAAAGGATACATTTTAGCTAAATAATATAATATGTTTACACATGTATCCGTATGACTTTAGTACATTAAGAGATGGTACGAGATAATGAGCATGCGATATATATATTGCAAAGTTAGAAATAACGGCAAATAAGCGGGAAGGATACGATTTGGATTTATAAGAAGTGTGTGTGGACAGTATAGTCGCGTCTAAATTGTACGAAAGCAGACAGAGCTCATCGTCGTCGTATATAGCGTACACGTAAACTTCAGATTCAAGCTCAAGCTTCAATATATATATATATATATATATGGTTTGGACTGAATCTAGTTACGCTCACATCTCGATTCACATAAATTCGCTCGTTTATAATAAAGCTTGCACACTGCATGCTGCATACGGCAAATACACTGCTTCTAGCATCGTAATTTCATCATTTACTCCAACGAGAGGAGTCAGACAATATTTTAGATAAGATTTGCCCTGCAAGATAAAGTTATGAGGATAGGCAGCAAGCACGCGTAGTTCAATCGTTATCTCTATGCATACCTTTTAATGCATATGATTAGAGGTGACAATCATTTGGCAAATCTAGAACAGCCGTGAATGTAAATGTTATACGTAAGTCGTATTCGTATCATGCGTATATTGTTCTCCTTGTTGTTTTTCCTATTTCGTAATTATCAGCGAGCCCTTGGGGTGATTCTCCCGAATTTTTATACTTTTCCTATTGAACAAAAGCATACGATTAAGCTCAACGCTCTTAGCAAACTTTGCGATCATAATCACAGAAAAATAAATAATAATTTTGTCTTTTGTTGGGGACAAATGCATCGGTTTAGCTGACTTTTACTTAAAAAATGGAAAGTTAAAATTTAACATAAAGTTTTGCTATTTCAACAGACAGACATAAGTGATTGAATGAATCCCTTCCGCTATTCAAGCTAAGAAATAATCTCTGACCTTGACTTTCATATAGTAGCAGTATTTATTTAAACAACGTAATAAATTTCCTTTGTAGATTATTGAGAATCGAAAATATTCGCAAATACTACTGAGATAGAAAGAGTAGAACGTTACGACAGTACGATATTGAAAGTCTTTTAAAACGAATGCAAAACGTCCTCAAGCGAAAGTATACAAGAAACATCTAAGCCAATCTACGATAGGATATTGAGTGATATCATCAAGCGGGACTTACACCAAAATGTTTCATATCTTACTCCAAGTGCTTCTGATATAGATTTTTTCCTATCTTATCAGTTATAGTCATTGCGTGAACTTCGTGTAAAGAAGGGATAGAAATTATCGTAAGTCTTGCAGGCTCATATTTAAAAATAAACAAATGATTGTTGAGCCTTCGAGCAAAGATAAACTTAGCACATCACTTTCCTGTCGACAAATGCTTCAAATCAGGCCAGATAAAAACGCAAAAGGCTCTGAAAAATATTGTTCCGTTGTGTGTAATTTTTTTGCGGCGCACTCTTTCGCAATTCTTTATCCTTAAGGTGGTATTCATTTTAGTTTCATGAATGACGAAAATTGAATTAATTTGCCATAAAATTGTGTTAATTTAATCGCTGTATAAGTGTGTGATATATTTAAGATATTATTTGAATGTAGTGAGAACATTGTTTTGCTTTGAACGGAATGAAAATGTGCTACAGAGCGCTTTTGTGTAATACGGACATGGACAATGTATTCTAAGACTTAAGTATTCTTATCTGTCACTTCATGGTGCACGCGTCCAATGTCGTCAGCCGTGAGAAAATTTTTTGCGTACTCACGAATTGCTTCATAAGATTCATACATGGATTGTGTACGTAGATTTTTGTATTTGTGCTTATGAGGCCAAGAACTGAGCAGCAATCGATTGTTAAGACTTTTCTTTCAGCAATGAACAAAACCTGGCGAAAGTATCTCGCCCTCGAAGGAAAGGATCCATTCCACGAAACATTGAAGAGAAAACGAAAGCTTATTAATTTTGATTCGTATAAAGGTGTTTGTTGTTGTTCAAAAGAAGAAGAAGAGTAAGACTCGATCAATTACCAGAAATTTGGAATTTTTGGAAAAATCGTTTTTAGATAAAGGTTTCCAACACCGCACACTTTCAATAGATTTAATTAGTTTAGTTAGGGTGAAGCCATACTTGATAGGTAAACTCCTTCCAACTTATCAATTGCATCCTCAGTAGATAAAGATGGTTATCGATGCTCTCGTAATATCGAGTCTGCCAAAGGTTTTTAATGAATCGAGGCCGGATTATTTTATATGAAAAATAGTCATAATTTCATAAACTCTTTAACATAGTTTTGCTGATTTTCTCTTAAATAATATCTGAATGAAAAAAAAAAGAAGAAAAATAAAGAATTTTATAAGTAACACTTGAGATTAAAATAAAAAATAAAGCCATTGTGTATATCTACGACTATTTACGCTTGCAAAGAAAAAAAACAAAAAAAAAAAAGAAAGGAAAAGAAAAGAAAAAACGAACCGGTTTCCCATCCTTCCTTTAGGTCGCACACAATGCTTATAAGTGTGTAAATATTCCTTGACTACTCTAAGGCTTGAATGAATTTGAATTGCTGAGTGACTCGCTTTACGCAAAACAATCAAAAACAGTAATAATGCCTCCTCAACAAATGTTTTACGAGATGTTGCTGCGAGATGTGGTGTTGCTATTGTTGTTGTTGCTGTTGTTGTTGTTGTTGTTGTTGCTGTTGTTGCTGTTGCTGCTGCTGCCGCTGCTGCTGTTGCTGTTGGTGTTGGTGTTGCTGTTGCTATTGCTGTTGCTGTTGATGCTCTAACTGTTATTACCGCATGGAAGGGGTAATAGCTTTCAAACAATAAATGTCCGCAAAACCATTGACACGGCACCCAAAAGTTCTGAAACCTGAAAATTATGGTATGAAAAAGACTATTTCAATGCATGTAATCTACGAGTATGTATATATGAATGTTTTGGCTTTTCTGTAACGATAAGTCATTATAAATGTAGACACGTACGTATTATACTATAGTGCCGACTGTTTATGTGGGGATGGCGAGACCGAGGGTGTTGGAATGTGTTGAGCGTATTAGTAGTATGTATGGTCAGGTCGTGGCGGGAAATTGCTAAAACTGTAAGCATCAATGATTTCCGCGCTCACAACATAAATAGGTTTAAGGGGGTGTTCGGAGATGCCTGGCTATGAACTGAAACCCTAACTGACTGAATGGCTGGCTCTCTATACATGTTAAGCAATTCATCTAATTTGAATGTTGCTTCCATATGATGAACATATGAAAAGACATTTAAATATTTGCTTTTTTATCTCTTGGGGGAATGGGTGTAATTTTGTCCTTTGTTATATAATACAACAGTAGCAACAACGACAACAATGAATTCGAGTATAGGTAATGGTCAAAAAATGGCCTTTAGAGACTACTTACCGTATAGACAACGTCGACTAACATAAAATATATTTTGTGTATCTGAGAGCACTCGAAGAGGAAAAGAGAAAGAAAATGCGCGTAGATTAATGGAATGAGGAATAAAATGAGATGAGAGCGAGTACAGTTTTATTGTTTGTCATGTGAGTGGCAGTCAAACAATAAATAAAATTAAAATGATGCAAACAATAGCTGCCTAGTCATATGAACTAAAAATAAAGCATTTTTACTTGCTGGCTATAGCAAACAAGTGTTTTTAATTTTTTTATATTTTTCTTTTTCTTTTTCTTTATTTATTTATTTTTTTTTTTTTTTTGCATTTTTTCCTACTTTGTATTTAAGTAAATGTATTGAGAGTTGTTTTACTATTCTTTAGCGTTCAGACGACATATAATGACCTCCACCATGTGTAATGGTCAGTCCAAGGTATTGGAGACCATACGACAGATTACACCAACCCGTCTACATGCCTTCACCCACCATTTCGCTCGTTGTCGCTGTGAACGGAACTTTATGTTCTGTGCATAGAACAATGGGGAAATTGAAAAAGAAATTGTTTGTAACTGCGAAACGAGTTCATTATTTCGCACCCTTTTTTATGTATGAGAAATATTTGCAAGACAACAACGACTACCTACAACAACAATGACAAGTTAGAGCAAATAAAGAAAGTCGCGTTTTTTTCCTTTTTATTATTATTTGTAAGCGTACAGTTCCTTGTTTTTTTTTTTTTTTTCTTTTTTCTTTATTCTGTTTGTATGTTTTGTTTGACATCCGTTTCAATATTTGGCCGTTATTGTTGTTGTTGTTTTATTTGAAGCGTATCCTTTTTTAATTAAAATGTTGACAGGCTGACTGTTTGAGTTTGGATCTCTTCCTTTTTTATTTCACTTGTTTGGCATCAGTCAGTCAGCCAGTCAGTCAGTCAGTCAGTTAGTCCAGTCAGGTTACAGCAAATGCGAAATGTCTATAATTTCGCGTCTGTTTGTTGTTCTGTCAATAAATGACTTTACATTTTGGCCAAAGTGATTTTTTTCCACCTTTCTTGCGTTCATATATTTTTTTTTTTTGAGTTTTTTCTCCTTTATAGTCATTCAATGAATTGCAGACATTCCGTTTCTTTTTACGGCCAAGAGCTTTTAATGAAAACGTCAGTGGTTTACAGCATATTTTTTTTTTTATAATTTTTTATTATTATTTTTTTTTTTTTTTTATGCGCACAGGAGTTTTTCTTTCTCTTAATGGAAAATTGTAATATTTGCAAAACTATGTGTAATTAATTCTTTAATTTTTCTGCGACTCTTCCAGAGATGAATGTGGAAAATTGAAATTTTTAAAGAAAGAAAAAAAAGTTTCAATTTAAATTAATTAACTTGTTATTGAACTCCTGTGACTGAGAAAAATCAATGGCTACAAGTAAAACTCCCCATGCCATCGTCTGCCAATCTTTTTAGGTATATTTCGTCGATGACCAAATTCGTTTATTATTTGGACGAATAGACGTTCTTTACCGTACTATTTAGGCAATAATGCCATGAAGTAAATTCCCTATCCATTGGCAGTACCCTCTTTGGCATCTATGTAAAGTTTCATGCCGATATATTCGATTTCAGCAGAGTTGCATGTGATTTTGTAAGCATGTGAAAGTGAGAGAAGAAGAGTTTTCCGAATTTTCCGAATTTTTAATGTACCTATGAAATAATGATTTCTAACTAAGGGAAATGACATATGGATCTATGCACACGATCTGGAAACAACTGACGAGGAGGTGAGCAAAGTCATTTTACTCTTTGATTGCACTGCTACGCTTGCGGCAAGCTGACTAAGCCGTTCCGCTGACCTTTCCGTTCAGTAATCTTTATGAAATGCTTAAAATCCGACTTAAAATCTCTACTTTCTACTATGGTTTTCTTACAATTCTTGCCGCCATGTGTCAATATGTGAGCCATTGTAGGCGAAGACAAATCATTCAAGTCATGGTTTTCGGATTTATGCCAAATCAATTTGACTTTAATGAATACTGACTGAAGAAGTTAGCGAAGACAATCGAAGTGTTGAATGTAAAAGTGGCTTCGCTTCTTGCCGATAATTTTTAAGTCGTTGCTTTTGGATTTAAGATTAACACGCAAGTGTAGACCCACAAGTGTATATAGAAAGCTGTGCAAATTAATAAGTGCAGCTAATGAATTTTCTTACAAGCAAATGATTTACGTTTGAATTTCGGTAAGAAACATTTCATCCTCGATAAAAGAACAATTTCGTAAGTATTTCGATTTAGCCTTCTACTAACTCTTTTCGAAATTAAATTTCGCTACTTCTTCCACGTTTTATTTAAATTCACTCATTCCCTCTTTTTCTATACGGTCAGTTCGTTTATATTTTATTATTATATATACTGCCGATGATGCCGATGACAAAAGTATTTTTCATTAACGCTATCACATCTGTTTGTCCATTTCATAATTTTGGAGGATATTTTTATAGTTTGTATGCTTTGCAAATTTATCTTCTTTTTGTAAATTCTCGATGGCATGAGGTTGCTTTTTAGTTCGGTTCCTCCCTCGCGATTACTTATGAGACGTTCTGATTCTTCATTGCTTAATATTCTTCAGACGAAGATCCTCTCACTTTTGAGGTTTGCTTAATAGGCGAGGAAACAACTGATGGCCACTTGTCCGAACGACAGGCCGCTGACTTTTTTTCATGATCTCATTCATTGAATTCATTTGATTCGAGTTCTAATGAAATTTACCTTTCACTCTTCCTTGCTCGCTATGCTACACAATTCTCTAACACACTATAAATACTGTATTAGTGATTATTTTCTAGCAAATCATCCATGATTAAGTGTTGGAAGATAACCGGGCATGTATTCGGTCCTCACAAAGCATACAATTGGAATTAGAATAGAACAATAAAATCTACATCACAATCTGGCGCTTCTTTGGAAGACGCATCTCCAGAGAATGTGTCAACCAATTTCAATATAAATATAGTACCGAAGGCATCATGAAAACAAAATTTTCGAACGCTATTTGGCAGAAGTACAAATGAAAGGACGCAAGTCTAAAAGGATCACAAAGTTCCAAAAAAAAAAAGGGTTTTATAGTAAGCTTTCGATTATGAAAATTTTTTATTAAAAAACGTTCTCTGAAAAGCAGATCAACGCAGAATTGGAATTTGGATGAAAGAATCGATTCCAGTTTTGATTGCAAATCAAAGCAAAATTAAACATAATTAAACATAAATTAGCGTAATTAACTTTTGAATATATTCTTGTACGATGAACTGTAATACGAAAATGCCGCGCGTATAGGCGATTATTTACATAATTCTATGTAAATTATTAAAGAAATTTCCATTGAAATAGGAAAATACTCATAAGCCAGTCAGTTATTCTTACTTCCTTATGAACACGAAGGGTAAACTTTAAATAAATTGCGAGCGCACTGCAATAGAATGAGTATAAATAACTTAACGAAACTTTCGATTTACATTAAAAAAAAAAATAGAACCTTTATAGTGGGTGACGGACGGCTCCCCATTAAATGCCCCGCATTGCTCTACAGCTATTCATATAACGACTTTTCAAAATGAGGGGCGATATGAAAAGTGATTGAAGACTTGCTCCTATCAAAACCACGTTCAATAATGTTCAGTAGGGTGCACATCAGTGCGTCAAATTTCCTAAACTATGATCTGCAACACAAGAACACAAGAAAACAAGATGAACAGGCGCACAGAGAAAGTGATTCCGAATCAATCGATATAATGGCAAGCACGTCTATCTCAAATCTTTCTAGGTGTTGCATACATCCACATAAACTAAATATACTCTGTGGTGTAGGTTATAAAAGCACCGCGGGCGCAGCTTCATTGTCCGTCTTTCTTTCTTTAATGGGAAACATTGAGAGAACGAGAAAATGAAAATTAATCAAGTATTATATCCGTGGCCGATACCGATTTGCGTTGGTTACGTGAAAAACGATGCTGAGCCCAGGCATGATATTGTTAAAAGAAAGCAGTAGAAGGCGTGAGTATCAAGGAAGTTTCTCTGAATAGCTTATTGGATCATAGAGATAGATAGACAGACGTCTAGTATGGCCCATTAGAGATAACAGTTATAGTAAAATTAAAAACACTCATCACATATACACGCGTAATGTGTGCTGATCGCATTATTCATGCGTGATTATTATTTAATTTTAAATTTATTAACATTGTGTGTATTATTATTAATTTTTTTGGCACTTTTTTTTTTTAAATTAAATTTGTGCTTAATTTCAGATTTTAAGTTAAAATTATTTTTCCCAACAAAAACTTCTAAATTAACTGCGAATGTAATTTCAGTCGATTGTAACGTGAAACTCATTTAAATGTTAGAAATGTCTACTAAAACAATTTCAATTTGTTATCAGGACTTGACACAAGTTGTCCACATACACAGCTACACAGCTATCTAATATATATATATATATATATATATATGTAAACACATGTGTTTCTATTACTGCGTGTTAACAAATTCTCGATGGTTTCTCTCCTACTCGGGTAATATTCGCACGAAAAAAATACATAATAGACACGCTTTGGCTTAACTAAAACTAATTAAAATGCCATCAACGTAAATACGACCGCACACACCAGTCCACAACTTATCTCCTGAATTTAATATACTTATATTTAAACCATGCTGCACTTACTCAACGTACGGTCCAGTACGGCAGTTATGCACTGGAGCACAGAGTAGTAAATCTAAAACGGTAATGTACTGAACTGAGCTGAGTGACAATGTTTTGTGCGAGCTGAGGCCGCATAGGTACAAAGTTTGCCTATTAGAGGTTCTGTATTGTTTTGCGTGCATTTCAGTTTTTTGGGAAAGGCTTATACAATGGGAGATGATGGTGGCGGACCAATCAAGCTTCGTTGTGCCCAAAATGTAACCATTTCTGGCGTATTGTTGTTGCTGTTGAGTTTAACAATCTGTGTCGCGGATTTTTTCAGGTTTTTATCAAATTTTTTTGTTTATTTCGACGGCGTATGTGCGTATGTGCGGTGGTGCACTTGTCAGTCTCGAAGCACACTTAACAAACTGTGATTTATGGTTTGCAGAAAAGCACTTAAATGTTACTTTATAATACTATATTAATATTGCTGTTGTTGTTCGCGTACTCTCCTTTCATTTTTCTCCATACGGAAGCCAAAGCCCCCTTCGGTGGATTACCATAAACCGATGTTTTGAAATTTATTGGTTTGCTCGTATATTATATCGTATTATTGTCATTGTCGCTATTGGTGTTGCTGTTGTTTTGGCCTTTGTGTTGAATTGCAAATTTTAAAATTGTATAAATCTTTGTAACTACATAAATCTTGTGCGTAAATTTTCGCGTTCTCGCGACAAATCAAAGCCAAATTGCATGATTTAAAGTTGTGAAAAATATATTTTTTATGGGGCCACACACTGACGTATGCTATTTATACAGTCGCCGAAGAAGAAAAATATCAACGATTCGTTTATTTTAGAAACACTGTCCCTTATGGGGGGAGACCACTGTGCATTTTTTAGAAAATAAAATTTGTTTTTTTTTTGTAGTGACTTAGAACACACTTTGACCGTTCTAGTGTGCGTGGAAAAAATCCATTCTTGAAAGGAAGTTTTTTTTGTTAAAATCTCAGGCTTTTCCCCAAGCGCTTCCACAGGACCACCTGACAAATGAATCCCTGCTGTGAGATTAGAAGATAGTGTCTTAGCTGTTACTTCCTGACCTCTTGTGCACAGTGCACTAACAGATATCTACAGAGAGTTTTTGTATGCATGCAATATGTTCAAACTGAGAGCGAGCCGCAACGGAGTCTGTGTGTCTGTCATAAAGTTAAAAGTGTTTGATTACGAGTTTATATCAATTCCGAATTCGCCTATTAAATACCAGCTCGTCACATTTCGAATTTTCCACATTATCCTTAAAGTACGACTTTAGAGAGAAGTATGCTGACCGCGCAAAAACCACTATTTTTAAGGCATATCTAAAAAAATTTTAAAAACTTATAGTTTTCGACCCAAAGATATTTAGATGAGTAGATTTCCATACCCTATACCACCTTTGGTACAAGTGTATGCTAAGTTCGCGCAAAAGTATGCAACACCCAGAAGTGCTTTAGGTCGAACAAATTTTTATTGTGACAGCTGATTGAGCTTGTCTGTCCTTTTGTCCGTCTTGTTGTATTATTTTCAATCTACAGGAGGCCCATTGCGAGATATTTTGATAAAATTTAGTCGATCCGCATGTTTTGGCCCAGAGATGAACGCTATAGAAAATGCTTTTAGACGGACCAGTTTTTCGAGCACTACCTAATGCGTGCCATGTGCACTCTAGTGTTTTTACTTATTAATTTTACATGACGTGTTTGCAGATCGAACGCACCAAAATGAAGATTTCGTCTGGCATGTACACATGTCGCACGCAGTTAACTGATTGAAGATTACATAGAGATGTTTAGTAGAGAGTAATAAACTCCTCTATAATACCTTTATGGATGAAATTATCTGGGAATGAAGAGTTATAATATCTAAAATGATCAAGGTAAATAAGTTGAAAAAAGAAGTGTTGATGCCGCCATTGGAATTAAGGGAAAGAAGTCGTACACTAAACATTGTAGGCCAACGCCAATGTTGTGGCCAATGTTGTGTAAGTGCGGTACTTAGCCATAGTCAATAGTCAGTAATTTGGAGGCAGCATTCTAGCCGGAATGGAAGTGGAAGGCTGCGCGGTTTACTGGACGAGGGAAGGCAAAAAGTTTTGTTCTCATTTACTATCAAGCGTTTGCATTTTTTTCTGTTTCAAGCAATAATAAAATTAAGGGAATCTCAACTTCACCATAATCGCAGTATGACAACTTCTAACAACTTCGAAGTTTTAATGTAAACATGCGAAACAATGCTTTCGATTGAATGCTCAAAACGTGTAATGGAGTTCGTAAGATGGATGATGGTGCCATATACAGCAAGTAGGCTGGGATGTCTTGGCCAAATTGGAAATCATACAATGTACTATTTTGGCTTAGCGTCTGCGTGTCCACGTACTTCTTTTTGTTCGTTGCTTCACTTACAGTAACGACCACCAGGCAAAATTAAAGAAAGTTCAATTGAGTTCCGTTCACGTTATTATTTTTACGTTAATTATATATATTTAAGGTTTCTCTGTTTTTTCCACCCACCACTGAAGGATGAAGGGGTATACTCACTTTGCCATAATGTTGGCAATACCAATTTAAGCCATGTCTGTCCATCTGTGTGTCCGTGTGATATGTGTTGTTGACACTCTCCACGCGCCATGCAAAACTAAAGATATCGGCTTCGAAGTTGATAGAACGATTGGAAGGTTTTGCACGCAGATTGGTATTGAAAATAGGCCAAATTGGTCGGAACACAAGCCCGCAGTGAAGCGGAAACTGAACGCAATTCCGTTTTTCTTAACAAAATTTTGTGCATTTTTACTCATTGCTCAAATTATAAAAGATTGAAGGTTGAAATCTTTCGCATTTACTTTTCGAAAAACTCCAATCTCTATGTGCAAAAAGAAGTTGGAAAAGTTGTCCATGCCCACACAAAGGCATGGGCTTGTTTGAAGTTTTATGCTTATTAATCATAAGGTGAAGAAGACAGAATATTTAAAAGTATTCTGTGCATTCCTCAAACAAAGATTTATTATATAGAATGAACATGGTGGACACCAGGACCTTATCAAATAAAAGGACTTGAAGAGTAGCAAATGCAGTCGTATTTCATTTGCTAAGAGAACGAGTATAGTGGACCGTCTGGTTTTTAAATATCACTTCACACGAGAAATTGTTGCCTTTTTGATTAAATATGCATAAAACGTAGAACAACAACAACAACGAGAATACTCGAAAAAAAATATAAGTAAAAAAAAAAAAGAAGAAGATTTCTTGCGTTTTTCATTTCCTTGAGGGATTTCCCTCAGACGATTTTTTTCTTTTTGAAAATAATTTGAATTTTTATTTTATGACATTTCTGTTGCAAATTAGACTGAGGCCAACTGGCCAACTGCGAGTGTTTATCATTCATCTGACAAACAAGTTGAAAAAGAAAATAATTTTAATATTTGATCAAGACACTCCTCATGTATATGTATATTTATGCGCTTCTTGTTATTTGCCGCACAAAATTTCTAATTAAAATTAATGAAATATTATCTCGTCACAGCTTTAACAACTCAGCATAGAATGCCTTGTGTCTATGGATTTCAATTCATTTCGTTTCCTTTCTCTTTCTCTTTCTCTTTTTTTTTTTTTATTTTTTATTTTATTATTATAATCGCCCTCATCATTAAGGATTATTATTATGATTACACTGGCCAGGTTCCTTATTTTTCGCCCTACTCTTGACTTGTTTTTCTTTTTCATAGTAATTATCATCACCCGTAGCGTTTCTTTGCTTTGCTTCGTTTTCTATATATTTTCTTTTCTTTTCTTTTTTTTTTTCTTGATTTTTTAAGTATTTTGTAAACTTAAGGAATTTTTGTTTATATTATTAGCACTTACACCACAAAAGTCTTTTTGAGAACTTTTTATTCTTCTTGTCTTCGGCTTAAATGTCTCAGGAGAGTTTAAGGTTATTATTAACAGCGTGTCCGGGGTTCATCAACAGGAATTCATTTGGGAAATTTTTTTAAAAAATGTACAATTTTCGGAAATTTATTATTTAACAAAATTAAGAAAATTAAAACAAATATTTTTTTTCTCAAAGTTTTTCACAAAGTGAAAAACATATTAAAATGATTACTGAAAGTTGTCGTAAGAATTGTCTATGTAGATATAGCATTCGTAGATTATTGAAATATTTCAATACTTAAAACCGGATGGGACGTGAAACGCTTGTCGTTAGTTACATTTTGAAATTATAATTGTAGTTTGACTAGATCTTATATATGCAGAGAAAAACATATATTATCTAATATGTAACTTAGTTTTTTAACTTTCCATTAATTTCAATAAAAATTTATTCCAGTATTGCTTAGGTTGTTCAAAGCTCCGCTTTAAGTTCAGCTTTAAGAAGATTTTATATTAAATTTCACGCATATGTGAAGAAATGAACGGATCAATATATTTAACAATATATGGTTGTGATAACGCAACACCTTCGCTACCATGCTACGAGTGTGGAATTGAAGTTTTGAAGAAAAAATTATCAATCAAAATATATATGCTGTATATAGTCGGGTAAGGCCGATCAATTTTTTTTCATGACAAGTCGCCCAAAAAAGAAGAAGTAAAGAAAGGCAAAGATATAGGGAGGTGATCGCAGCCTCATGGATCTGTATGCCCATTCGGTGAGTGTCATGTCTCCATCTACGACAAGATTTGAACTCGCAAATACTGACGTGTTATTTGAGGTTGCTACCTATACGGCTTCTCTTGCGGAACATACGTGACGAAACGTTGCATAATAATGTTCGTCATCTAGCGCCGTCGTAAAAGATTAAAAATCGTAATTTGTTGCCAAATAAAGGTTTAATTTTCATGAGTACCCTTAGATGGGGTAGGGTATAAAAAAATGGCCCTACATGATCCAAATTTCGCACATTCAATTTTTAGTTCAAACTACTATTATGAAAACATTTGCAGTACGAAGTATTAAAACCATGTAAGAACATAATAGCCAGGCAAAGCCAATCGTGAGGTACTCGAGACCACTTCGCCAAAGCATTCAGGCATACAGGCATACAGGCATACAGGAAGCCCCTCTACGAATGAATTCTCTAAACATAGACGGACGTGATCTAGACTTAGGAAATTAATCCCTTGATGAAGTACTGTCAACATAAAACGCTATACGATATGCGGTCCGACAAATAGGTCTACATAGCCCAAATAAGGTACAGTGCATTTCTACGTTAACTGTGAAATATTAGAAATTAGATCGTTGGCTTATATAAAGGCTTACCTTTCTTGAGAAGGGATATATGGGACAGAGTTTAAAGCAAGTTTTTCAGCTTAATTTCCTAGTACTAGTAAGATATTACTATTTAGCGATTTTATATATATATTTTGTATATATAAAAAATTTGTAATTTTTTCCCACATAGCGAATTTTTCAAAACATACAGTTATATAGGGAGTGGTTGTAAAAATTTTCCCAATCCAATCTTATTCCAATAGAGTTCTGCGATCGGCCAAAAAATTTCAGTACCAAATTTCATTAAAATATCGCAAACGTCGAAGTTTGAACACGAAAGAGAATATGGTCAGACATCAGACGGACCGGGGGCATGGACACGCTTAAATCGATTCAGTAAATAATTAAAACTTGATCGGTATGATAAGAAAAAGATTTATCTTAAATTCTTCTAATATGTATTACAATTCTCCGCAATTTATAAAAGTGAAAATGAGAGGACCAGTCAGTCAGATTAGCTTTTTGAAGCTTTGAGGGAATTAATGATTTCGTTTGCGGATCGCAATAGAATAGTATTTCGCCAAATTTACGATTGTATCTAAGAGTTATTATTTCACACTTACATTAGCTAATCTATATCAATATAAGAGTTTTAAATGGTCTATTGGCTTGGTTGGCAAAATGAAAGCATGTGTAAGAAATTATTTCGAATAGTATATAAAGTATAATTGCATTATAAATATACAAAACAATAACCAATATTCGAATTGAATTGCATGCGGTACACTCATGTGTTTATCGTACACATCTAGCATATCAGTTTACAATTACAAATGTCATGTTTAGATAAAGAAAACGATGAAAAAGGTAATAAATAATTTGGCAACAAAAGGGACAAATGAGGTCGGCTGGCATGTTTGTAGGTTTGAATTAAATTGTAATATAATTTATGTTTAAATATAAATGACAGTTTTTTCTCTTTTTACAAAGATATTTATTTATTTATTTATTTATTTTTTTTTATTTTTTTTTTTTTTTGGGTTTTTTTACTGAAAATATTTGAATGTATATAAAAATATTTATGGGGAGGAAAGAACATCCCTAATTATAAGTTATTTTTTAGCATTTTATGCTTAGCTGGTAATACAAAAATATGCGGGTAATACGATATAAAAGACATTTAACAAGGTTCGAGTGAATGAAGCAAGAAAGAGCAATAAATGCGAGAGCAGTTCACATATAGATTGGACCGAACATATTGTCTATGTTTAAGTTTTGAAAGAAGAAATCCTACGGAGAACTATAAGGCAAGGATGCCTTTCGATTCCCAAAGAATTGTAAATATACTTTAATTACTTATCGGGACGAAGGCTCTCTCTCTCTCCGCTTTCTCCGCATCTTTTCTTTGAATTTGAATTTTCACTTTCTTTATTCACTATTCTATTCTATTTGGAATAGTTGGTCTCTTGGCATGGCCTGTTACGCGTCATTGATATAAGCCGTCGTTCCGTTAGGAGATTCATCTTTCATCTCGTTACCAAACTGAACTAATTGTCGTTTAAAATCGATTTTTCCAAATGGATTCTACTCTGAAAGGAAGTCGCAATGCGACCTTCTTTGCAAATTGATTCTATTTTTTTAATAGCTGACTGACCTGAGTTTAATTAGCTCATAATTAAATGATGATCAAAAAATAAATAAATGTTATCAGATTTCCTTTACACACGGATTGACTGACTATATATATATAATAAACATACGCAGACGAACTTAATATATCCTGTCGTATGGCGTAACGTAAAGAGAGCGCATATACGTAATGTGAAAATTGACACTATGGCTTTGATATCGTTAAATAATATGACAACAATTAGGGTGACGGGAGGTTAATGTTCGGTAAAAAAAAAAAAGAAAAAGAAGAAAATTTTGTTCCAAAAAAGATCATAAGCAATTAACGCATGCATGCACGTAAAATGTAATATTAGTAACTGTAACAGTTGTTGCTTGCTAGTCCGCTTGGAGAATTATAATGAATTTTAAATAGTCTGGTTAACGTTTTTCGACATTTCGGTTGTCGTCAGTTCTTTCTCTTCTTTGTTTTTTTTTTTTTTTATAAATCAGAGATTTGAGTGAAGAAAGTTGGAAAATATAGACTTTTTTCGTGCGAGCGCTTGTCATCTTGTCAGTTATAGCTGATAATAGTGAATGAACTCTTTAGTAAGTTACACATATGTAGAAATTTTTTTGCCCGCTAATCTTGTGACATTTTGTTTGTCAATCAATTCCTTAAGTGATTTCGCTTCTTTTTTTTTTTTTCTTTTTTTTTTTTTTTCACAATTATGTAATATTATCACTTAACATTTTGCTAAAGTAGGTTAACACCCCTCCTCGAAAATAAAACATATGCAGTGAATTCGAAATGTTTTGCTCTGATTTTCAATTTTAAAAACATCCCTCGATTTATAGTTTTTCGTTTTCGTTTTCGTTTTCTAAAAACAAAAGAGGTTTTTTTTTTTTTTTTTGTATTTTATTTCTTCTATCATTTCAAATATTTAATACCCTCTCCAGTCGACTGTGAAATTTTTTTTAAAGCTTTAACGCCTCAATGCGTATTTTTAATTTTATTGATATGATTTTTATGCTTATTTAGTTAAATTGTAACAGTTAACATTTTGATGCGTCTATGCTCTTGGGAAACGCCTCCCAATGGTATGCTAAGCAGATTAGGGCACTTGTTACGCTCTCTAATCCGTTTTAGAGTGAGATTAGGCTCTTTTCTTAGGCACTCTCTCATTAAATGAATTAAAAAATTTCTAGATAAGGAAAACTTGGTAGCTTCTAATTTATCACCGAGATATGTTAGTTGTAGTTGTAGTTAGTTAATGTACTCTTCGTTTTGAACACAAGTTTTGAATCTTGAATTAATTTACACATGGAGTGGGTTTAACGTTCATATACACATTCTTATTAAATGTTAAAATGTTAATATGTAAGCGGCAGGCATTTAAGAAGTCGGTTCAAGCTGTGCTTTTTCTTTTTTTTTTCAACAAAAACATGTGGTATATAATTGTTTAAGCTTGAATGACAACAATCTGAACAAGTGTTTGCCATTTTAAAATCAAATGAGTTTAGCTACAAATTAAATTAGTGAAAAGTTTTTTTGCTTTTCTTTTACTCTATTAAGGGAAAAATATTTATTTTTTTTTTTTTTGAACAAAGAAGACACGAATCATTCCGTGACAATAAAAGCTTCGGTTATCCTGTCCCTTGTCTTCATGGTCTCATTTCATTAACTTGCCATTGAGCCTAAGGCCCACAAATTAGGTAAACAGTGAAAAGTCATAAGATGGAATGATAAGGTTTTACTTGTTACATAAATAAGATCGATTAGAATGAAGGCAATATTTGACTTTTTCCACTTCAAGGCCATGTCAATGTCTTAGGAAAATTTTCACTTTTAGATTAAATTGATGCTATATGGTGCGAGAAGATGAAAATCCTTTCACAGGACACAATACTTCGGCAATTTATGTTTTCTTGAGTCAGCGCTTCAGTACGACAAGTGTGACTGAATGAAACTTTAACTAAAAACTTCTGATAGTGAAGTAACAAAATTCCAAAGAGCACGTCTAAGAAGGCAGCGGTTGCTTCAGAAAGAGCTGCCTGCGCGGTATCAATGAAACTAAATATGTTTAATAGAAAACTAGTCATATTCTGCTGCTCTTTTCAGCTTCAACACCCACCCAAAGATTGATGCGAAAAACTTAAGTCCAAGTTGAGAATGGTTTCCAGCCTGCCAGATTAATAGAAATTTTCTTTTATTCTTGTTTTATTCAACACAATCTCTCTGTTCCAACAAAGCCAACTTTGTCAAAAGGGGTATATTAAGCCTGTGCGGTTGTGGGCACTACAGAGATGCAGTTGAGATAGGCCCCGCTATTAGTATACCGATCTCACTTTCTCAATCGATTTAAGCTTATCTCTCCGCCTATCTACCAATCTGTGTGTTCAGATAGACCTACCGGCCTGATACACTGACTGACTTGTTCTGGCACAAGGACGTATACTATTGAAAGTGATTCAGATTGGACTACTTTTTTGAGTACTTCCCATATAATATCCTATTTTGAAACTGTGGGCTGATGGGCGCCATGTCCCACTATAGTGTTTTTACTTGTTTCTTGAATATGTTAGGCGGGGCCATGCAGTTTGTGGTACCAAAAGTAAACGTAAATAGAAAATACTTTCTTTCAAATAAATTACATACATATTACATATTATTATATGTGCAAAGGAGAACTTTGTGTTTTAATCGTTAAAACACCTTTGTTTAATGAATCACGATATTTTAAATGCTAAAATTTAATTACTAACTGAACGATAAAACAATCAGGAACTTAAGAATCCTGCCATAAAATACCATAAAGCAATTAAATCAAATTTTTGCTGCTTACACCAAAGGGAAGAAAGAAAAAAGAAACCAAAAAAAAAAAAAAAAAAATGCCTGAATAGGTTCGGTGACTTTTCTTTAGGGAAATTTAGTATTTATATTTATTAAAATCACCAGTGCTGGGAAATGTTGTATTGTTGTCCTGTCGTTTCTAACAAATGCACGCATACACATGCAGACCGCAATTGTAATAAATTACAAATTAGTAATTGTGTCTAACAGTTGCACGATGGTTGCATGAATTTAAGCTATTCTTCTCTTTTCTATGTTTCCGATAGTGTTTTAGTATTTAGTTGGTGGTAATGCCATTTATACAAGTGTATCCTTCTACGGTATCCATGTAGATGTATGTGCAATGGTAGCAGCAACAAATTATAGATAAGCTATTTTAAGACTAAGAGAAGCCAAAAATTTTAACTAGTGGAATTTATGGTTTTCGAATATGTGTTTGCAGAGAAGGATTTTCCTCGACTGGCATTTAATTTACGTTAGTTTAGTTTTTTAAGAGTTTGGCGAGCGAGGGGAAGGGCCGGCGGGGGGGGG
>KK502402.1:1396613-1463149 GCA_000688735.1 Glossina austeni
GAATGGGGCTGGGGTGGCGAAGATAAGCTTTGTAAGTATTTTAAGTAAAATTTGTTGTAAAATTGTCACAAAACATAGCACGAAAGATTTAAAGGTGAGGACTTGGATGGTAAAGAGAAATAATTTACTGAAATATTTGTACACAAGTGTTCGCGGGTAAGACAATTTTAGGTGCTGAAGGAGTTCGTAAATTAAATGCAACTTTCTCCGCATCTTCGTCGTCTTACTCCCCGGGTCTTCATTTCAGTGTGTAGTCAGTGATAATAATCAGCGAGACACATAAACTTTAAGATTTTCTTAGACATACAATTTGTCCTCTACTACGCTTTTCTTGCTCCTTGATTTTTTTTTTTTTTTTTTTTCTTCTTACTTTTTCTCTTACTCTTTCTCTTTCCACTGCTTAGTGGGATTTAACAATTTATTAAACTTTTACGGTATTTGTTGTTTTGTGCCTTTGTAGGAATTCCACATCAAAGAGTATTTCCGCGTATTATTATTATTATTATTATTTTTTTTTTTTTTTTTTTTTTTTCCTTTACGTACTTTTCTTTAATCTCCATTGTTCAGCGTACACATTTTTGTGCTTAAATCAGCGAAAAAGGAACTTTTCACAAAAAAAAAAAAAAAAAAAAGAAGAAAAAAAAAATTGTAATAAGTAGAAAATATGATTTGACACAATAGGTGTAATGGTAACAAGGCAAACAAAGGGAAAAAAATCTATATCAAAGTGTGTAAAACCAGATATCCTGCTGAGTTCTGTGCGCTATACGTCGCGTCGTCTGTAAGCTTAACGTTATACGTATTTAGATTTGTCGGCAGTTTGTTGAGGTATTACCAGGAATTTTTTCTCTCTTACTTCTTCGACACTTTGTACACTAAATAATGCTTATTGGTGCAAATATTATTATGATACGCTTTATTTTGTGGTTCAATGAGCTTTTTGGGTTACGTTTTCTTTGAAAAAACATTTCGTTTTTTGCGGTAAACAACTGCCAACTAATAAAGTTCTAGATAACGGCGGGATGCAACAAATATAATAAGCAATTTACTTAAACTTAAAGCAGCATAAAATTTAAGAAAAAAGTGTAAAATCAAAAAAATAAATAAATAATTTCTTCCATATTTGTTTTCTTAGTTAACATCGGAAAGTGTTTGTCTCATATGGCATATGAGTAAATGCTCGTAACGCAGCAAATGTTGCGCTATAAATTTATTAGCAAAACCTAACTTAACCGCCACCAATAGCGATATTGGCCTTTGTATTGTTCGGGTCGTTTTGGTCGTTTAAATGATCTGCGTGCAATTTTTCAACACAGTCTGCTTGCAGAGCCATGTGTTTTTGCTCTATTATCCCTACTAATCATTATTATAAAGGAGCGCACTCTCCTTTTTTCTACTTTACTCTACTCATATGACCTTTGGGCTGTTCTTCTTGTTTTTCTCCTTTTTTTTTTTTTTTTTTTTTTTCTTTTACTATGTAAGCAAGTGTAACATTTTAACTTCTTGTTTTATTCAGTTCAGTTACAACCGAACAAGATACGATACTGACTCTCAACGTAATATTACGTGCAATGTGTGTATAGGAAAAGTGTTGTGGATTCTTCGAGACATTATTAATTGCGGTAGTTTATTGTGTAAAGTTAACTTAATTTATATACGTATATATATATGTAGGACGTAGCTGCTTGGGCAGAGAAAGAACACAAAAAGTAACAATGTTGAGTAATGACATCATTTAGATAATTTAGACTAATTGGTTTTGTGCAAATAAACTAAAAAATACTTTCTGGCAAAATATGAAAATTAAAATTAATAATATGCAGTTTCTTAGTATTGGTAAAACGTTTTACGTAGTTGTAAAAATCTTATCCGTAACTTATACTTGCTTTGTGGCGAGTGTTGGACACTCATCAGCCGAACGGTAGTAAATCATTTTATTGACCATATTGGGCCGTCAACGGGCGGCCTACTATTCGTGCCGACCTTTTTGGATGGTCCGGATAACATTGCAAGGACAATGAGTACAATGCTTATGAATTTTCGTATTTTATATTTACACTCCATGTCAATATATATCAAGTACGTACGGATGTATGCAACACCGAGAAGTACTTAAGATATCGATCAATACAGAATCATTTCCTGAATCGGTTTAAGCTGAGTTATATATCTGTCCGCTTGTTTGTCTCTCTGTCTGATATCTGATAACCGCGCAAGCAGCATAACAAGCAGCATTTTTCAGATACATCAACGAAATTTGTTACAATGACTTACGAACCCCAGCGAAGGCGGATTATATCGGGCCTTTTTAATAACTGTTCGCTTATATTGAAAAAACTTCCAGCTTAAAAATTCGGAGTAAAAATCACGCAATAAAAATCACTTCGTCATTTTGACGAATTCATGTAGAAACTTTTGATCGCATGGGTCAATGTTTCCAATTTCTTCCAATATATTTCCTACGAAAAGTAAGGCTTTCATTATTTTATTGTGAAAAGGACCGATCACAGCCACTTGAAATAGAAATCAACTATATATGTGGACTGTGTGGATCTATTTCTTCGACTTATGGTTGGGATGAGAAGGAAGTCCTCTCGGCAAACAAAATCTAATACTTTCCACTTTACGACGAAAATAGTTTCATTAAATGGGGACCACGTCAGTTCAACTGTTAGGCCTCTCATAGAAACTAAGTACAGCGTACGTTGCCCCCTTTCGAAAGCTTTTGTAGACATGTTTTTCTCCATTTTCAAACTTGATTTTTTGCTATGAATTAACCGAACAGGTGTCAAGCGTCTCTATATCTAGCAGACAGAAGCCTTGGAAGTACGATATACACACAACACTTTATTCCAATCACAAATGTATTGGCGTACGATTTCTGTGACGGATAATTGTGGATATCACAAATAGCATAAGTGATTTATTATATCAGAACTTTACGGCGGTAGCTACAAGTTGAGGAAAACAATCTTTGGCATGAACACGTTTTCTTTATATCAACTAAATAATGTTATATATGATAAATCTGATTATATGATAATCGTTCGCGTTGGTCAACAGCTTTAAATACAAAAACGATTAAATTTTGGGTACATTTCGGACGTATCCGCTTCTTCAAAGAGTTCGTTGATCGATATAATTTGTAGTCATCACGGCTTTTGCAGCTGCTTATACCGAGGTATACCTTATTAAAAGGGTATAGTTCTACGATTGCCGATTGCCGATTGCTAAAAAAAAATAATAAAAAATTTCTATAGAAAGAAAAGATGTCTATAACTGACTCTGAAAATTTAAGCGTCTTTTTCGAGAAATTCGATTTTTGACAATGGCACGCAGCATAAGCTCGCAAGCAATGCTCGTTCATCTTTAAGACCACGTTCTCTAGAGAAGTGCGCAGGATTTTCTCGATAAGTTAATTTTTTTACACATTTATTATTAATAGAAAAGTTGCTTTCTTTTCCAGCCCAATCCAAATTTTTAACGTCGATTAAAAATAGAGATTTTTGTCGAAGAAATTTGAAAATTGCAATTTTTTTTTTTCATATGACGATCTTTCAGTATAGGGTGATATGAGAGGAGTGGTCAAAAAATTGTTTCGATCTAATCCATTTTCAATGGGGTTCGTTCATGAGCCAAAACGCTGAAGTGTAAAAGGGTAAAATATCGCAAAAACTTTGATCTTTAAAAGCAAAGAAAAACATGGACAGACATTAGACAGACAGAGGGACAAACGGATAGATATATTTAAACCTTCCGACTTTTTCGCTATAATAAACGGTGGATCTAACTCAAGCTCTCTTAATAAACACTTTACGACGAGAAGTTGTGTGGGGTGAAAAAATGAATTATTTCGAAACAAGAATTTTTAGAAGAAATTTAACGCACTTCTTTTTACTTACTTTCATATGAATATAGTTAGAGGGCTGCTTTCCAAAATGAAAAAGAAAAAAAGAAATTCAAACAAATTCTTTATCATCATGAATTTTCATTTTGGGTAACAGATCTCTTCTTACGGCAAAGCGAAAAAAAAAAGAATAAAAATTAATTTCCTTGCAGAGTTGCTGTTAAAAATTGTCGACTGCCGAGAGTTCTTGTGGAACATATGCACACAAATATTGGTTACTTACATGTATTTTGATCAGTGACATCTATTGGTGTTGAAAATGATAAAATCATATGAAGTATAAATGTAAACAACGGTTATATCCAATGTTGTTGGCCCCTGTCTCTACACATAATAACAGTTTTCCATTTAGTATCATTGAGTTATTTAGTTAACGCAGACGCTAATCATGGGTCGCTCAAAACTGCACTTTCGACTTTCATTATAATTGTTCTTTTTTGCAGATTTAAAGTAATCTGCTGCCGAAGCCTTTCACACAACACTTTGAGAAGCTTACGGTGATGCTGTTCCATTATATCCCTGTTTTCGGTTTGGATTTTAATGACAAAGAACGGCCTGAAGGACCAAAACTATTCGAAGGCGATGACGCATGCAAGACGCTTATTGGACGAAACCTGATGTCGAACGCTTAAAGAACTTGCGAACAGCTTAGCAGTGGATGAATCAATTGTTTCTAGACGTTTACATGCGATAAGAAATATCCAAAAGTAGGGGAAATGGCCGCCACACTAAATGGCTGACAACGCTATTTGGACCGGCAAAAAAAGACGAGTTTTCTGTGGCGTATTGTGACTGACGATGAAAGGTATCACGACAATTCCAAGCGCAAAAAGTCATGGGTTAATCCAGGAGAGCCACATCGTCCACACTGATACCGAAGCGGAATATTCGCGGCCACAAAAAATTGTGCTGTGCTATGATAGGACCAGCAAGCTGTAAGGTATTACGAAGTGCTAAACCCGAGTGAAGCTCTTACTGCAAATGCTTACCGACGTCATTTGAACAAACTGAGCGATGAATTATTGCAAAAAAGACCAGCAATAACAGTTAACAGCCGCAAACTGATCCTCTTGCATGACGACGCTCGGGCACACGTTGCAAGAGTTCGCAAACATACACCGTTGCAGTTCGAATGGGAAGTTCTTCCGCACCCAACGATGGGAAGAAGTTGTAGAAAATGATGGAAAATATTTTAATTATTATATGAATGCTTCACTTGCCAAATCGATTAACTCCACTTTCGGAATTTAATAAATTTTAATATCAAAGCAATTCATTAGCTCCTTACTGTACACCACTAAATGACAACATTTTAAAAACAACCCATAATATTTTATCATTTTTGTCAACTTCTTGTTTTATGGACTTAATCGGCGATTGCCAACTGAAGCATCCATATATTGCACAAATTTTTCGCAATATTTGCCGTTTTCAAGTGAAAAAATGATCAGAATATATGCAAGCACCTAATATTGTAAAATAGAAAAATAGAAAATTTCACGCATTCTGAAAATTACATACAACGGCCAAATAAATATTAATAAAAAAAAAAAAAAGAAGGCAAAATAAGGAAAGAAGCTTGAGAAACGGTCCAAGATTAATGCGTAAACAGCAAGAAGTTTGAACATTAGATTGATGCAAAAGCTTACACTAGAATGCACTATAATCGCCAATTAAAAATTAAATGCAATTGAAAATTTGGCTCAAATGCTGCCAAAATCTATTACGAAGAATACCATCTCCGCTGTCATGGCAGCAGAATTCATTTTTCTCAAATTCATTTTCATTCAAAGTGTCAAAATCTACTATCGAGAGCCGGAAATCTACTAAAAATGTTCTTTTCCTCATTAATTGAGCTTTTTCTTCTATCATTACAGTTTGGTATTGTTTAGAATTTGGCCCCAAATTTGGAACTGCATTTGGTCCAATTGAAAACGACAGTTAGTGCGTTTGCATTGTTTTTTTATGTTTTACTACACACTTGAAGAATGTCATCTATTATGCATATCTATGGGTGTGTGAGTGCGTGCGTGTAAATGATCAGCAATTTGTTTGCGATATTTTGCTTGTCCTTTCGATCTTTCAAAGTCTTTAAGTTAATTGCTTAAAACACAAGGGACTTTTATACTCTCGCGATAAGTTCGTACATTAGGTAAACTTTCTGTCAAGCCCAGCATTCGATCATTAAGACTTTACGTCAAATATAACAAATTAAAGTTCATTTTCATCCTTTTAAAAAGCAGGCTAACGAAACACTAAAAGATATCCATATGAAGTTTTTCTTCTTTCAGATATCGATTAATGCAGTTTTTATTTGCAAATGATTTATGGAAATAATTGCCTCTGGACCTAAGTCAAAATTCAATCCTGAAGCAGCAATTTTTGCAGGTCATGTTGGGACTTCCTGCCTTATTGCAGTAAGTCGGTGCTCTCGCACAATCTCAGACATAAAAAGTCTAATGGAATTACGTTGATGATGATCTTTGTGCTAGGCTCACGTAGGCATTACATGGTAATCATGGTAATAGTTTTCGTAATAAGTTGATGGTGCTGCAAGATGTATGGAGTGTTGCAAAATTTTCTTAAAAGCACGCATCATCCAAGTCGAAATTTTCCATTTCATGCCATGAAAAATCAGTTACCGTGTTTCCCGATCGTTCTCCATTAACGGGCAACCGCTATGACATAGCCATGTTGAGAAGTAACGTTTTCGACCCACACAACATACTCAAAAGTTATTTTTGCACAAGTTAAAGTCCTTAAGGAACATCAGACGGGTTTCGTTTACACCAAAAGAGCCTTAATTCCTATATATATGCGCAGCCATTTAATCAAATATGAGCTTCGTCCCGCATACTCGCAACGTAACTTTAGGTTCATTGATTGCGTAATAGGTTTGGATAATTTTTGTACACTGCACAACTACTACATCTGGGAAAGTCCAAGCAATGTATTGAAAAACAATGTGAGCCAAATCTTAACCGAAAGTTTGTTTTATTTACGTTTACTTTTGGGATCAAAGAATGGATGTGCTTTAGGGGGGAAAGAATTGAAAATTTTCAAAAAATCGTGAATACTTTATGTCCCTATGTCATGTTTTCGATGTGTGAAATGTGTCCCCTTTCCATGCAACCTCCTAAAGCATCGGTTAACTGAAAAAGAATTTCGATGCGACGAAAACCTATTTATTGAAAACTACCACTAATGTTACTTATATAATATTATAAAAATTCATTGTTAATTTTCTTAAAATAATAATCAATATTAAAAAGAAACCTACATTTGTTCGCTGTCTGCCTTTCTTTTCACATATGTCTATACATATGCATATGTATACATATATATACTTTCTGTTACACAAAGCGTGCAAGTATAAGGATTTCGAGTAAGCTTGGAAAAAATCCGTTTTTCAATGTTATTGTCCTTTGAGAATTAGCGCCATTGACCGGAGCATTGCAATATATTGCAGAACAAGAAGATACGTACGTATAAGTAGAAAATAAAAAAAAAAAAATAATAATAATACGAATAATGCACTTTTGTAATATTTATGACAAATTTTTATTATTAATATGACCAACGGAAGGCAAAAAAAAAAAAAAAAAAAAAAACCTAACGGACATGCAGTGATACATTTGTTTAGCACAATCGAAGCAAGTTGTATGTTCGTCGAGTTATTTCAGAGAGACGCTATTAAAAGACGTGAAAAGCAGCGCACGAGTATAAGGGTTTTACAAATGCTTGAACGCCCTCTCGGATAGCATACGTACACTCTGATCAACAGCATTGCCTTAAGTGATATTCGTCTGTAGTTGTCTTTTTTTTTTTTTTATTTATTATTTTTTATTTTGTTTTCGTTATTTCGAAGTTCAGTTCAGTTATCATTCTTGAATGTTCGAAGTGTGCAGTTATGTTATACTTGCTGCAGGGACATTGCAAAAGTTACTGCACATTAAATATTTACAGTTAATTTTATAGCAAAAAAGGGCAATCACTTCTTGTTATATCCAATAATGTCAAGGTATTAGAAGCGTAAAAAGGAGAAAAGTTGTATAGAAAGGCACCAAGTTCTCGCTATATAGTAAGTGTTTAGTTTCGTCTTAAGATATCTATGTTTGTGCATTTATATGTAGGTGTGTGTATAGGTCGTTTTTTTTATATATTTAACTAGACGGTGTGTGTGGCCCAGGTCAACGGAAGCCATAAAATGCTCGTTTGTCACGCGAATTGTTGATATCAACTGCACTTAAGTTGCTCTAGAACGCCATATTCCTCCTCCTCCTAATAGCAAAACCTTTTTGTGTGAATGTATTGTGCATAAGCATTAAACGGGAAAGAAACGAAATCTTTTAAAAAGAACAATTACATATAATGGTGTGAAAATACGTTACATTTCCATTCGCAAACAGCGAGTCACTAAGCTTTCGTCACTCAAAACTGAAAGCCAGAAGACCACAATACATACATACATACATACATACATACATAGACTTTACCCTCGTTCGTTACCTTTCCTATCTTTTTCATTGCCGTTGCAGATAGAATTATTTTACGTTTTTTATTTTGAGGTTTCCTTCTATTTTATAGTTTTTTATTATTATGGCTAACAGTATACTGCACTCAGGTCATAAAATATGGCAAAATATATAAATATTCGCGGTCTTTCTTCCTTCGAAACTAGATACAAAAAAGCATACATTTCTTATTTGTTGTTTGTTTAGTGACTGTTGTGTAACGCCAGTAGCACTTTTTTACACACAGCATGAGACTTGTACTTTTTAAAGTGTGGTTAGGTAAAGACAAACACACAAACACACACACACACATATATATATATATATATAGATTTAAGTCTGGCGCTATATCGCTTTTAAAAGGGTTTTATTAGCTATAACCCAGCACCATGACTATAATACCATCATATATATAATGTGCGGACAACACAATTCTGTATCTCTAAATGTTTTGCTTACTGCAGAAGCACACATAAGCACACACACATATACGCATCTATTCGAATAGCATGACAATTAAATTTTACTATAAAACTATGGTTTTAATTGCATTGGATATCAACGCTGGCGTAAGCAAAAGCAATCTTGGATTGCTAGCATTAGCTGATGGAAGTTTGTCGCATGCAACAGGAAGCATATTAAGAAGCTTGCAATGGAAGAAACATTTCTTTTGTATTGGCTATCAGCAAAATGAATGAATTTTTAAATTTTATAGATAGACCCGATGTGCTCTCGCTCCAATTGGCTCCAATTGGAAACGAAAAATGTGATTGAATTGAAAAGAATCCTGGGTATGCCCTATTTTGGTTCTAAATTTTCACCGTTAATTGTTATAGGAAGGAAAGGTAAAAAGTTTCTCGCACAAGCTGGCAAGGCTTTATATTTACTTTACGCGTTTCTTCATGAAAGAAAAATCTGAAAACAAAACTATTTTGGATGATGGAAAATATTCATCCAAATCTGGTAGAAATGTTTGTCCATCTCACTATTAGTTCTGTTTTTTCTAACTGTTCCCTTTTACGTGTACAATCTCTGAACTTTGGCTGAAAGACGAAAAACTTGATTTGAAATTTCGCGATGCGCAATTCGAATATCAGTTAAGTTGCCGGCGCAATCCAATCCAATCCAATAATTTCTTTACAAATTCTGGTCTTACTTTGATTTATTTACCTCCTTAAGCTGGAAAATCGACTAAGTCGGACAAAAGCAATTGCCCACAATCATCGAAAAATTATATGTAGTTAGGCAACGTATGCACGCGTGCTTCCTAGTTTGCATAATAATAATCTTCGAATGGCCGCCAATTTGGGCAAAATTATAATTTAAATAAGTAAAAAAACTGTATCCTACACCACTGTGCAATTATTCGTCTCTCGCATCTTTTCAAAATTTGCTTATTGCAATTGTACAATTCATTCAGATTGAATTGAATTGTTAAATAGATGCAAGATCATCTAAAATCTGTATATAAATGTTGAGATGCAGTTACTTGGGGCGTAATATTATTTTAAGCAAGTGAAAGCACTGAAGATGGCTTCGACCAACTTTGCTTAATACAGTTAGTTATTCATGTCAAGACTTTTTAAAAATAAGGCGTTATATGGGGAGTGGTCGAAAAAGTCATTCGATTCGAACCATTTGCAATAGCATTTGTTGGCGGTGTACCAACTTTCCTCAAAACATCTCAGAAATTGCGCCCTATGGGCTGAAGATAAGAAACCAATCCAGACAGACGGACAGACAAGCTTAGAGTGATGCAAGAGATGATTCTGAACCGATCGCAGAGTCTGTCTCAAGTCCTTCTGGGCATTACGCACATCGGGACAACCTTAATATACTCTTGTATCACAAGTGGTGGATGTACGCTATTCGATGCATCACACAAGCGGGTGTTTGCTCTATCTTGTCATTGATTGTCGTGTCTACGCTAATGTTTGGCGGAAAACGAATATCATTTGTTTGTCGTGTACATTTGTCAAGTTGGAATTAATTTATTAAATCTCGAATCCGTTATCTGCTATAGATTATAACTAATAATTAACTTTGACGATATTGAGCTGAACAGTAGAACTATTGTCTAATCCTTAGTGAATTGCATTAAATAGTCGAGATGAATACATGACTTCTTTTTAGGTGTTGATGTTATTGACAAGGCAGACACTTTAACTGTATATAGCGACTCTAGGTATAGGGGAATCATTCATCGTAATGCATGAGTTTTGAAATGTATATTAATATGGACCGAAACAAAATTGCTTCCGTATGGGTAGTATTCTGTAAATGTCGAAATAATGTCAATGTTGTTGATATTAATCGTTTTAAAAACTATATCTTTTTCTTTTTATAGATGTGTCGTTGTCAGTTGACTTTATGGGTAAGTTGTTGTTCTTTTTGGAATGAAAGCGTGCACTAAACATATTATCGTCAGTTTTAATAACTTAAATATTCTGAGTTTCCGAAAAGCGAGTTACTTGCCATGAAACTCAGTGTCAGCCAGTCAGTACGTCTGACTGGTTTGAAAACTGTTTTGTAAATATCATGAAAAGTCTTTTTTGTTTGTTATTAATTATGCGCGCTTCAATAAACGCGATTCGTTCATTTGCAAAAATACAAAAGCGCGATTACAAGTGATTTTTCGATATCATATTTTATGAAGGTGGCACTTTGAAGTACATGCAAACGTATACTACTCACTGGGATACAAGTGTAAAATTGAAGGGTTTAGGGTGCCGTAGAAAAAGATAGAGTTTATATACATGCTGTGACTTGCCGTAATTATTAAAGCGTAAGAGTAAATAATCAGAATGAAGGAGAGAGTATTTATATATACATACATTATATATATATATATATATATATAGAAGAAATATTAAGTAAAAACTGAGAATATAACAAATTTGCACAAATAAGTGAAAGAAGAAAAAAGAAGGAAAAAAATTACACTTTAAACACAAATCATTCGTATTATTTGTTGCTCATTCATGTTTTTGTAATTATAATGAGTTTTTTTCCTTTCATAATCACAAGAAAAAAAAAAAAAAAAAAAGAAAAAAAAACCAAGCCAAACAGGCAAAAGGACTTATGTGCCAGGCCATGAAAATCACTTCAAGTTGGTTCGTTCGATACCACGATGACGATGATGATGGTGAAGCTTCATAAACGTGTACTTGTAAAAAATATCTTCAATCATTTCCATTCATTGAGTTGATGGTTTGCCATTATTATTAAGAAGTAATTTCTTCATCTTTTGCTGTGCGTTTGCTTAAAAAATTATTCACTTGGATTAATGAACAACAAGCAAAAATACAAAAATACAAAAAAAAAAGAAAAAGAAAAAGAAAAAGAAAAGAAAAACAACGAAAAAATAAATCATAGGGAGAGAGAAAAAAGCATTTATAATGAGTAGCAGTCACAATAAGCGCATACACGGCATATTTGTTTTCGCTTGTTGACGATTGTTATATGTTTGTTGATACATCTCATTAATCGCATGCGAATGCTTCGACAAGTGTTGCGTTCCTAGACTATACTTCCCATATATAAAAAGTGCAGCTATACTAATTTTCTTAATCTGTTTGTCAAAATACGAAAAGTGCTTTAGATGCACGCTAGCGCATGCATATTCTAGACCTAAGCTGATTTGATCGTTTCCGCCAACAAACAAAGCAAAAGTGAAGCAATTTGAGCAAACTCTACTACAAACTTTAATAGACTTTAATCAACGGCATACAACTGACATGTAAGTCGATTATTTTCACTTTTCTTGTCTTGTCTTAGAAAATCAAAGACAACTAACTCAGTTCACTTACTTTAAAACCGATCTATTTATGATTCGTTTTTAAATTGGTTGTATGTGTCATAATATATGAACAGACATATGCACACACACACACACACACACACACACAATTGGATTGTTTTTTTTGTTTTTTTTTGTTTTAACAATGACCTTAAGGTACTGAAATTTTTCAAAAAATTCATTTTTTATTTTATTACCCCTTAGTAGAGTGTGTTAAGAATATTTTCGCAAAAAGTTTCAAAACAACCAAATGGGAGATAGAGTCCTATTAATTTATCTACTATTACCATTCCAAAGTTCGATTGCTTTCTTCTCGGCTGAAACGATTTCTTAGAAACAAACGAGTGCATCTTATTGAAACGCTTCATGCTTCTTCTTCATGTACAACGTAATAATTGATGTAGATTTTTCCGAAAACTGCACTCTTTCGCATCCAACACTGATCTACTACGAGAAAAAATTTGCTAAAACTACGATGAGCTGAGTCTGATAACCGCGGGGTGTCGCCGAAAGCCATGCCTCAATGGTCCAACTTTTTAAAACTTTTCATTGAAAATTTTTGCAAAATATTGTCTAATTGTCGCTCGTTTATGTGCTTAAAAGTGTGAGTGAAACAATTTCGCAAAAAAATAAAAAAAAAATAACAAAATGGAATAACTTTGCGGCTTCCCCTTCAAAACCCCTTAAACCATTTGCTTTTTTATTAAAGCCGTGATTTTGGAAAATTTTGCAAAACTCATTCATCAAAAATTCTCTAAACGTTTTCATTACGCCTTTTAGCTCTCGAACATATTCCATACCAAGGGCCACATAAAATAGTTTTTTCGAATTTTCTTCCCAAAATTAAAAACGCTTTCGTATACGAAAAGGTTTCTCTAAAACACTGCTCATTGCAAAGTTATAAGAAAGCCCTTAACTTAAGTTCATAATAAAATTTTATTTTTTTTTTTTCAATTTCTTAGCACAAATTTTGCCGCGAAACTTGTCTTTCCTAGAGAAGAGGAAAGAAATGCGTTTGAAATCTTCAGCATCTTAGTTTTGTTATTGAAACGACTTACACCCAACCCAGATTTTAAAGATTGGACCTCGGTTGCCTTGATTCAAACCTCGCTAAATCGTACAAATTTACTTAATATAAAAAGCAAGTGAAAGCATAAAAATCGAGAGAATTTGGACTACGGGAATCTATTTTCTTAAATCTACACCAGCGCATTTTCATTCTCTCATTCCTGCTCTCATTCAAGGTAATCCTCTAGATAAGGTATTTAATAGCCCGTATTGTCTAACTGGCAGTTAGCTGATCCTTTAGTAGGACGCATGGAGAGAGGTTATGTTTCAGTGAAAACATACCTCGGAGATAAAAGAAAGTATTCACGATTTTTTCAAAATTTTCAATTCTCTTCGCAATTTTTTGATCCCGAAAGTAAACGTAAATAAAACGAGCTTTCGATTGAGATTTGGATCAAATTGTTTTTCAATACATTGCTTGGACTTTCCCATTACTTGTAGAATACAATACAGATGTAGTTGTGCAGAGTGCAAATATTATCGAAACTTATTACGAAAACAATGAACCCGCAGTTACGTTGGCTGCATGTGGGATGAAGCTCATATTTGGTTAAAAGACTTTGAAAATATTTTATAATTTTTTTTTTTTTGCACCCTTCAGTGCAAACGAAACACATCTGATGTTTTCACATAGTTTTACTTATTGCAATCTACGCCTTGTATATATGTAACATTCAGAAGGACTTAAAATAGATTCACTTTTCGGGCCAAGTAGTTAAGAAGCGCAACGACACCGTTTACATCTAGAGCCTTGGTGTGAGTTGACTCTTCCACTGGAAAACTTCACAATTTTGACAACACCCGTCTTTAGAGCCTTCTGAGCACGACTTGTCTTGTCTTGTCTACAGCAAAAAGGATAAGAAATAATTCTTGAAAATTTTCGTGCGAATTTCGGCGGGGGTTATGAGGACACGACAAGTAAGTCATTCAACTTGCAAAGGAAGGCTGTTACAAGGAGTTTAATCGTGGCCGCCGTTCGCTCATCGTGAAGGCCGTACAAAATTACTTATTTCGCAATGAAACGTTGATCCTGTGCAGAAACTAATGAGGCAAGATCGACATGTGACGCACTGTGTGATTGAAGCAACCTTAGTTAGTTAGGCATTACTTCCGTCATTATATAAAATGTTGCCTGGCCATTCAGCTTGGCAGCAGCAATAGGTGTTTCTCAATTGATCCCACGCAATTTGAAGAAGACGATCGTGTCGATTAGCGCAAACAAATCCTTGAGGAATGCACTGGCGATGCGTCAAAAGCGATATATAAGATGGCAACAGGTGACGAATCATCGATCTACGCGCATAAGCGGGAAGACAAACAGCAATCGAATGTATGGCAGAAGCAGAAGTTGTTCGCGTTCGAAGCACTTCGAAAAAAATGGTTGTCTGTTTTTTCACAAAAAACTTATTATTGTCAAGCAACAGAATTTAGCAACAGAGAATGGCACAATGATTAATCTTGAGACTTGTGAGTAAACAATCATTTGTCAGTGCGACGAAAGTCTTTGGAGAAAACATAGAGAAAACAAACAAACGTCAGCACGGGTCATTTGTCATCATTATAATGCTCTCACGCAGCTTTGCTAATAATCGAATTTTTAAAAACTCAAAAACTTGAATTAATGGACGATCCGTCATATAGTTCTGCTTGGGCATCTGCTGACTTCACTTTGTTATTAAATCAAGTCAAGCGTGAAGTACGTGGATAACGATTTTCGTGGGCAAAATAAAAGCTGTTGATGTTCTTAAAGATCATGCTTTTGAGTTGTCCTCAAAGCAATGGGAAAAATGATATGTGCTTTGACAAGTGCTTTGAACGTAATGCAAAAATGCGTACATCATAAAGGAGAATATTTTTAAATACAATAATAAAACAAAAAAAAAATGTAATGAGAAATTATGGTTTTTTTTGTTCATTTAATCGACCGACGTCTTACGTAGCAAGTCGACATACCCAGGCTCATTTTCCAGTGATGTTAACCGATTGCCTTTCTCTTAAGCTTTCATAAGCTTTTATTTGCCAGAAGAAAAACAAATTTGTAACATTTTGTGATGAAGTAGTCTTGAACATGATGATGTGGTTTGCATTAGTAATGTCACGAAAAATTATGTGTAGTCCTTGTCCCCTGTAGCCCTTCAAAGAGTTTTCGTGAAATATAAGCCTTCATAGCGCACGCGATTGTGGGGCACTTTTAGGAAAATCTGATAAGATCTTTAACAAGAAAATTAACTAAATTAATTAAATTGAAAATTAATTTAAAAAAATTAAATTAACTAAATTAAGACAACATCGGTTGACGTTTTGAGCTTCCCCCGGCCCATAACAGCTCCCATGCTTCTACAAAAGCAATTTTTGGTAATTTAAGGCGAAAATAACTGAAGCATTAAATGCATTAAGTGAAACAGTGCACTATATTGCGCTTGGCGATCTGATGATTGTCCCACTTAGTAGTCATCCACTATACCTGTTTCACATTCCGCGCGGTGAACATGTTTTACATGAAATCACTGAAATCATAGGCGTTTTCTTTGCATTTCTTCGCATCAGGCGCGTAATTTCGACATCATTCGTCGAAATTGTTTACTTGTACAGTAAAGATATGATGAAGACAAATGAAGAATATTGAGACATAAAAAGCATTTCGAACTACGTCATATAACTTTGTTAAAATTAATATGCTAATCAGTGGTTTTCTTCCGTCTCCTTATGTGTCCGGTAATTTTTATCGAATTTTGTGAGTGAAAAAAAAAAGAAAAAATTTTTTTTTCTTCGGAGAAAATTTAAATGAAAGACTTTGTGATATGAATTGAAAAACAAAGTTATGCAAATTGCAAGTCGCAGATATTTGGTCGTTTTAACTAAAAATGATTTATGGTGTCATGTAATTCACACAAAAAGATGATGGGAGTGTAGAAAAATGACATGAAATAGATGTGAATACTAGAACTGAAGTTAAGTTCGCTTTACCTACTTGAAAATTGCAATGAAATAGTTGCAGGATAAATTGCAGTCCATAGGTCCAGCTAAAACAACTACTATTTGAAAATGAAAACATTCATGACGTTTTCAATGATTTCTGCGGGAAATCGGTGCTACTGTGGCGACTGATGACTTTTCTCGTCATTTCACTGTTATGAAGTTTAACTTTTCACTTTTCAAACATTTACGCGTACTATTGAAGGACGAATCTACTTCGAGGACTGTGTCCGAGCACTGCATATATTACATGGATGGCATTAGAAGATGTTGTTTGGCTAGAGAATTGCTTAGATAGTGAATGGTCAACTCACATGAGTCTCAAGAAGAGTCCTTTTAAACGCAGGACTCTAACTTAAGCGACCAATGCTACTAACAATATTGTCGGAGCTGACGATGTGACAATGATTTCCTTTTAGGTAACATACGGAACAACGGAATGGATCAATCTGAGAGACGTCGCGTTCGAGCTACGGGCAGTTTGTGTGTCATTCTCCTATGATAATAACCATAAATGCGATCTTTTCACATAACATGAACATAAGGCAAACCGTACCGTAACACATTTAATACAATCACAAAGTAACAATTCAAGCCTGGAAAGCACAAAAAATTGCAATTCAATTAATTTGTAAAATGAAAATTTGTAATACAAAAAATCGATTTTATGGAAATAAACGAAATAGATTTTTAAATAAAACAAATTGATTGAGAAAACCCGTTTTTTTGTGAAGATTGAATTTTAAAAGCCATGCAATGCAACAACATTAACGCGTAGAACGGGCGCCGTGTATTGCTGGTGGTGATAGGATTATGTAGACGTTTACGGACATATCGGCTTTCATGGTTTTCTCTCAATTATTCGTATTGCAAAATAACGCTAAGATATTGAATAGATATTCTGAACTACTTTTAACTTAGAATCTTCTGATTCTAAAGAAGAAGACAAAGTGATTCATATTTGTTGAAGTTTGGGACGCAATAACAAATTCATTACATCTCCATGCTTCGGTGTTGAGTGTAAAAACATCTTGAAAGGATGCTGCATTTTTTAATAGCATTGAGGTGGAAGAGAGCTCTTTAACTCATTGCCAGTATGATAGTTGCCTTGAAAGGTCAATATTACCCCTACGTATCGCAAGGGATTTGTTTCCATATTTAAATTTCATAACGCGTAGAGCTACTTTCACCCTTACCTCGTACCTGTCATTGACATTGTGAGGTAAAAAAATTCAATTGTAAACGTTTTACAAATATTTTTTGGTTATTTGGAGTTAATGTGCGCGCAACATTGTAATCACTTGTCTGGCCGTCCAGCGCACACACATAAATAAAATCATTTGTGCAATTTCAAAGATTTTACGTACTTCTGTGCAATATTGTAATTACTTGTCTGACCGTACAACACTCACCAACACACACACACACACACACACACACACACACATACATACACAAACACAAATGCGAAAAAAATAATTTGAAAATTTTCAACGAATTTACGTATAGCTTGCTGTGTTTGAGACTGTTGATGATAGGCGTGCACTGTAATTAATAATCTATAACGAAACTTACGCGTATTCATGTAAATTAAGTTGTAGCGTATCGATTAAGACAATGCTGTGAACTGCTACGGAGAGAATAAGCTAAAGGGAAGACTTTTTATAAAACTGTTTTAATTAAGTCCGAGCGTAAATATAAATATAAATACGATTAAAAAAGGATCGACTAAAGGCAAAATGGATTAAGCACTCGTAACTCTGCCTACAGTAGAGTCGAGTGCACGCGAGTGAAGATTGCTTTTAATAAATGAGATTTTAATCTTTAATAAAGCGAATAAAAAAAATATTTTCCAAGTAATTGCGTTTCGAGAAAATTTCTTTAACAGTTTTCAAAAAAAAACAAAAAATATTGCTTTGATTTTGTAAAACATTTTTCTAGCATTAGTTCAAAACTGAAAGTAACAGTTGAACTATCTTTCTGAGCTTGAAATTTCGAACTAAATATAGGTAGCACATCTTGGCCAACTGTGACACTTCAGATTAAGTTAATGTGAACAACAGGCGATGGATCTAAATGTTAAATCAATATTTTGAACTCAATTTTAAGAAAAGTCAGCGCACTTTATTTAGATGACATTTGCCTAAATATCGACCCAAACACGGATAGTTTCGCGCACGCTTTAACACATAATACTCCCAAGGGTAGTTAAGGGTAAAAAACAACAGAGATTAATGCTATCGTACGAAAAGAAAAATTCTATTTCTATTTTAACAAAATTGCTGATAGATTTTTGACGATGGCCTATTTATGTTTGTAATTTTTATTTAATTTTTTTTTCTCTCATTGACGACACCCTAGTTTTAAGTAAATATTGCATGTGATAATAAAGATTGATGAGCGAAGTTATTGAAATTTATGAGGATGAATAAGAGAAAAAAGAATATTTTATACGCAAGTTTTTCCTTTACTTTACTTTCGAATTTTGACTTTCGAAGTTTGCGGTGCATATAGAAGTTGTGTAAGCAAACCAACCCTCTTTATGAATTTCAAGACATATGGAAAAAATTGTTTTAAATTTCAGAAGATTATCTCACAAAATTTCGGACAATGGTCATCAGTTATCATTTCACATTTCAAACCAAACATCACAGACTTTATGATGCTTATGCCTCGTAAAGTCAATAAAATATTTATACAATGTATTGCCGGAGAATTTTGTTTTTGTCTGTTTCTTTTTGTTTTTTCTTATTTTGACGTTGAACATTATAAAGGAAACGGAGAAGATAAAGAGCGTTTATCACCTTAAAAAAAAAAAAAAAAAATAAAAAAAACCGGTAGCATTTTGCCTAACGTTCATTCGCTTTTATATTATTTGATATTTTCTTTAGCTACTTGCAGGCTGCATACAAATTGTTAGATTAATTTTTCACGCTGAAAGCTATTGTTCTTGTGATATTTTAATATCAGGAGAGTTCCAAATTTTTATAGAGCAACATCATAAATTGTGTGCTAAACATATGTATTTAGGAAATGTCGAAATGTATGTAACTCTATATAAAATCCCTCAACCCTTTTTTGTTGCTCTCGGTTTCCCTTTCGCTAAAATAATTTCATAAATTTTCTTTGGGAATTGTAACAATTAAGTTTGTTGCAATTTTTATTGGCATATTTTTATATCCACCACCTTATGATGCAAGATTTTTGTTATTCCGTTTATATCTCTATAGAAAAATTCCAAAAGCATGGATGACATTTTTCTTGAACGTGAGATTTTAAGTTCATTTCATGTTTATGTTAAGTTACGTATGAGTGAATTTTCGCATTCAAAATTTATTCGGCTTTCTTCAGAATGTCCGAACTTTCTTTATTTTATGATAAATATAATCAAAATTTTTCAGTTTCCCATTTGTTAAATATATTGGCTTCTGCTACTATTGGCGAGGGGTGATATCCATAATTTATGAAGTCCCTGAAGAAGATCGCAACATATTTGCATTGGTTCAGCGCATGTTTGGGTGGCTGCGTGAAATAATCTTACAGCTCTTCGCCCATATTGGACGGATTTTTGAGCGGATCTGCATCATTTTTGATTTCAGCTGTGGCCACCAATCTTTGTTGTCTCACTTGTATCTATAAATGTTTTCCTATCAGAGGTTATTTATTAGTTACGATCATTATGATAATAAACAAAAACAGATTTTTACAGGGCCATAACCCAGCATCAAACACCCTAAACTATTTAGTTCAATACAGCTATTCATATAACGAATCTTTGAAGTAAGGTTTTATATGGAAAGTGGTAGACAAACTGGTTCGAGTTAAACGATCGTTAACAGCCTCCTTGAACCACAAAAATACCCGGGAACCAAATTTTATGAAAATATCTCAAAAACTGCGACCTGTAGGTTGGACACAAGAAACAAAGATAGACAGACGGGCAGATAAGATTAAATCGATTGAGAACTGATTCTAAAGCAGTCGGTATAATAAAAGGTGGATCTGCCTCAAATCCTTCTCAGTGCTGCATGTTCAGTTGTAGTTTGTGGGTTGAAAATATGAGATTTAAAATTGAACACGACATTGACGCTATCCTTAATGGAAAACGTGCCATATGTAACGTAATAAAATTAATTTATTGGCAGAAAAGCTGAATGGCAGTGTAATCTCTTAAAATGCCTGTGTGTCCCGGCCACCGAGATCATGCGATATAACTGCTACAGTTTTCTTTTGTTTGGGCTTATGTTAAAAGACTCAGGGACTTACTGCAATAAATCACAAAACTCCCAATGACCTTAGTTCTCACGATTATTCGAATTGTTAATGAAATAAGAGCAGATTTATGTGGTGAAGTGGCGAAGTGGCGAAAAATTGGAGCTCCAGAACTGAATTTTCACAAAAATCTAAAAGCGTTCATTTACATAAACGAAATCATTTTTCCCATAAAAATGGGCCTTAAAATCACATATATTTATATATATATATATATATATGTATGTGTATTCATTAATGTCTTTTAACGTCTTGGTTTTACTTGAAATTAAAAATAAAAGCTCAACGTTTAGAAGTTAATTGGATTTCTGCCCTGATTCTCTTCATATCATATCAACCGCCTTCAACAAACAAAAAAAAAAAAAAAAAACAAAAAAAAGCAGGTAAGAAAAATATATTCGGTGGTGACCGAATCTTTTATACCGACCATTGTTCTCTTAAAACAGACAAAAATGCAAAAGAACTAAATTTTCATCCTCTATAATATGGAGCGGGCGCGGCTGATTTTTTGTTTTGACAATAAAAGTTTTCTTTCATAGGCATAGGCACGTGGGCATTGTAGGCGTGTCTTTTAAAAAGCTTAGATAATTTTCAATTTTTTTGCCAAATTTTTGGGGCATATCTTCATTTACGCTAACGAGACAATGCTTACCAGGGATACTACGAGGTTGGACAGATGGACAAACAAAAAGACGGACATGCCAACATGCATTCCAAAATTTAAAACTGATGGGCAATTCATACCCATAAAGTAAGTTTGTTCGAACCCCATTTCTTCGCCTTAAAAAGATATTGAAAACAAAACTAAGTTTTGATCGGGGGAATCAGGGAGATCACAACAGGCGTTACAGAGACGCACATGCTTAAATCGATTCAAATCAAGAATATATATACTCTGTGGGGTCTTTGGAGTTTCCTTCTGGACGTTACAAACGTTTTGACAAATTGAATATACCCCTCAACCTCAACCTGCGGTGATGGATATAAAAATGTGAAATAGTGCGTTAAAGACAAGATACACCCGCTCCCTATGAAATGCTAAGGATCTAGAACGCGTACGCAGTGATAATCGTAACCCTAAATTCTTTTTGATACCGCTCCTGCTATTTGGTGACAAGCGGAAATGCCTAGTTGACATTTTGTGTCATGCCGTTTATCACCCGGCAATGTTTGGAAAAAACATTTTTTTATTTATTCGCATAAGTACATAAATTTTTCATTTTTTTATCATTTTCCTGCGCAACAACAACAAAAAATTGTAAGCAATTTTTCTAATTTTTTCACTCATCCTCTTACGCATTAAATATGTTTAGTCAACTGTAACGAAAAACAATTTTTGCAAATGGTTACTTGAAGTAACTAAACGCAAATACACACACATATGCTATGACAAGAGCACCACATATTTAAACCAAAAAAAAAAAAAAACGAGATATAGAGAAAAAACAGAAAATTACAAATGTTATGTGTCAGTGTCAACAACTGTCAACATGAGTTCATCTGTCAAATGATATGCGTTGTTACTTCTTGTATCACTTACTGTCTGTGGACGAAATATGATTGGAATGGGATGTTGTTACGGTATGGTATGGTACGGTATGGTATGCTCTGGTCTGGTCTGGTCTGGTCTGGTCTGGTCTTGTCTATTGTATGGTGTGATGCTCGGGTGTAATCATGTGTGCTGCCTCTCTATATTAAATAAGTTGTTATAGTTTATCTTTCATTTTATTTCATTTTCTTTTCTTTTATTTTTTTTTTGCTTTTGCCTTATTTGACTTTTAAATTGTCTCGAGAGATAAAAGCCTTGTGCTATACTTTGCTATTTCAGTACGGTTTAACTACATACGAATCCTATTAGAAAGTAATGAAGCTGACCTTAATACAGCCATTTAATTTAGTTAATAGTCATGGCAAAGATGAAAAGACACTTGTCACTAATAGAATATTCGACATTTTACATCGTTTTTGTATTAAACATTTTAGGGTGAACGGAGTTAATAATAATTAAGACCGAGTGTTGTGTACTACGCCACCGAAGAATCATGTTGTTAAGAAGAGAAGATTTAAGCACGTAACTATCCTTACAAATGATTGTATATATCTAACCCGGACAGTTTTTATAGACTGTAGACTGTAGACTGTTTGTTTTTTGTTTTGCGGATCGAATCAATCGAATAAATATTTAAACATAACGATTTAGGAAAGAAACGAAACAAATCATAATCTCTTACTATGTCAGATATTCGTGAAATCAATGAAGTATTACGAAAGGCATTGTTTATGTATGTAAACAGCTCTGTCCGTCATCCCAGTTGAAGGTAGAATTTATAGGGGCACCGGCACAGATCCTTCGATCCGTCTCACTTATGAAGAGTTAAGCGTTCTTTTAATATCTGTTGACTGCTTGCAATATCTTAATATTTCATAATCCGTTTGTGTAGAAACGGATAAGTGGCGCTTATGATGCGTGCAATTTTTCACTTGACAATACCAAAATTCTTAATGGACTAAATGCTCGAACAACTGTTCTCAGTTTTGTATAATTAAATGAAACAACAAGGCAAGCACTCAGTTAAAAACTGCCTTCGTAATAATGTTCGATGCGTATATGTGCATGTGTGTGTTTGAATCTTAAATGATAGCTGGATCGATCGCTGAGGCTAAGTTCACTTAAAATCTTAATGGAATCAAGAATAACTACATCTAGCAGGCCTTGTTCTACATGTCACTAGGCGTTAAACCAAAATTGAAAGTTAATATATCCAGACTCCCCTCGCCAGAGGGTATCAAAATTGGTAAGGATAAGGACTCAGTTATTTATGTTTTCTGTTTTTCTTACAGATTCTTAATTCTTAGGCAAAAAAAAGGTTTAAAACATTCCACGATGCGATAGAATGCGATGGATAGGATAGTGCGGTAGTGCGCACCCAATCATAGTGGAGTAGGTTTTCAAGGGCCATCGAGCAAAAACTCTCCAGATTAAGAAAAAGAAAACCAGATTTTCTCTTTTCAAAATCGACTTGGGGAAGGATGCTTACACAAACAATAATTTATTAGTAGACACAGGTGTTAACTAAACGAAGAAATATCTGATGAATACAGTGGGATGGTAGCAAGTTTTTTGGGTATCGGGGTATCGGTCTTGCAACATGCCGCAGCACGTTTTACCTTATAATACCTTGGGCCATGTTGTGACCTTTTCTTTTCTAATACTCGATCGTTAATAACATAATATCCACTACGATATATTTATCCGTTATAACGGCTTTGAGAAGAACCTAATATATTACGTGTGTTGTTAACTAGCTCCGCATATATTGCCATTAGACCAATCGGTAGCAGTGATAAAGGTGCAAGTAATGTTGCATTAATTGTGTTAATAAAAGTTGGGGGTTTCTGCACTCACTTTAATTTTCGTGAAAAAAAAAGCCTTCGAAGGGTGTTGAAGCGAAGAACAATTTCAACAGCGGCTTATTTAACACGGATAGGCTTTTTGCACCGCTCGGAAGCAGAAGTCGACATTTCAAGAAAGACACTTCTTTCACGTAATGACGTTTCTTCTCGATATTCTATTTGGAAGGCGTAAAGCGTCTATTGCGCTGACAAAGAAAAAACGTAGATTTTTTCAAAAATCTACGATAGAACTCCTCACTAATTTTGAAGGCTCTTTATCAAGTACATTGATTTTGAAATGTTCAATAACCTGATGATTAGACGAATATGTTACTATGTTACTCAAAACATTCGAAGTTATTCAGGATTAGAATTAATATGTATGTATGTCTATGTCTATGTCTATTGTCAATCCTGCCTTTGAAAATTTAATCTTACTTTTTGTGCTCATGTTTCGAATCTTATGCCCAATTATTATCATACCTATTTATAGTTATTATTGTTATCGTTATTATTATTATTACTATTTCATACGAATATATTCAATGTTTTGCGTTTACTATCTAATAGTAATAGGAGATAGTCAGTAGAAAACAATAATGAAGTTGTAATAGTCCCTTGATATTATGACCATTCACGTAGATACCTTAACTGAAATTTTGCACGTATAATATGCGTAAGTGTGTCGTCTGCTAACATATTTTTATGTTTATACTAAAGGCTACTCGAGATATATACACGAAGTAATAATCGAATCAGAATGCACACTTACCACGACACAAGACGATAGCGTTAACGCAGAGTAATTATGGCTGAAAAGTTGTGAGAATACATAATTTTTTGAACGTTTGCCACGAATTTTGCATTTTCGCTATTTAAGAGAAAATTTTGTTTAGAGAATAAATAAATGTTCACTCCAAAGAGAGTATAAAGAGTAGTATAAAAATTGTCACGTAAATATGATCGTTATTCCAATTTCGCAACAAGTTACCATAAATATGAAAGTCTGTGCTAGGAGAAGAACGGGAGACGTTCAAATAAACAGATGCAGGGGAAAAAGAAAACCGAAGATGCGAGGTTTGTGCCTAAATCCATCTCACTTGGAAGGAAATATGTTCATGGTAACTACTTAAGAAGACATTGCTTTTTTCGTTATTGCGTCGATGGGGCTCCCTCTTCATGTGTGTCTGCCTTTACCTTTTTCCCATAGGAGTAAAGAGAGAACTTACCAACGAACGAAGGAAAAGAAAGTTATGAATAGTTTATATATATATATATATGTATGTGGTGGTGCTCTTGCTTCTTTTGATGCTTCCTTTTGATGCTTTCCAAAATCCACGCACGAACTTCGAATGTTTACACTTCAGAAAGAGGCGAAATTTTTTTTTTCCATCATTTTTTGTCATCAATTTTATAAAATCGTTCTAGTTATTATGCGAAATTAACGAACAGAGCAAGCAAAGTTTTGCGAAACAATACGGATCAGCTGACACACTCCATAAAATTTGGGAGGAGTGAAACGTGCACCTTACACGTCTACAGTGTAACGTAACGATCATTGACGACACAGAGACTTGATTGTCTGGGACGCTTGATTTCCAGAGCTATTAGAAGAATCGAATTCATATAGAATCGAAGAGCATATACGATCTTAATGAAAATCTGTGTATGCTCATTATATATATTTTCATAATATTCCTAACAGGTCATCTAAAGTAACGTATGTACGCAAAAGTTCCGATGACGGTAACTTTAATGATTAAAATACGTGCAAGTTGGTTTTCTCATTTTCTCATTTTCTCATTTTCTTTTTCTTTCCTTTCTCTTTGTATTCATCTTTGAAAGTCGTTACATTGAATTCGCGATACATATTCACATTTTACATAGTTGCATGCTTTTATGTCATTGTGTTGGAAAAGCGGTTATGTCAAGGGATATATAAAATATTTGTTTACTGTTATTTGATTAAACAAGAGATACAAATGTACGTTCGCAGAAAAGCCATAAAATATGAGTTAGAAGGATGACTGTCTTCTGTGTTTGCCCTCAATACCAGAAACGATCCGCTGCAAGTCGTTCTCAAAACGAAAGGAAAATGTCACGCATTTCTTTCTAGTTTGCTTAGCAGTGTAAATGGTAGCAAATTTTAATACATTGTGATCCGATTTAATGGTTCAAAATTTGCGTCGTTTCTTTGTTATGTTTTCATAACATTTTTCTTTAAATTTTATTATTATTATTATTATTATTATTATTATTATTATTATTATTATTATTACTATTCTTTTGCTTTGATATTTTGTTATTATTATTAATGTCGATCATTTAGCAAAAAAGTCATATAGCGTAACCCTAATTTATCTACGAAATAAAAATATTGTTTACAATTCGTTCTGTTTTGTGGCAATTGCGAACAATAGAAAAGATCCTCAGTTTTGTCATTTTTTTAAACAATTTTATTATCTTGCTCTATAATCATTGCTCCGTCATTCTCTCTGGTCGACGTAGTAATAAAAAAAGAACAAATAATAAAATAAAATAAAAAAAAAAAAAAAAAAAAAACAAAAAAATTCAGAACAAAAGAGAGACTGACATTTATATCTCCGTATGTCATAGGGATGATAGGCGCGATATTTATTCATATTTACAATGTTGATAACATTGTTGCTACTAATAATAAGTTGCTGCAGATTTCTGACAGCTGATCCTTTAGCTTATTATATTTTATTTTTTTCCCTGCCTTTTATACAAATGCCTACGACATTGTCTCGTATTGATCGCTTCTATTTTTTATATATAATTTTTTTTCTTTCTGTTTAAATAAAATGAGCAAAAAAAAAAATTGATATATAAATAAATAAATAAATAAATAAATAAATAAATAAATAACTAAATAAAAAAGATCAAATCCATAGGTTATTTTTTTTTTTATGAATTTTTTTTAATATCACAGGAATAGTAGTTTTTCCAAAAATTCTCACTCACAATACTTGCCGTTCAATCTTTGTTACGCTTTACCTGGCCCGTTTCAATTAACCTGTCGGCTATTAATTTGTAGCATCCAATATGTATAAAGCAAATGCTTTGATTTATTTACCTAGACTGGAGAATTGCAATTTCCTCTGCTTTTTCTAAATACAAATAAACTCTTCATATGGTCAGAACAGGTTTTTGTGTCTCTTTTTTTTCATATCATTTCGTCTCCCGTTTCAATCTTGTGATTATTATTAAAACAACATGTGTTACCAAGATAATGTACCAACCAATAGACTTATGTTCTTGTTTGTGGTGTGGCTTGCAAACACACAAAAAAAAAGGAAGAAATGCTCAGCAAAATGAACAAATAATACGGTATGAAAAGTAAAGGTTATGATGATGAACATATGAAAGATAGAAAGAAAACAGGGTATTTAGGCAGACACACGTGTATAGAATGTAATGTCAAAGGGATTCCCTATATCTTCCAAATGAATTTTCGCCGTCTGAAAGAATTGTTATAATTATTTTGGTTTTATGTCAGACAAAGTCTACTGAACTTGGTATTTGAATCCATGAGCATTGAGTTGTTCGCCGATATCCTTTGCCAACTTGGCCACTCAGGCGGATGAGAAAGAATTATTCCATATAATTATCGCCAATCAAATGAATAACTAAATTGCTAATAGAGTTGTCCACTTATTCAAGCTTCCATATTAAGCTTCTATATGCGGACGAGTTGATAACAATCGCGACTACGAAGTTGATGATCGCCGGTTCAATTCTCGGTGCGGTTTGACCATGCCTGTTCATGCCAACCTATAGCGAACGTTCAGTGGGCAAAGACGCACTTACTGATTGGGGCCCATATTCGCCAGTCTGCGGTTAACTCCGTAACTTCTTCCCTTTTTCCGCACTTCTTTCTAACAATGGCCGTACCACACCTCTAGGGGACATCCCCTAAATTATTGATTGTAACCGCAAAGACAGCAATTGAATGAATTTAAATTACAAAATTTGTATGTATTTTAAGTGAAGAAGATATGTGTTTTATACCCAACACACAAGTACAGTTTACATTACAACAGTTAAGGTCAGTTAGTCATTAGCGTGCATAGTCGAATCAATATGGCTTCGTTTGTCTGTCTTTCTAAAGTTCCGCTTGTGACATTTCAAAATTACGTAACTCGACATAGAAGACTGCCCGTAATTATCAAGAAATCGAGTCATTTTTTGTTTTTTTATTTAATTTTACCATTTTACAGGTTAAGGTCAGTCTTAAATTTGCTTTGCCAAGTCCACGGATCAGCACGAGGAGACGCCCCAATCGCTATCGAAAAACAATACAAAAATACATCGTACAGTAAGAACAACAACATCCTGTTTGACTATAATTTTGTTCTGCTTTGTAAAAAAATATCGTGAATGAAACGTAACTTTTATGTAAAATCTTGTGTTCACTAAAAATGTGGTAAATAATTTTCCGAGTCGACAAAATTAAAAAAACAAAAAAATGAAGAGATTTTATGACACATCTTGAATATATATTTTTTTTATGCCGCAAAGGTAGACGAATAGGCGAAGGTTCCACATTAACAACTCAATGGCCGCGAGTTCAAATCTTAAATGCGGTATTGCGAGCATATATAGTTTTAGTTATCCAGCAGCGTTCAAATGCTTACTTTGTAAATTCATTTACAACGCATATAGACAATAAATAAATAAATAAATAAATAAATAAATCTTCTTTTTTGCTTTAACGGAGACTAGTGATAGAGAGAGAGAAAAAAAATTAATTCCAAGCGAATATAAACAACTCAGAGGTTATTTAATAGGACCTTGGGTTCAACTTGCAAGTAAGAGGAGCTAGTTGCCGGGACAATTAAATATTTTCGATTTTAGTCATTTTCCGTAGAGCACCCGTTAATTTAATAACAGAGTCAGCCAGTTTGAAATATCCTGAGGTAGTTTTGAATATTTTCGAAGGGAAAAATAACTTCAAAAATTAAATACAAATATTAAATCTGACAACAGAGACAGAGAGAGAGAGAGAGAGAGAGTTGCGATAAATAATGGGAAAAAAAAAAAAAAAATAAATAAATAAATAAATAAAACATACTACGACAAGTTAATCCTTTTTCGCTTTATTTGCCACATAAAACGAAACAGCAAATGTTGTCAATTAAATTAAGTACCACCGCAGGCACTTAATAAAAACTATTCAACAAAAATTATTATAGTTTTTTGGGAAGAAAGCTTCAAATAACCACCAAGCGAATGATAATTAAAACGATAATGGGTTATGATGAAAAGCTAGACATACAACGATATATTATCTTAAGGAAGAATGAATAAAGCAAAGGCAATAAATTATATTAAATTTGATTTGTGGGAAATGACAAAAAAGGATGAAATGTCATGACAACAACTAAGCATAAGAGATATATTATTAATTAATATAATGAAATAATGAGATGTCTTCTCTTAAGCATTTGGTTTCATTAAGCCTTTTCACGTTCATTTAGACGAAGCTCGATTATTTAGGATAGAGTTTGGCAAGCAATTTGGTGAAATAGTTCTCGATATGCGCAAATGCAGTTCATATGACGGGGCGGGATTGGAAAAAATGCCGCCTACAAGGAAATTCTAATACACTTGCAATAAGTCTATTGTTCGAGGACCTCAAATTAAGGTCTTAGTTTTGAAGATTACCTTGCAATGCTTTTCATATTAAAGATGGCTTCCATCTTTAACATTTTTTTCGCTTGTTTTTTGTTTTTTTTTTTTTTGATTTAAGTGATGCTTTAAACCTTCTAGAATATGAGCGAAAAACTCATCACATGAAAGAAATTTTCTCCTTCTCCTTCTCTGTAAGGTTCATATTCGCTCCGAAAAAAAATGCTTGTCAAGTGAATCCCTGTTAGGAAGTTATAGCTTAATATCTAACCTGTATAACCGCTAAGTCTTACAATCCGCTAGCATATGTCTTTAGAAAGTGCTTACGGTCATCTAAAAGCATCTCGAAACAAAAATACATAAGCGTGGCTTCATTGAGACAACCATTGAATGGGAATAGGAGGCTGAGAGTGATTTGAAGAAAGCCAGTGCTTTTGTCAGGAACCTAATAACGTGTAAAACGTGCAATCCTGTCTGTGACAGATGCAGCAAAAACGTCAGGCTCTAGCAAAAGATCTCATCGAAGAGGAAGAATATTTGAATGTGGAAGAACTGTTTAATTGCGCTAAGATTAGAGGCCAGCGCTAAATATTACCAAAAATATCTTATTTTATTAAGTAAATGATGGGTTTTTCGCGATTCTTTAAAGCGGAGAAAGGTGAAATAGGTCGTACATCTGTCATGCTCTTCTCTCACTCGAAACGTTTACATTATCTTTAAAAAAACATTCTAAAGCGCAGTTACGCTTTTATGGGCAGGGTACTTGTTGTAGCTTAAAAATTTCATCTTTCGAGTGAAATCGCTACCAATGACTAATTAAACCTTCACTTTAATCGCAATTTTAGTTAAAAAATTTGTTTTTCGATCTGGTCGTACTTTTTTCATCTTCAATTCTCAACTGATTGACTTCGAATTTCAGGTGTACTTTCGCATTAGCATCATGCAGTGAAGCGTAGTAGATTTTATTGATTTGATCCATAGCCGATTTTTGGCAAATATTTGCGAGAACTAAACAATTTCTTTTTCAACTCAAATTTCAAAATATTCAAAACAGCCTATGGGCTTAATGGGATGTTAAATAACATTTCAAGAATATTTAAAATTTTTTCTTTTAGGTTAGAAAACAGAAAGAGGGATAAGAGGGATTTCAATAAGAAAACTATTAAAAAACTTTTTTGAAATCTCTCAACAAATTTTACAAGCAAGTGTGAGAAATTGTGGTTCAATAAATTTTTTTGGTCTGTGTTCCAGAATTTAGTGCTCATAAGGTGATAAAAATCCATAAATTCAAAAGGGATTAAAAGAATCAATTAACACCAAGCGCCTTCTCTTTCAATGTTTGCCATTATTTGTTCCAATATTTGTTGTAATTCTGAATTGATTACAACATAATATTGGTTTTGCCCATAAATGTGTAAAAGCAAATACTTGATGTCCTTTATTGAAACGCAAGAGAAGTCATATTATTACATCATTTTATAACATCATCGCCATTATCATCATCATCATTATCATCATCATCATCATCATCATCAGTATTGATATTATTGTCAACACTCAGTGAATATTATTGCTATTCAGTCGCTCATTCATCCACTCGCTCGCTTCCCGTTAATGTGAATATTATATTCTGCATTATTCATCAATACTTGTCTAACGATTCTTTTCAATGAAAAGCCTTTTTCAAGTCAATTCAAGCTCAAACCACCGTCTACGCGTCTTTTGCCACTTTGAAACAAAAGGCTGCGCCTTTTCTCCTTTAAGCAAAACAAACATTTAAATCTTCATCTAAAACAAAAAGCATAAGAAACAATTGGTAGGAGAAAGCCAGTGAGTAAGAGAAAAAGGGACGGACTAAAAGTTTTCTTTTTGAGAAGAAAACTTTTCTTGTTGCCTCATTATTTTTTATGATTATTGCTAGAAATTCTCAAGTATCTTAACGTATCGATAAGACTATGTTTCGGGTTTGTACGCATACGATTGTTTGATGGCCATGAACATTATTGTGCTTATGCTTGAAATAATTATTATCATTGAAAAGCATTATTAAATGAGTTCTTTTTGACATATTTATAATATTGGCGTGGATTTTTTGCCAGCATAAATTTTCATTGTATATCCGTTCGGTCTTAACTTTATTGTTAAAGTAGTAATTTCGTAGATTAAACTCAAGTTCTTTTTCGTTTCTTTTTTTTTTTTTTTTTTTTTTTTTTTTTTTGCTCTGCATAATAACGGTGGAGGATTAAGAATAAATTAAACTCTTGTTATATATTATATGCGTAGACGGATAAAATACAAGAGAAGTTTTTAAGAATTTTTTTTTTGGAAGGAAAGAATGAATACAAAAAATTGTAAATTAAAAGCTATTAGACAAAATTTTGAATATTAAAAATTTTCCTAGAGAAACCAGAATACGCTTATGAACAATAATAATATTATGTCAAAATCTAAACTATGAATATCTAATACAAGGCCAGGGATAATGGGAAGATTGCAGATAATTCCAATAATGGAACTCCTTATCTCTTTCAATCAATCAATCAAATACAACACGTTTGTTAAAATTATATTCATGTTACATGATCTACTTCAATAGTAAAGAGTAAAGTAAATGCCTTTAATCAAACTCTCGGCAAAGCAAGTAGGGCGTAAGGGAGACCAAAACCAACCATATATTATAGAATATCGTCATGGCTAACACACACATTCCAATATAATCCTCATGTTTTTTCAAGTCTGATTATGTCTTAAGGACTTCTCAGTGTAACCAGCCTGTAATTCCCATGGAAAGGCTCACCAAGGAAAACAGAGTTTTTTCGGGAAAATGTTATTCTTTCGATTTTTTAAAGCTCTGAAAATTCATATTCACGCTAGTTACTCTCACTCTAATCTTCTATCAAGAAATGTCAGTCTGTGCTTACGTCTGTGCTTGCTAATAGCGGTAAATCTTCTCGAAACAAAAAAGGAATTTCCAATTTTTGTGCAGATATCCTGAAATGAATCATATAATTGATCTTTTTTAAGACTCCTTTTTCTTCTTCATCTCTATGTTTGAAAAAATACCTAACAGATTCTTTACGAACACCTATTATCCTGTTTTAATTTCAAAAAACTGTTAAATATTGCCACGATAATTATTCATATTTTTTTTTTTTTTTTTTTTTTAGCCGTTAAAATAATAATTCCTGTTAGCTGAGCTGCGACGAAGAAAAATTGCAAGGCGTCAACTTATAAAGTACCGCCAATATTAAGTTAACTTAGTTTACGAAAAAAAAAAAAAAAAAATCTTTAAAGACAACTAGGAGAACTTTATTGATCCTAAAACGAATTTTGAATACCCAGCAGCTAAGGTATGGTAAGGTATGAGAATCAATTATTTGTATCTTTTGCGTTAATTTATTTAAGTTACGTTTCCCGTCTTTTACAAGCAATTAATTGCAACTGTTCGATATATATAAGCAATCGGCTTCTTCCCACTAATCTCCAATTGCAAATTTGTTCCAATACGAAGGCGTTAAAATTCTTAATTTCTGGTTCTTCCAAAATTATGTTAATATGAATCAAGTCACAAATATTTATTACATATATATATATATATATATACATATATATGTGTATGCATATTAATCCATAATTTCCTTGGTCCGGAATTTGAAGGATTGCGATGAGATGCAAATAGAAAAACGAAAAAAAAAAAAAAAAAAAAACAAAAAAAAAAAGTCAAGCTGAAGTAGAATTCGATAAAGTCAACGAAAACTATATACACGGCCCATAAATGCGGCCCATAGGGTTTGAGTATTACTAACGGAGCGATTTAACTAATATACCGAAATCTTTGGTTGGTAGTTGTAAAGATTGTAATTAATTGGTTTTTTTTTTTTTTTAGCTTAAAGAGGAGACAAATAAAAGAGGAATTGTGCGTGTTGACCGTCAGTTATCAAACTGACAGATGTTACGCACTTTTTTGTTATGGTCTTTGCCAACGCGCTAATAAACAGCAATATATCACCGAAGTAAGTACAAGCACACATCGCTACACGTCACTACATAAAGAAATTGAACAAAAAGAATAAAACAAAAAAAAAAAAAAAAAGAAGGAAAATGCTCGCTAAAGACAAGACATTGCAATTTTCTGCATGACAGTTTCGCCCATCAAACGCACAAAATAATAATCATAATAACAAAAAAAAAAAAGCGAAAAAGGGGTCGAAAGCCTACGCATAATTTTCTTCTTTCTTCGCGGTTTTGTGTATTCCGCAGTTTAACTGAAGAACCCATTGGATCTGAATAAAAAAAAAAAGAAAGAAGCGAATGTAAGGAGAAATATTCCGCGACAATTATCAAAATGATTTGAATGTATTTTAACAGCTGTCATTCCATAACAAAAACATTAAAGGATCTCCTTTTACATTATTTTGCTCTACTACACTCTACACACACGCCTGGCGTTATATTTCATATCTAATGTTCGAGTATTATTATTATTATTATTATTATTATTATTATTATTATTATTATTATTATTATGCTCACGATTCATGCCTTTTTACTTGATATGCTTTATCGTATAAGAGGATATGCTTAAAACGCACTCGTATTTGCGAACAAATTGCCGCAGTAGCATGTTTTCCAGTTCAATGACCAACCGAACAGTGGTCGCATATAACACATACGAAATACGTATATACGTGGACGTATGTTCATGCAATGAGGATACGCAAACGGGACTCTTATGCACTTACATGCATACATATTCATGCACATGCTTTGAGAGCGTACATGCTATCATACATGACTATATCAATCAACATGCATGCACGTATCCATAAAGATACGTATAGATGCACGTATTAAAAGCACATTTACGCCTTTAATGCCTAACAAGCTTAAGCATATGCGTAACATATCAGAAATTATGCGTAAATTCCTATTGTGCGTATGCAATATTTGTATTTGTATTTGTATTCAATAAGCTAAGGTTTCATAAAATTAGAATGCACTGAGAAAAATTGCAAATGAATTTAAGATAACAAGGGGAAAAAAGTTGGATATAAATTATGAGTTTGTGAAAGGTGCTGCTTGAAAATATGCCCTATAGTTGAGGAGACGAATGCATTACAATTTTAGATAATTTATAACTGAATATTTTCTTTCGTTAGCTATGCCATTATCTTCTGACAAATTGTGCCCAATAGTTTGATTATTCATCCATCCAATCGTTTCAGACCCTCTAGCAAATGTAAAAGCATTAAAACATAGATCAGATTAGATTCATTATGTGAAGTCAAACTCGGGACTGGCTTTAAAGCGAAGATTCAAAAAAAAAAAAAATAAATAATGTTGATTTAGATAAAACAAATCGATCATATCTTCAAGTCGACGCACATAGAAGACCAAAAAATAAAGATAATGAACCTAAGCATAATGAGAGTCCAAGTTTTTTCTTAAAGCGATTGCAATGCGTTTTATTTATTTATTTATTTATTTATTTTTTGTTTTTATTTAAACTCTTTATTTTCTTTCAAGTGTTGCTTAATAGCATTTGCAAATCGACTGTGCAAAGAATTCTGACTATAGCAGACATGCTCTCTCAGAACATTTACTCTGCTATTACTGTTAAAGTACATGCGTTTACCTTTATGCAATTACGGGTAAACCTATTAGAAGACGGATGGCTCTTTCCTTCTAATAGATTTCGATATAGAATAAGGGATAAAAGTTCATTGCACTTATCACAAATTAAAATGAAATTAATGCTTAATTATTTGTTCTTGTCGTCTTCGCAGAACGGCTGCTGGCATATAAAATTTTAACTTGAAGTAAATTTTGCTTTTTCCTATCCTTCTTCTTCGCGTGTGTAGCACTTATTTACTGAATACTTACTGAAGAAGTTTTCTCAAATTACTTTGAGCGATTTATCCGCCCATTTGTCTATTATAGAGATATGAAATACATATACATATATATATATATATATATATATATACTTTGTATATAGTTGTATACTCTTGTTAAAGTTCCTTTTAGACGCGAGATTTACTGGTAAAACAATTGACTTTAGGCGAATTGTTGAGAATTTTACCCGCTGGCAAACTGCGACCACGATAACATTTTCTTTATCTAACGATATATATATATAGTAAATCTATTACTGAAGCCAAATACATAAACGTCACATTACGCAACGTTTTCAGGTTAGGAGAAAGTTGAAAAGTGAAAAGAAAATCGAAAATCGAAAATCGAAAATCGAAAATCGAAAATCGAAAATATAAATAAAACACAAAAAATATTCCGTCGGAATACATAAATCGAAAAATATCATATATATATATATCATTTTGGCAATATACGGATTTCAATGAAACTACCATTTCATTAGCATTAACTTTGAGTTTCTTTATATGAAATATTCAGCTGAAATCACCGAAACGACCGCAATCACTGAAATCACACTTCTATATATACACTTTTATATACTTTTTTATTATTACACTTTACAGATAAGAATTACAAAGCAACTCAAATAGAAAAGCAATTTAAATTAAAATATTTTTTCTAAAATATATTTACATTTATCATCCCAATAATGCAGTTATTTTTATGTCCACTAACTAATTGATTGCGTCAAAAGGTTTACCCCATCCAGAAGGAAGTTTCATAGACACCTGCGAGGTATATATATATATATATATTATATATCTAATTAGTATCAATTTCTGAATCGGCTTACGCCTATCTGTCCGTTCGTGTAAGTGGATGTGCTTGATTATCAAACATTTTCGGCCACGAAAGCCAAGACATCGAACTCAAATTCGATAAAAACATTCAAAATGTTTGCACACAGATTGGCGCTTGAAAAGGAAGGACAAAAGGCAAGACGACACGCCAAGATAAACAGAGAATACCTTCAAAAGCAAAAAATAAAAAAGTTGGGGCTCATTTATTGCCCATATTTTCTAAAATTTCTACGTGTATTTTTTTTTTTTTTTTTTGTTTGCAGCTTCATAAACATAACAAAGCAGTGACACTCTCACCCATATCATAAAATATCAAAATTTAGTTTCTGTCTATCTTTTAATTTTTTTTATTTCGTTTTGAAGTTACTACACTCTTGAGCCCCGTTTCGGATGCATCTTTACACTTAATTCAATTCCCGTCTTCATAAATTTTTTTGACGTTGGAAGATTGAAAAGCATGGCTTACTTTGACGCAAATAAACTTTAGATTCTTAGAAGGGTTAGAAGCAAAAAGCTATATCAAAATAGATGCAACTTTCCAGTCCTACGGAAATTCTTAAAAACTTTGAAAAGTCATTTAGTGAATCTTAAAAAGCCCCATAACTCTGCTATACAGCTTGAGAAGCTTCAACTATTAGCGTTAATTTCCAGCGACCGCAAATGGCAAAAACGAAGGTACGCAGTATTTGCGAGACAATTGGGGAAAGTTAAAAGAAACTGGAAAATGGAACAAATGTGGATTAATCAACTATCGGACGCAATGGGTCAAAATTTCAGGCTACTTTTGTTTTTGTAAAAAAAGATTTAAATTTTTTTTTTTTTTTTAGTGTCACTAAACAACTCTAACTTGTAAATTAATCTAAATATCATATGGAGTCGCCCTACTCCTACTTTATATGTCATTCTAGAGACCTTATTGAGTGATGTCTTATACAGACGGACTAATGAATTTCAACTTTTCAACGTTTTTTTTAGAAAATACTTGTCTTAGCACTGATGGAGCGATCAAAAAGAAAGTAACAAATGCTCGGTATTCATAATTTGTTGAACAGGTTGCTCGAACAACTCGCAATCGCAATCGCAATCGCAATCGCAATCGCAATCGTCTTTACAATGTAAATAACGAGGATAGCATTGATTAAAAGTACGGCGACAATGTAAGTGAAGTGGAATGAAGTGAAATAAGTGCGCGGAAAAGAAAGAAAAAGAACGAGAAGAACAGAATTTTTTAGCTCACTATACCTTAGCTCACGTCTTACTCTCAACGGACTGCAACAGAACAACAAAACTTGATGGCAAACCTGCTTGAATCTTGGCACAAATAAACACATTTAAGAGAAATGGAGTAAGTGCTGACTCCCCTGCACTGCCAACGGTTTATCCTGATGTTAAAATCGCCCACTAGTGATAAGAGAACACACTATGTTCTCTTGCGTAGATTTTCATCCTTGTAGTGTACATTTTCTTCTTCTTTATAAAACATATAACATTTTTATAATAATATATAATAGAGCAAAAGCCACAATTAGTGCTCATCGAAATCCTACTAGACGATAGGATAAATCTAAGGTGTGCTTCAGGTGTGCTTGAATAGGAAGCGATTTCTCGCGTAAACAATATCAAAGTTTCCCGGGAAGGTATGCTTGTATACGCACATCCAAATCAATTATCAAAACAAATTGAACCACTTTCTCGGATAGAACACATGACGAATTTTTTATTGACGAAGCGAAAAATATGTGGGAAGCTAAAGGTATCGAAATTTTTGACATGAAATTCAAGTGGAATTTGTTTTTTTTTTTTGTTTAATAAGTATTGTAGCCATTTCCAATTCCTCTAAACTCATTATTGTTTCCATTATTTACAATTGTTTTTTGTTTTTGTGGGTGCTTTGAAAATCAAAGGTTAATTATTCCTTTAAATCTGAAATCTAAAATACATTTAGAGTGATTTTGACAATCAAAACCGATAAAAACCCATAAAGTAATCGAACGTTGAAAAACTTGAAGAGCTCCTGCCGAGTCATTTGAAAAGCAACAAAAAAGAAAAAAGAAAAAAACGGCAACAAAGTTACAAACATACAAAACATATTACATACGGCATAAATTGACACCACAAAATAGACAAAAAATATTAGAGACACTAACACAATGGACAAATGCGGGATAGTCAAGTTTTGAAAAATGATGTGTTAACATCAAACTAAATATGATGCATATATACGTAGAAAATATCTATATATTCGTGTATTGTTGTTACTCTGTTACTAAACATCCCATAACAACAATATGTGAAGCGAATCCTTTTGTTCATCACAAATATCGCAGACGAACCATTCATTCTCTACTGTTTTTGTGTTTTTGTTTTCAATCTAAAGAATTTCAGAATTATTTTCGATTTAATTGCGGGACATTAAGAGATACGCAAAAAAAAAAAAGGAACAATAGTGTAAAAGGTCCTAGTTCACATAACACTAAACAGTGCCACAGAAGGGGTAATGCATTGCTTTCTAAATTGAGGGGGAGTTTTTTTTTTTCTTTTTTGAGTGTTCATTTTCGTTTTCGTTTTCGTTTCCGTTTTCATTTTCATTTTTCAGTTTTTTAACTTTTTCGATTTTCGATGTAAGCCCGGCAGTTTCCATTAATGATATATGATCGCTGTGAAAAGTTTCCTGAAAACTATCATTTTTCATGTAAAAATGTGTACACCGCACTGCAATCAAATGCAATTGAAATCATCAAATAAATGATTTTCATATATAAGTATTTTGTCATGTCACGTTTAGGGCTTTACATGTACGGGGGATTTGTTACTGCTTTCCATTTCATTATTCAAAGGAATCGCATCTAATTCAACTCTGAATGATTTTGTTTCCTATCTTGTTTTTTTTTTCATTTGATACACAATGCAAAAATCAATCCATCATTTCATATGACAATTTCATCATCAATACATGTTTTTCAGTGCATGCAAACCGTAAATATTCCTTTGTCACTCTATTTGAAAATATTTATGTGTTTTTTTTTTTTTTTTTTTGCACTCATCGCAGGGGACCTATTGAGTTTCCCAAACGTTTCGCAACACGGCACAGACGTACGCATCGGAAATCCCTGAAAATGTACTTTGTATTCTTGAGGAGCATGAATGGGGTAGAAACGATTCAGCCACGCCCATTTACCTACTTGTGCATTTCTCGATAAGCGATGGCCTTTAAGAAAACCACGATTAAAATCTCAAAGTTTAGTTTATACGAGAATTTAATGCAATTTTTATTAACGTTCTTGGCCGCATATGTCGACGTTTATTTATTTATTTATTTATTTATTTATTTGTTTTCGCTTATAATTGCTATGATTATAAAGAAGAATAAAAATTTGTTAATAAATTATTTGAAATAAAATTTCTGGAGAAGATACATGCGACTGTATCATGATTTGGCTACACAAACAATAATTGGGTGCGTTGCAAAGGTTTGAGCCAATTGCCAGGAATCTACCATCTTTTGTACGAGCCTGTTAAGAAAAAAAAAAAAAAAAAAAAACGAAGTGCCATATTTTTATTTCATTCAAATATTTACCGATGAGATTTTTAGACATATCGTACACTATGAGACGCAATTCGATGCGCCATTTATTGGGTAAAGGACTCATTCTCAGTAGATGTTTACGCAACCAAGAAATTCTATGCGATTAATTTTATGGCATTAATATCCAAAGTATAGATAGATTATGTTGGTTTCTGGATGCTTGCTTCACCTCGGCTTCCCGTTATTACTGGAACAATGCCTTCGACGCTATAAGCCTCATATGTTTTTTGTAGCAACCTTTGGTCTATTTTTTATTTTTTATTTTTTATTTTCTAATCCTTAAATGCGTATTGTCGCCAATTTTATTTCATTTTTGCTTACTTTTATTTAAATTTATTTAAAAATTTAAATAATTTGAAAACTAAGTAAAGCTAGAACGTTGACAACACAGGCAACAGTGTTCATTGAAGGCATAAAGGCGACGATAACACAGTAAATAGATCTGAAGGTATATTTATAAAAATACGTCACTTATTCTCAAGCATTTGATGCAACGATCATACATTTTGAAGGTAAGCATAGAAGTATTATATAACACAGAGGATAATAAATCCGAATCGGAAAAATGAAGCTTTGAATGTTGAGTCAGAGCCTCCCAAGAGGGATGGATACGCCCCGCAATTTAGACTGTTATCATAAGAAGAGGGATTAAAAATACGTTTGTGAAAAAAAAGTGAAGAATTGATGTGCCGCCGGAATGTGTGCCGGAAAGCATTTTACTTCCAAATTATTATTATTGCTCAGCGGCCATTAATTGTAAACCATATTATTATTTATTTATTTGTATTTTCTCCTGCTTCTTTGTTTCTTAAATTTCTTTCGAAGATCAAGTCATCTGTTTTGCACTATTTTAAAAGGTCGTCTCTGACGAGAGTAAAAACTGCAGTTAGCTAAATTCTTTCTTTCTCTAAATTCCTAAAGGCATCCGTTGACGACTAACAAACTTACAAACTTACAACATGGTGTAGTTATGTAAATATGACCAATTGACGGCAAAACGTTCTTAAGTCGCATTGAAAGTATAAATTGGAAAGCTTGTTATATAATACAATAAATAATGCAACACAAATGAGTTGCGGACTTTATTTTTCAATCCAATATGATTCACAAAATAAAGGCTGTCTTTTTCTATATAAAGGATGTTGCAGTTAAAAGGCTAAACCTGTTGATAATCTGCTTCAAGCTTTTTTTTTTCAGTCAAATCGAAAGATTTCTTTAAAGAAAGAAGCAGAAGGTATTCTGCTAAAGGCTTCATTTATCATTAACTACTAGATATCGAATTTTTTTTCCCCGAACACAACTTGCTTGTTGAAAGGGCCACTTGCCTTTCGAGGTTATACCTTTTTTTATTCTTTATTTAGTTTCGTCTTATAGATGGGACTCTCACAAGGACAATCAGTCGGCGATTGAAATTTTCTACTCAGTGCTAATAACGTCTCTACGAGAGGTTTGCAACATGGATTAGTCATGCATGCTGTCATGCAGACATCTTATGTTTGACATGTTGTGCCCCCTTTTTCAATTGCATTAGTCCCTCTACAATGGTTCCGAGTTAGGTTAATACTTTACATACGGGGGTTTCGACTTCGTTTTTTTTTTTTTTTTGGCATCTGAGCAATCACCCAGAACATGCGCCCTGTATCGATAACACGTTGATCGTCAGAAAGCAGTGGTAAAAGAGTGGGGAAAAACATGGGGAGCGGGCGCCGCCTAGTGGATCTCGCATCATATTTCTTCGCGCTCTAAATATCGCATCGTGTTCAATTGCCATCAAGGACATGCCTCAACCTATTCAATGTTAGAAAAAACTATTTTACTTACGGTCGGATATTGTTGCCCTTAAGCTTTAAATTTGGATCTAGCATAGCATCAGTATAATCCAGTTCAATGCTGTAGGAAAATATGGAAGTATATATGGACTTATAGGCCAAAGCATGCTTGAAGTTATCAGCTACAAAAACTCGTACCCTTTCAGTTCAGCTTCCCTTGTATTAAGCATTTGGAAAGACAAAGGACAAGTCTGCAGATGCGTCACAAGGCCATGTCGCATAAGCATCAAATTTCACGGAGGGAGCTCGCACAACCAATAACCCTATTTAATAAGTAGGTGAAAATCGCTTGACGTTGATGCAGAAGGATCATCGTCTCTACTTTCCTACGTAAACTCTTGATAGACCTCAAGTGTCAAGGTTTCTACAAAATTTGTTATATATGTTGTATATCTCAAGGTTTTCGTCTACTTCAAACTTGGTCTATGGCCGTTAAGTGAGAACATTTTTGTCAAATTTTTACCTTTACCTCTAAGGCTTACAACGGATAGCAGACAGGCGAGGTAATTGAGCGACGGGCCGCGTGACTGGCTCAGGAGACAAGACTGCCATTTATGTACGGTATCTAGCCTTTAAGGGGTATCTCTGGGCGTTGTACACGCAAGAACTAATCTTTGATTGTTGCTATACTCACTCTTCACGGATGAACGTGAAAGATATGTCAACTGTTTACCAATTGCAAGTCCATTAAATACCTAATCGGAACAATAACTGCAAGCAGTTTAACATAGGGTTTAACTTTGACCACAACCGTTTAAGTATTCGTTGACAATTAAGCAAACTTTTTGTTAAAATTTTTAAAAGCAATTCTTTTCTCTTGAGAAACAATCTTTAGAGACGCATTTTGCTCTTCACAAACTTTAATCATATCTTTAATCTAACCTAAGCTCATGCTTCAGCTAACTTCGGCGTGCTCAAATTCTTAACGACAATATGTATTTAATTGCAGTTAATCTGGTTGTTTAACATTCTGTGACATTTCATCATAACAAAATCACGCGCGGAGATCATTCACCAACAACAGCAAAAAAAAAAAAAGAAAATCTTCCCACAACGAATAAGTTTGACTGGCATACGCACCCTATGTTGTTGATTGCTTCGGACTCTGAGACACAAAAATTAACAAATTTGTCATGTCCTTGAGTGCCAGCAGACCAACTCACAAAGCCATTGGCGAATCACGTGCTTCATTAGAGAAACCAGAAAAATCACAACATATATACAGATCAAGATATTCGTTTCTTTTACATTTTCACTAGACAGAGAAAAAAATTTGTTTAAAAAGTGGTTACTGGTGATGTGTTATAGTGATAGTGTCCTGTTGTTTACGGGTGTTAAATGTTAAATTTTGAGCGAGGCGTGAGAAAATCTCTTTCCCTTTGAACGTAAGAACTATATTATGAAAATTGCCTTTACGTGTCTAATGTTTGCTGATGGGTGCAGCACTTATGCGCATAGGACTCATTTTATGTTTTGAATAATTTACACTTCAGATATGCGGGTTAAACATAAAACATTAAAATTCCAAAAACAAAATTTAAAATACTTGAAAGAAAATAAGAAATAATGAAGTGGTGAGAATGCAGTTTTCTTAACACATTAGTCACAAAAAGTTTGTAAAACCATTCCACAGCAGGGGAAGGTTACCTTCAAAGGTAACATACTGTAGACTGTAGACTGTAGACTGACTGTATTCCTCTTTAGTTCTTTTTATTGCATTACACAACAAGTTTGCCTTTACTTAGGTTTCCATATGCTAATGGTTCCTAGCCCTCCCACCGACGAATTATTGACATAAACTATAAGAAATTATCCCGAGTGGGTCTCATCAAGAGTTCTTCTTCTTTTTTCTTTTTTTGTTTAAGAGCACATTCATATTTTCGAATTAAATAAAAGGCAAAAAAAAAAAAAAACAAAACCTATGAATCAAACACGTGTCATTATCATGGAAAGCGGTCTGCCTATGAACACTCTAAAATGATGACACTCGTTTGACACGTACTTAAACACTATACACAGTACAGTAGTGCATTTTTATCTCATGTGACATATTGTTGCTCATTTTTATACATCACTATCAGTGACTGATACTTGATAAAGTAAACATTCTCCATATATAGTACATGCTGCTGTTGTCACACATTCATCATTTGTTGACTCAAACACGTGTTGATTACATTTCTTTCGGTTCGGAAGGAAATAAAAAATTTGCATTTTTCTTTAATTAATCGTAAACAATTTTCCTCCTTTTATGACAATTAATGAGCGAGAGAAAGGTTCTGATAAAAGAATTCCTAGGCACTTTTAATTAAAGCAACAACAAACATCGGTTTGATAAGAATAGCAATGGCGGTAGATTTGGTGAGAGGTCGATTAATTAAAAGTAAAAAACAGCAATAATAACTTCTCCCTGCAAATAAATAAACAAAGGCAAACGATTGCAATGAGTCCCCCTTTAACTCGTTTTCCATCAGCCTTAGAGCTTAGCTTGTTCGATAAAAAAATACCTTACTACGGTATTTGTTAAAGTTGTTGTTGTACATAATATTGCAATGGCAAGGACTAAAACTAACTCCCTGTATGTCTAAGTTAGTTAGTGTTTTGAAAATAATAAACATTGTCTTTATTGCTTTAAATCGTATCAAAAATTACTAAAAGCTACATTTCAGGCGGACGCCTCTCTTGCAGTAAATGAAGTGAATGTGGTATAGTTTTCAGAATATTTTTAGAAGTTTCGTAATAAAAGGGAGAGAGAGTTTCTGGAAATCAGTTTATATCAAAAACTTTACAATTACGGCACAAATTTTAGTAAAAACATTTAACCCAAATACACATACATGGAGTACAAACAGCCCTCTTCCTATGCAAATAAGTTATGCCGACTTGTGATTCAAGCATTCCATGTGAATAGCTACTAATTACGTTAATCACTGCGACGAGAATTCAATTAATTTAATTCTCTAACTGCTACTCGAGACGAATCTTTCAAACTACAAAGCGTTCAGTCAAATTTTGACATGGCAGATGGAATTCTCCCTTTTACAGTCACACTTGTCATTTTAGACCCGGCATCCGCCATCTCAGCTATCATAGTTTTTTATCGTATTTTGATATCGTGAGTTTTCAATATAAAGAAATTCTCCCTCATAGAGCAAAAGTTGCCTAGGAAATGTTTATGGTTCTAGCCTAGAGCGGCCTATCCTCCCGCCTGTTGTCCGCAGACATTACTCCTAATGCAGGTTTCAATGAATGATTTATTGTTTGTTCTATTTTTAGGTTGATACTCAAATATGTGTTCTTTCCGGGATAGCCTCTTGATTTTTCGCTATGGATTTAAAAAAATTACTTTACAGATGGCGAATGAGGAAGTAGTAGCCAGCGGTGGGCAATACTTTAATTAATTTGTTCGTTCATTCTGTTCCGAAATAAATGCATCTTAGACCATAAAAAAGCTACACTAATTTATACTCTCAATACATTTTTTTCTAGGCTGATAGAGTCGTGTTACCCCTTAACAGAGAATGATAGGGAAATTTTATATCCGAAAGCCACAATGTTAGATCACCATCGTTTCGTCTCTGTGGGATCTTCTGATAATTGTGTTCTTGACATACCTGCTCTACTCGAGTCACTAACAGTTTAACGCATCTAATGCGATTTCTGTTATCGAAGCGTATGGAAGCGAACATTGCGAACATATATTTCAGAATAATGTAAACATACTTTTGTTATACTTTTGTTGTCTTCAAAATCTATTCATGTGTATTAGAAATATGAAGTCAGTGAAAGTCAGAAAGTCAGTTGCTTTTTAGTTAAAAGCAGCCAGAATCTACTGGTCTGGTAAAGGAACCAGTTGAACTATTCGAAGGTTATATAGCAAGCATTCACTGTTATACAGTGGAGTCCGCAGTAATTTAACTAATTTTCAAGTTGCATATTAAAAGAGAAGTTCAAACAAATCTCAAGTGCCGTAGAGTTTTGAATACAGTACGGACAGCCTTTGAATCCTTATTTTGCAATCCATATTTATTTGCAACATATACGAAGAACAACAAAAAGTAAACATTAAAAAGGCGAATAAAACCGTATTTTTAAAAACTTAAAGCACAACATCGCACTTTTAAATTGAATGCGCTTAGCTAAGTTTCAAATGAAACGACCTAATTGCCAATTCGAATCACCCCTTAGGGGGGCTATGGTAGTTATTCACATACAGTTACAGACTTCAGATATATTTTAGCTTAGTTTTCCGGTCACAGACAAGTCAGGTTGAAACTTTTTCGAAATAGTGCCAGAAAAAGAGCCAGTGGTACGCAACAGGATACAAAATTATCCTGTCCTTGTAAATTTGTAAAATTTGTATATGTATATGTATGTGTGTATATATATAATAAACAAAAAAAAAAAATAGTAGTTGAAATGAAGGATATGATTATGTAATTGCATATAATATTTATAGGAAGAAGAATAAATCGAATGCGTTTTTAGTCCATCTCCTTAAGAATCGAGTGTCGCGTATGAATTTCATTTGCTATTAGACAAATAACAGTTTTATGGGAATTTAAATAGTTTTAAAGTACGATGCGAACCATTCGAACCCAACTGGAAAAGAATACCGCAACCGCAAGAATAATTTCAAACATTTAATATGAAAATAGGAAAAGTGTACAGTTGCGTTTAGGCAACGACAAGCACAAATCTTATAAGGGTTGTTACGCTCGCTCTTTTATAGTTTGCTTCCTTTAACTCGCCACTTTATTGAAATCGTTAAATATGTTCACGCACACCTGAATGTGGTTTTTCTATTTGTTTTGTCTCGTATTGTTTGATTGTCTACAGATACATATACCGATATACGTTATGATATATGTGTTTGATAAGACTTCAATAGAGTACCCCAGTAATTTGGTAATTGTTAAACCATCGCTATTCTATTTTTTCCCACTTTTTCCTTTCTTTACATGATTATATTTTTATGTTTTCATTATTGCTTATACTTTAGATGAGTTGTTTGCGTGTTATTGTTTAGTTAAGTTAAAATTTTTTCTAAAGGTACTTAAGTGTGTTCCCTTTCATGTCGTCGTGCCGTGGCTTTTAATGTCGACGACTTGTTTATATTGGGCAGTTAGTAAAAATTCCCCCATGACTCTATGCTTGATGGAAATACGTACAGATTAGATAGCTAAAATGGAAAATATATGATATAATGCTTTGTATTCATATATCATCAGTACTTCATGGCGATCGTATATATATATATATATATATATATATTATTTTCAAAGCCATATAAAGCATAGAAGATGTTAATTAAATTGAAAAACTTGCTTCCTTTCAAAATCCTTTAAAAATTTTCTTGAACGTTTTAATTATCGGAGCAGTAAGAACACAGTTCGATAAATTATACTATTAAGCAAAGTCCATTATATAACATATAATGTAAATGTGAAGGAGAGTAATCCACAGTGAAAAGAATCCTTTCATAACAGACCTGGCGACAATAGGTGTCTAGACTTGACCTTAAGCTGCATATGATTTTCTTACTTTTTTGTTAAACCGTTTGTATCAGCTTTTGTTACTGATAAAGTTCTAGCAACGGGCGATGGATGCATGCATGCGACTAAGTCAAATCGCAATCTTTCGTTCACCTTGGATAGCATGCTGCATAGGAGGAGGTCTGACGCAAGTGGGATGGCACTTCTGGCACCTCTGGCACTTCCACGTATCAAAGACAATTGAACATCATAATGACGCAGGACCGCGCATGAGGCATGAGGCATGAGGCATGAGGATTGTAAATAAACGCCATTCGTTTAGTCAAATCTTGGTTTGGATAACAACTTACGTATTGCGAAATATGCCGCGAAATGTGAGCGTGAAATCGTCGCGATAGAATTGAGAAACTGAAATGAAAACGAAATCCGATTAGAAGCGTATTTTTTTGTGTGGTTTTTGTGTATATGTAAAATAGCACATCATTCAGTAAGTTCGTAGGATGAAGTACACCTGCAGGATAATTGTTGAGGAGTACATATGACTTTCAAGCGAAATATGCGAAAACTATTGGTATGCAGGCCGTTCGAGAAAGTTTTTATTAAATTTATCATTTTTTTATAGAAAGCTTACGGTTATCTATAAATTTGTATATATATGCATACGTTAGGTCGGGGGGAAGAGTCTGCCATATATTTTGACGAAGTTCGCCAAATCGCCAAATCGCCAAAATAAGCGATCTCGTTTGAGACTGAAATCTCCTGAATGAAATTTTTCAAAGTGTATTTGACAGGTGTTAACCTTTACAAGTTCACTTCCCAATGTGTCATATAAGTTTTCTATAAGCAAGCGATGTCTTGCCCTCCTTACTGGAAGTCTTACCAACTGCAATATCTTAAACGCACTTCATCCATTGCACATTTTATTCACTTTGCACTTCGCAACTAAGTGATGAAAGGCATTGCAAGTGTAGGACCTCGTACCGCTAGGCCCTTCGCATAATGCATTCTACTTGCTTTTCTTGCTCCCTCTGCCAAGTGAAATTACGTATCGGAAGTAAACTACGATAGAACTTTCCTGTTAATCTGCGTTAAATACAAGATATTACTACGTATAGGAGAACTGAGTCAAACAACTGAGTAAAACATTAATTCTCGCTCGTTTATGGTGTTTTTTTGTTTTTTTGTTTTTTTTGTTTTTTCTTCCATTTTCTTCTTATTTTACTAAAAGCAGAGCAATTGTTATTATTATTATTTATACCGAAAACACACGAAACTTACTTGATTTACATAACAAAGCACTAAAATGTTTCAGGGAAAGGAAAGTTTCCCTGCGTCGTGAGACTAAGTACTGCACCCACATTAAGAAAAATATAGCCGAATAATGACAAAGTAAACGCAGTGAACAACATAAATATTTTGATAGCTTAACAGCCGAAAATGACATTTGATGTCCAGTGATGTGTTTAATAATGAAAGCCCACGAAAATATAATAATAATAACCAAAAAGACAACAACAACAACAACAACAACAAATATAGTAAACACGGGCTGGCAATTACTATAAATTGTTAGGAAATGATTCAAATTAAGAAGCCTGGGAAGCAAGACAGGTGTTAAGTAAAATTTACAAAAAAACAAAAACAAAAAAAAAAAAAAAAAAAACGGCAGCCAAGGCAACAATTATCAAGGTTATACAATTACGCCAGTTACGCATAAAGTTCTCTCGCATTAAAAAAAAAAAAAAAAAGGTTTCTTTTAAAACAATAGAAATAATTTTCATGGTGTAAAGCGAATGTATTATTATTGAAATAAATAAATATGAAAAAAACAAAAAAAAATAGTTTTATTTATTTTTTATTTTATATGTTAATGCAAAAATGTAATTTTAATTAAATATGAACATGTCGACGCCATGTCGTTTTCTAAAAAACAAGCAAAAAATATAAAAAACAAGCATGAAAAAGTATCGAATACACGCATAATTAATTAATGATAGATCAACTGTCAAGTCAATACCTTTCGAAATGTCATTCACGGGCGAAAAAATATATGAAAACCGCCGGCGGCATACAAAAGAATGCATTACACGTCCTAATTAGAGCGAACTATGCATGCGAATGGCTATGTAATATGCAGCATGTAATGCACTTTTCCAATGGTCGAATACATTTTGTAATCCCATGCCATCGGATAAGTTTTTTGCTATTGTCTGAGTTCATTTTTTTTTCTTTCCACTTTCATTACGCCTTTGTTTTGTTGCATCGAGGAATCTTTCAAGTCACTTGCCTGTTTGTTTTTTTTTTTCCAAGTTATAAGCAAGTGCTAATAGCATTTGTTTTTATGCATTTAAGTAACAACTTCATATAGTTACAGATACAGATACAGTTAATGCCCAGTAAAAAAGTCAATCAAATGTTGGTTGAAGTCTAATCAACGTATCGCGGGGACAATAGTTAATTTCATTTAAATTAGTATATGTTACGCGTCATTAACTTTTTCCTTTTTATTCTATTCTATTTTGTTGGTCTACCAATTTCATAAAATAATAAAAACGCTAAAAGCCAATAATTATATACGTAATACAATGAATGATTATCACTTTATTTTACATGTGTCGGTGTAATTATATCCTGTCGGCTGTTTAGTTATTGTGCTTCTATTTTGTACTTTAATGACAAATAGAACTTACCACCCTTAGATAAGTGTACAGACTACCTGTGCGGAGGAAAGATTTCATTTATGACATTTTTCAACTATTGCATATGTGGGTCGAAACGCCTCGCCGTCGACTAAGCGACATATTCGACAAGAAACGAAAAATCGCAACCAAGTTTTCAGTAAGCAATCATTGCTTGTCCTCGTAATCTGAACTTACATGACTTTCGTGTTCGCTCATGTATCGGGCTATTATTGAGCAACCAAACTGTACATTGGAGCGATTAAGATGCCTTTCGGTGAGAAAGCCTAACCTTACAATGTCCGACGATACTGCGCAATAAGCGTCTTTAGGACGATAAGCTCCTATAGGGGTATACTTTTTTCGTGACCGGTCATCCAGGGGATGTCCGATAAACGCGTGACACGCGGATTCTTTCGCTAGAAAGAAGTGGGCAAAGAGAAAGATATGGGTAGCGGCCGTTGTCTGATGAATGGATGACCAATCGGTAAGCATTATGCGTTTGCCGACTCAACGTTCTCTATAAGTACGCGCGAACTTATGCAAATTGCTTCTGCCTTCACCGATCGAGCAATCAATATAGTTGCGGCCTTTTTCCAATCGTAATTCAAGTATAGTTTGCCGTACTGAAAACTCGACCCGACTTGATAAACGCGTTTTCCACTTATTAACCTGCACCGCCGCCCATATAATATGGCAGGTACGTGATGTGGATGCAATTTCTGCGCCAACTGCGAGTATGCGTTGTGTGACACTATTGCTCTTCTTCAGTTTTGAACAACAATCGCAAATAAATTTCATATTCGAACACATAAGTGATTTTTCCACGACTCCGACGAAATATTGCAATAGTGAAACTTTTCTAACTGTCAACGAAGCTTTTTTCTACCTGTCAGGCCAGACTAAAATTTTTTCGCAACTGGCTGATATAACGTTTGCAATAAAAATAAACGCCTTTGACAAAGTTTCCAAACACGATTCTTTCACTTAGGCTCCATGGAGCCCTGGACTTGTGGTGCAGAGGAAGCACTAGGTACAGAGATAACGAAAAGGTACAGAGGCAGAGCGAATCCGATTCCAACTGTTTTGCTTTGAAGACGCGGAAGAACACATGTTACTAGAGAGTTAGGCTTAAACCGAATTATCACGGAACGTGAACCTTCACGAAGGAGCACGAGCTTTGGTGTTACAAAAAACAAGTAAGTAACAAACTTTGAAGAAATTCAGTGGTTGCTTGAAAGCAAACGATTTCTCCGAATCATTAAATTCAAGAAAATTTGTAAAGGCCACTCCTTGATTTCCAAATTTCTGATATATAAAAACAATTATGATTTTGAAAACGATGCAATATTTGGACGGCTATTTAGTGACCATATAATGACATGCATTCTGATACGACGTAAGCGTAGACAGACTATTTCAAGCGTAGAGAAGGTTCAAAAAATATGTATATGCATTTTTGCGAACTTTCCGTTACATTTTTTTCTCTTTAAAACGAGTTGTAGTTAGTGTTGTCTTGATCCGTATCATCAAGAAAGAAATCGTTTCTTCTGATTTGAAATTAATTGAATATTTATTTGTCCATATTTATGTGTGGGTATGATTTTTATGAGAAAATTCCGTTCGCCTCTTAGATATTACTCTGACCTCGTTTCGATTCTCAATGTCTACCCATATTTAGAGTAACTAACTGCGCTGAAAAGCGTATAAAATCTCTCCTTAATATTATCTCATCCTACGACGGCATTGTATGCGTTTCTGAAGAGTGTCTCAAGTCTTTTGTAACAATTTCACATCTCTCAATATGACATCACCTTTATCCTGTTGAGTATGTGTGTGCGTGATTGCATGTGTTTGTATATAATCAGACAGAAACGTGATACTTCATATCATAACATAGATTTAATTTCTGAGAGTAAAAAAATTGTCAAGATTTAATCACTTGAAAGATATGTATGTAGCAACAACAAGAAGAAAGTAATAAAGATGAGAAACAACAATTCGCCAGAAATTGAAATCATTATGCTGAATGGATGAAATGAACAAGTGATGGACGCGAATTCCGGTATTGTAACAAAACCTCGACAGTGTACCTTGCTTTTCTTCTTTTCTTCTTTTTTACTTTTTCATTTTGTTAGACTGTTTACGACACACAAAAACTTTTTCTAACTAAGATATGGGCACGAAGATATTATAAGAGAGTGTTACGCACATCTCACCATAACATTTCATTTTTCAGCTCTATACGAATTTTAGATTTTAATATGAATGATTGAATTTTGATTCGACTGACTGACGAAAGTCAGTAATCACAGACAAAGGTTTCCTTTTAAGTGAAATCTACTTTTTTTATTTTCTTAAATTATAAGATAACGACTATTTAACTATTCTTTGGTTAAAATATGATCGCACTTTTAGAATCAAACTTTTTGGAAAAACGATAAGCAATTTGATGCAAATATCGATTTCGCGTTCATAGCTTTCGGTAAATAGAGCCATATCGACTTAATGCAGTCTATTTACAAAACGAATGTTACGTTTAACATACCTTCCTACGATGGTGGATGGTGGATGGTGGATGGTGGATGGTGGAGAAATATTTTTAGCAGATTATAATACTCAAACTTACCATATTGTCTAGCTGAGTAAGTGTTGTATCTTTCGTTTTCAAGTACTATTAACTTGATGCTCTTTCAAATGCGGGTTTCAAGTTTATTCTTCATTTCTTTTCTTTTTTGCTTTTTTTTTAGCAAGAACGGTTTTGTTGTCATTTTTTTTTCTTGTTTCTTTTCATATTCATTTCTTCTTTCAACTTTATAGACATCTATATAAATTTAGAAAAGGACATTAGTATCATTTTAAGTTGAATTTTTTTTTATTTTTTTTTTTTATTTTGCCGCACAAAGACGTCTTCTTTTCCCCCTACGATCGAAATCGTATTTGGTATGCAAATCATTATTGTGCACTTCAGCATTATTTTGAAAAAACGAACGACGACATCTTCTTCCTTCTTATGCATTATTTGGTCTTGTTGACACTCTTCTCTTATATCTCGTTGCAGAATTATTCCTACATTCGCTAGCGGGTAATAAAAGTATATTAGTGTTGTAAACTCATTTGAAACATTGGGGAGCGCGCATCGGCCATCTCAACATATATTCTTTATTGAGGTAAAATTTTGATTTAATACAGTTTGCGTTCGCCCCCTTTCTCACTGCTTTGAGAATTTTCCAAACTGGAAAGAAAAAATATAATGAAAATGTGCAACTATTCGATAAGTCGTTCCTAAAATTCATGATAACTTAGTGGATTCTTTTTATCGACCCAATAACGTTTAAGAAGGAGCAGATCACAACTTCCTTATCAGATGACGCGCATTGAGAATTCATTCGGTGACTGTTTTTTTCTTTTCATACCCATCACCGAAGGACGAGAAGTATATTCATTTTGTCAAAACGTATATACATTCTTGATCAGCATGAAATTTTAAATCGATTTAGGAATGTGGGTCTGTGCGTTTGTCCGTCTGACCGCCTGTACGTCTGTGTAATATCTGTTCTACACATTCGCCTGATCACAAAAATGAAGCGATCGCCTTCAAATTTGGCAAAAACATTAAAAGATCTTGCACGCAGGCTGGTTTTGAAAATGAGCCAAATCGGCTGAAGGACACGCTCACAGCAGCACGTAAACTGAGAACACCTTTGCTTTTTAAAGCGAAGGAAAAATTTGTTTTTTGCTCATTACTCATAAACTGTAGCAAATAAATGTGCAAAAAAATTGAATGCATATTCTGTGTGCGATGTTGTAGCATCTGTGCGCAAAAATGCCAAAAAATTTATCACGCCTACCCAATGTTATAGTGTATCAAAATTTAATTATTTTTTCAATATCTTTATAAGGCGCAGAAAAAGGCTTCAAGAAACCCAAAAAGTATATAAATTGTCGATCAGTTTTAAATTTGGGATGCATTTTAGCATCTCCGTCTTTTCGTTCGCCCATCTGTCCGTCTGCCCAACTCCGTGGTATCCGTGGTAAACACTCTCCCTTTAGCGAGAAGGATGATTTCGCGCCTAAAAATTTGCAAAAGAATTTGGAATTGACCTAAAGTTTTCAAAGGACACGCCTACAACGTCCACATGCCTTTACGACAAAAACTTTTATTTTGAGAACAGAAGAAATCAACTGCGCCCGCACCATATTATGGACCACGAGAATTGTGTTCGTGTACTTCTTCTGCCTTTTTTTGGGGTAAACGGTGATGGGTATAACAAATTCGCTCCCGACCGAATTTAGTTTTCCTACTCGTTTCTTTTCTTTTCATTTATATAATGGGAAGAGGTTTTAAAATGTTTTTGATTTTATGTGATTTTTCAAATTTATCCTCACAGTTACGTTCGTGTACTTTTTCGCTTATAGTCGAGGGGTGGGTGTGTGTACGATAAACCTATTTGGTATTTGTCTATCTGTTGGATTCGACTTTTCTATTGGTATTTAAAATGGATTGTATTTTGTCCCCAAACAAGCACTCTACTGAAATAAGGAAGAAAAGAAAACAAGCTGGGAAAGACGATAGACGTGCCTAACCTAACCTAAAGGTTACCGCAGATGTTAGTGTGAAGTCTACTTCGAATATATTGTTGTTGGTTTTCGGAAAGTCATTACGTCTTTTGCCAACATTGGAATTAATACTATTTTTGCACAGCCAAGTTGACACTTGGGCCGCATTTTCATTATATATTTTAATAGCTGTTAGGTGTTGGTGTCAATTCTAATCGTTCTTATACCCGTCAACGACGAAGGCTGAGTGGTATATTCATTTTGTCAAAACGTTTGCAACGCCCAGAAGGAAGCATCAGACACACCATAAAGTGTATATATAGTCTTGATCAGCATCAAATTCTAATTCGATTTAGGCATGTCCGTCTCTCCGTCTTAGTAATGTCTGTTGTAAACATTCTCCTAACCGCAACAATGAAGCTAGACGGACGGATTTACGTTACATTGATATAACTGCAGCAAACAAAAAAATCAAAAGTGTCCAAGCAAGCTCTGAAGAAAGATTGCTGAAGGATAGAGTTTGTCTTTACATTCTGAGAGAAATGAAAGAAATGAAAAATATTGAATGCGTTCTGCGATGTTTTTCTACTCCTGTTGGACGCCATTAAACATTCACATTCAATCCCGCCCACCTGATAATCTTGTCTTGTCAAGTAATATATTTGTAATAAAATTGCACTGTAGCGTTACAGCATATCATCTGCCGGCAGAAAGCTACCTTTCAAATTCGAAATTAACGGTTAAGGCCATGTTAGACTTTATTGTCATGTGGATGTTGTGCAAATTCCTGCTATACCTTACCTTATAATTGATGTACGACAACAAACAGCAAAATTATGAAGCTTGCGAATGCCAAGCAATGATCCAATCGCGGGGATAATCGAGTCACCAAGGAAAATGTGTTACAATGTTGGACATCTCGTAAACTAAATATATTCATGAAAACCGTCAAAACAAATAAAATTTACTTATGTTTGCCTGGCCGCTTGTTGAAACCCCGATTACTGCCTGCATAGGAGGACAGCCTTGACTTAAAAGTTTTTTTTACGCTCTTTCAGTGCAAACTCCATTAGAATGTGACCCTAAATTTTGCCACTTATTAGTAAAAAACTGATCATTCGCTCGCCTTTTCTAACCTAAGAAGATATCGAATTGATACGAAAAAAAAAACGCAGAAATGGTAAGCACAATAACATCGGTCCATGGATTCGCTAACAATTGCTAAAGGGCTTGGCTTTGTCAAGTCATAGAAAAACGTTACAATCAGACAAGGCGCAACACCACCTCGCTTAACACTATTCCTTATTCACTTTACTTTATTGTCCCTTGTTGATTAATAAAAAGGATTACACCTCATAAGGATAGTCATAAGACCAGTAGTTTGAAAAATAAACCTAATGGGTCCAGAATCACATTCCGTACAAATATTTTCGAGTCAATTTTTTTTATCGAAAAACACTAGCGGTTACTAATCCGTTCTCACAGAAAATATTGCATTTTGGTCGAACATTTATGTGGGAGGAGGCTCATTCATCGGAGTCCAATTCCATCCAAATTTTCTATTTGCAGAAGTATTAGAGTTTTGTTGAAAACCCTCAAAAATGGAAAATTGTTTTTAATTCTGCTAATTTTCAATAGCGTTCGCCCCTGGCCTAAAACGTACCGCTGTATTACATATGATGGCAGCCGCCTGAAAAGAAGGTTGCGATTTCTAGGGAAGAAATACACATATTAGGTGAACTAAAAAACTCTTTCCGCTGAAATTGGTTGCTTCATAAAACGTACCCGAAGTGTTCAATTTTTCCGACAATTTGGGTATAAATAATTTCGTCCCCATCGTCCATTGCTTATAAGCTGTCTTTCATTGTCGCTTAAAGTGTGAAGAGATGGATGTCATAGCAGTAAGCTACCAAGCAGTTAGGAAGTGATTTGACGATGAGAATTCACGTACGTCCGTGCGTTTCGCTTCGATGCAATCATAGTTAGCAGATGAGCAACCCTGCAAAGGTGAAGGTACGCGAAAACGTGTCGACGACTACTTTACCTCGAAACGACGATGTTTCTACCGTGATGACATCCGCGAGCTACTTAATAGAAGCAAAAGGCCGCAGTTAGTGATCGTGCATATTTCGCAATAGCGAACAGACCGACAAAGGGCCAGAGAAAATGCTACGATTAAATCGAATTAGAACCGCTAAGAAAGTTTCACCGAATCCTGTATGACTGTCACCCTTCCTCTCGTCATACCGAGATCAATTTTTCCTTTCGTATCGTGCTAACCTACGATCAGAGTAGCTGAACAAGTTACTATTGATAAATCAATACCAAGGACCCCAGTTACCCAGTTGTTTACATGAACTTATTCACTTATTCACAACACATATTTATTTATAGGATTAAATCAAACGTCATTACGAAATTGAAATATTGTGTGTGTTATGAGACAATTCGTAGTTGATTGATATAATAAAAATTGAATGTCACTTACTAAGTCACTCTTACCGCAAGTTATGTACTTAAATGAAACGGTAATATACACGCTACGTTCAGTTATGTGTATAGAATAAATGAATCCTCGCTTTATCTTCAAATTCAATATCGTAAACAAGCTACTAATGTGCACCGTACGTAAGCAAGTTTCTCTTTGCTTCACTTATGCGTATCTTAGTATATTTTCATTTAATTTATATTTGCTGCGGGTTTACTGAAGATGGTCGAGTTACATATGTAAGGTTAAAATTGAGATATACTTTAAAGAACTTAAGATATTGGGGAAGAAAATCCCAACTGACAAATGTAAGTACGTATGCTAAAGAATACAATGCTCATATAACACACTAATGAATGATTATACGAAAATTTATTGCACATTAACATTTATTGCCAATATATGAAATATTTCATTATCTTGAACTTAAACTGTTTCCAGATACATTGCACAACGTCTCTAAGTAAGTCTAAGATTACTCTAACTAATAATAATAATCTCTCTGCTAATAATCGGGAAAGCTTTTCGTATTTATGGGAAGGAATGTTTCAAAGTTTGTGGAGGCCAAACTAAATAAGTGTTTAACCTTCATTTTGACAAGACTCTAAATCATCGTAATCCACGCAGACGTAAAGTTATTTATTTTACAATTTACTTGAGGCAATGCAAAGTATGTTAACTTAGTCATCGCGCATGGACCACCTAAAACTAGATAATAGAGTTTGTAAATAATTTTTATTAGCGGAAATTCAAAATCGATCTGAGTAAAGAGATGCTCTCACAATATTGCTGAAGCATAAACAAGTAGTAGTTTATTGACATTTTTAAGTAAAACCATAAATAAATACCAAATGAAAAGCGATAAGCAGATATACAGTGTACAGGAAATCTTCTTGTAGCTCGACGAGAAGCGAATATGGAAATTGAACTATATCTTCAGACTATTCAGAATATTGCCAATGTATGAAAACTTTTGAAAAGTCTTTTTCAAGTTGTGATCGTATAGAGCGAGATAAGCTTAATGTAAAATAAGAAGAAGAAAAAAGTAATCCTTTTCAAATAGGAATCGGTGCAATGAATGTTCGACTTTAACCGAATGAAAATCAAAGAAACAAAAATTTGTTTTTTTTTTAACACCAGAATTCTTTAGAATGAAAAATATGTTTAAAAATTTTAAGACAAAATATTTAGGAAAATTTCTTTACATTCTATTGTTTTCTTTACATTTTCTCATCTCCTCACTTTTTGTCGATTCTGAAACTAATAGAAATTATTCATAAGCATAATAAATTTTCACGCTTCAATTTATTTTCTACTTTCAAATAATACGCAGAGAGGAAAAGTTTGTGGAATACGCGATGGTAATTTTATGACTTGGTGGTTTTTGAGGTTTTTTGTACACATACTTGCAAACACAGTGAAACCATTTACATCAACGCCTATCGGGCTACCAAAAGAAATAATTGTTCCCAATGAAAGAATCCCTCAACCACTATACGATATCTTAAAGTCCAACTATTGCGGGTGTTTACTTAACGCGCGTTTCACTGTATACATATGCTCGACTATGGGGATGCCCGATAAAATACATATGGCGTGGCAATTACTTCCCCCTCAACTTAGATGAAAAAAAAAAAAATACGAAGAAAAACTATTATAAATCCGTAAAGTGTGAATTTTAGTTTATTTCGAATAGCAGAACAGGATAGAGGGAGTCGTTGAGAGAAAGAGATAGTGAGAGAGTGAGAGAGGTAGGGAGAGATTGAGAGGATGAGAGTTTGTTTAAGGCGCCATAGTAAATCATTTGAGAATACAGTTCCGGTTGTACTTGTTTTACAACAAACAACAACAAATGGTGCGCAAGTGTTATATTGTTGTTATCTCGTTTTCTATTACTACGCTACCGCTATTACTGCTACAACTACACCAACTACAGTTACTATTTTGTTTTTTTTTTTTTCCTTTTTTACGTTTAAAACAAGTGTGAGTTATTCGGTGTCTCTCTCTGCGGTAATATATTTAGGTGATTAACTGCTTTGTAACAACACACACAAAGTAGCAACAAATAAACCGGCTTTGCTTTTCGATGATGATTATTATCATAAATTAATGTTATGACACTTATTATTACCCGACAAAGTTCAAAATGTGTCTATGCATGTATCTTTCCTTATACTCTTAATATAAGTGTTTTGTTGTTTGTTACATACGAGTGAGTGAGGAGTATTCGTATATATATATATATATATATTGCCGACATACAATGTTGTGTGTTACGTATTATGACAATTGTCTATGCATTTTCCGCTTAAGTAGCCCAAAGAGATTTAGATCGTTGCCGTTAGAGTTGTAAACTCATAAAATAATAAAAATTATGATGACAGAGAGTGAGAGTAAAACATAAGAAGATATTAATCTGGACAGCAGCCAATTTTATTTGTATTAAAAATTGTTTTATTATCATTGCTTATGATTTCGTCGTCATACGACTCTTCTCTCTTGTTGTGTTAATAAACAAATTTGTAATTTATTTTAATGGAATTTTTATTTAAATAGAACCCGAAGGAACACCTTATACAATGCTATTGTACAGTGAAAACATTTCTTTTTATTTCCCCACTTTTGTTCTTGTTTGCTGTCACGATATAAATCAATATTTATTTAAATCAATACCTTCTGCTTTTTCATTATTACAATAAACTCTATTTTCTATATATATATATGTTTACATGCATACATATACTATTATGCATACATGAACATTTTTATATTTGTTCTATATATGTGCATCTATATCGTATTTATGGCATTCTTAGTCATGCATATTTGTCCAATACCCTGTATAGCACACAACATAAGGAGAGACATGAAATCATAAGGAAAAAGTACACATTTCTAAAGTAAACAATTGCTTTAGCTACCCTATCGTTTATGGTATTTAGTGTGCATGTGTATTTATATATTTTGTATTGTGTATTGTGTATGGTGAAACCCCTAATCGACAAACCGTGCCTGTAAAGTATTTGTACGTTTGTTAGCAACGAAGCACACAACGGAATGCATGCACAAGTACCTCGTGCATGCCAGTGTAAAACTGGTGCATGAAAGCAGAGCATCGCGTTGTTTGAAGTCAACAAGTTATGAGTCATCGCATCAACAGTTGAGCAAGCAAATGAAAGCTTCATCGCTACCTAACATAGCACTATTGCGGTATTTACAAATATTACGCACATACTTATATAGATATTAAAAAACATCGGCCTGGCTCAAGAAACCTCTTTTCGTAATTGCGATATTGCATTATTGCTCGATAATTGAAGCATCGGAATATAAAATTTCAATTCATTGTCTCGATACGATTCCAAATATGATCACTAGACGCTTAAAATTCTTAGCCAGCAATTAAACCAGCAATTTAATAACCACACTATACATAGGCGTGTCATTTATAACAGAGGATAATTTTTCATATGTGAATGAAATCATTTTCAGACAATAACTATACTTAACCGCAATGAACGAAATTTTATTATTATTATTAATAATTTAGTCAGAGAAATGAATCCAAGAACTAAAGTCTTAAAGCGCCAGCCTCTAAGGCTATCTATCGGCTTTTTTAAAAACCCTACCGCACTTAAGATTCGAACCCAAGACCATTGAGCTGGTCGAGTTTCTTTGCCTTCGGCCACTCAGCATTCGGCTACGGATGAACGAAATTTTATTTTATGATTCGTTGTAGGTTCATAAACCCAAGATATATACGCATATCGAGATTATATAAATGCTAGACAGGCGTCCCACGTGTAATACGACTGATTCGGTTCGCTCTTTATCGAAACCGTGTTATGCCAAGCTATATTTGTTCATCTATTTATATCAATTCAATCATTTGTATTTATATAATATAAGCTAAGCTAATGTTCACCGTGCTATAACGAAACCTGTTTCGTATTATATCGAACCTGGGTCCTGCGGGTCTCTGAAATAATATAAATCAAGGTAATGTTTACCGTGTTATAACGAAACCTGTTTCGTATTATATCGAACCTGGGTCTTGCGGGTCTCTGAAATAATATAAATCAAGGTAATGCTTACCGTGTTATAACGAAACCTGTTTCGTATTATATCGAACCTGGGTCTTGCGGGTCTCTGAAATAATATAAATCGAGGCGATTTGTTCCGCGTTGTATTGAAACCAAATCGTAAGGTGCAAAATTTTATGATAGCTAACACTTCAGAAAAGTAAATTAATTTCAAGTTTCTATAAAAAAAAAAACATGAAATTTATTCAAATAATAATAATGACGATCACGAAATAAATTGTAATCAAAAATTTCAGTTAATCGATTTTTTTTTTTCATAATTGGTTGAAACTCCTCTTACTACGGATAAAGTGGAAATAAAACATAAAGCAATTGGGAAGAAATGTAGCGCAATGCATATTTATACGGTGTAGCCTCGGAACCGTGTTAGACGCGCACCATTGTATACAACGAATGCTTGCTCATATCTACTCGATCACCAGATCCTTGATTGGACATAATCCGCCTGTCAATATTCGTGCCATAATTAAAGTCTTGTATCAATACGAAAATATACAAAAAATATTATCGCGATTTCGAATTTTAATATGAAAAATATATTTATTAGAATCTAAATAATATACGCGAAATGTATACGCGAAATGTATCCGCGAAAAGACGAAGTAAAAAAAGGCCATGCGTATATTCAAAACGCGTGGCTCAACACTGGGTTGATTTTTGGGGAAGGGTTCTGGGTTTTTTTTGCTGCTTAATAATGCTTTCAAAAGCTTCGGTAACGTGTGGGCAATTTTAAAGTCTGTGTAGTAGTTCGATATGTTATTCTTGCCCAACTATATCAGAAACGAAAGCCAAGCTATCGCGGGGCACTAACTAACTGCTTTCATATTCAAATCCATCGTCTATTGCTTGTGGATGGGAAAAAGTGTGTAAAGTCGTATACCATTGCTTCACTGGAACATTGTCTTTACAATTTTAAAGAAATATCCAACGTAATCCAAGTATCCAACGTACTTTCAATGTTTATGCCGCGCTCACGTGACAATAGATCACAATAGAGCAATTGTTCGATGGTCTGAAGAAATTCCTCTCTACTAGTGTTACATACGTAATTAAATTTATAAACAAGTCGTAGAAAACTTACGTAAGCTGTCTTCGTCTTGCCGTACTAATGTCCTCACTTCACGCACCGACCGATCGACATAATTTAAGTGATAGATACATATATTTAAGGTTTGATGAGAAGGTCAATTCTATTTTCAACAAAACCCTTCTTTCTCAATATTTCGAATAAGAAGGATTAACGACGTTGTCGGTTTTTTTAAAACGACAGCAGACTCGAGCATAAGACTTCATTTGTTCGCGTTTGTAAATTCTTTTCTCGTAAAGTATACAATGGCTTAAGATTCTTCTTCTATCCCTTCCATAATAGACAAAAGATTTGCGTTCGAATATCGACAATGGGATAAATACGATACAATCTTTAGTTGAAAATACTTAAGTGAGTCGTAGAGTACAATATAGCGGGGCATGTGAACACCAATTCAAGAAAAATTTCTTGCTCTCTTGCTATCACAGAAGAAGGCCGATCAATGAAAAGACTAACTCGCAAAAATATATTTTGTACATTTCTCACTTATTTACAGTTAGTGTAAAAATAATGTGAGGTAAAGAACTTTCCGATGCTCCGCTCCAGAATTACCGAATTCAAAAGAATATATGTAGTTCGCTCAGCTTTCCTCGCTTAGTCATCTCGATTAAGATCGGCTGTGTTGATGCCTTCTTTGTAAAAGTCCGAAGTCAGATTGGATCTCCCGCTATGGGTTAAGCATGTCTGCATACAAATATTCAATGAAAGTAATATAAAGTCTATGTAATAGTCGACTTTGGCTAAATAATAAATTTGGAAAGCTTACTACGCCTTATATAAAGCATGCCAAGACAGTGCTGAAGATGTGTTATTTTCAAATATTTAACGCTACGTTTACGAGATAACTGATTGCATTTGATGGAGATTAAATGAAGACCGACTCGCATTGATTGTTTCGGACAAAGGGCCGGCACAAGCGACAGAAGACAGACAGTGGCAATTCATGACCGATGTGTACGTAGGAGCCTATGTGCCTTTTCAAATTTTATACTCGCCGTTGAAGAATGCACAAAATTTAATTGATTTTTAGCAAGAATTCAAGAAGTTTGCGAAGAGAGGGAACTAACTCGTTTACGAAACTTATTTTCAAAAGGTAAAGAAAAAAAATTCCATTTCTTCTTTCACTTCACGTCGAAATATATATAGTAGAGCCCTCAGGGCCATTGCAAGTCCGTTTCATACGCTGTTACTTATAAATGTTTACTGGTCCGTTATAATCTGTACAAAATTCAATATCACGTTAATACGTGCAATACGCACTCAACTCACTCAAGAGATGAGTGACTAAAATTGCCATCGCAGAATGTCTAGTTTGTTTAACTAGAGTGCAATTTATGCTGCAGGACATGATATCATATCAAAAAGAAAAAAGGAATAAAAAAAAAAACCATACAAATTGTTATATATCGGAGTTATCCAAGTTAAACAAACAGGACGGAAACAAGATCATGTTACAAAAGAATTGCAAAAGATGCGTAGTAGTTGAGCAAAGTTCATAAATTGCCCATCACCACATATCCTCAAACGGACACTAAGGGTATTTCCTTTGTATATGAGAAACACCGCTGGCATGCATTGAACACAAAAGGGGTTGTGATGCAAATATATTTTATGCATTTTTGTCGTTTTTTTTTTTTTTTTTTTTTTTGTTTTCTATCATGACATGTACGCTGTTGTCGTTTATGGAGTGGTAGAAAACAAAACTGTAAATAATAAAAGAAAAACTAAAACAATATTTTTTTTCTCTATGCCACCAACTTCTTTCTACTGCTTCGTCTTTAAAAATGATGACTCATTATAGCAAAGCAGCACAATAGAAAAGAGTGAGTTTGCGGTAGTAAAAAAAAAAAAAAAAAAAAAAACGGGGTTAATGCACTTTTTGTTTTGCTCTTTAAAGGGGATACTAAAGCTTATTTTAATACTCACGTATACGTATACTTGCATACACATGCACACAAATATATGTATATATATATATATATATATATGTATGTTTATATAATATATACAGTCACCAAAAGATATTAAGAAGTACTGCATACACATACACATAGACGTACGTAGAGTTTCTATTCTAAACTTAAAAAAAAAAAAAAAAAAAAAAAAAAATCATAACTACACTTTATTCTATCCTTATTTATGTGAGAGAGGGTTCCTTTATTGCTGCTGTTAAGTTGTTGATACGATTTCTTTGGACTGAGTTGTGTTGATTGTTCGCTTAGTTTGTGTGATAGGTTTTATTTTATTTATTTATTTTTATTTTTCATTTTTTTTTTCCTCTCTTTTTACTTTTTTCTCAGTATTATCTTAAGATGCAAATGTGCATATTATGTATGTATTATATATGTGTACGCTTTTACTTTTCTATTCATTAAATCATAACAGCAAATATGTACGTTTGTTTATGTTCACTTGTTTTATTGTTTCTTCTTGCTGGCTAAGTATTATTACTGCAAATACACTGCAGTTGATGTTTTAATGAAGAAATGAAGTAGAGATAATTATTTGCCTGGACAAAGAGAGTGATTGAGTGAATGGATGATATCACAAGATGTTTAAAGGAACTTTGTTTCGCTTGCAGGAAATTACAAATGATAACAATGCCTCCGTGCATTGCATACAAACCAGTCTACTACAGTCTTAATTAATTAATATTTTTATTCCACATAAAAGGTGCATATAAAGGGGAAAAAGCAAGAAACCTATAATCTATTCGAACACTTACATACGCAAATCTAAATCTATATCGTTTGCACCTTTGCCCATAAAAAAATCGATGAATATAAGTATCTCAACCAACCTATTGAACTGTGTGAACTGCGTGAAGGTTGGATCCGCCTTTTTTGATGTACCCGTTCTCTTGCAATGGTTGCTACGAAAAGTAAGAATTTTTATTTAATATTTTGTGGCAGGAATTGGCTCATAATAAAAATTTGGCATAAAAATTACTTGTATCGAGTACATGCCTCAGAAGGGCATCCTTGAAAAATGTGCCTGCGAATGAAAATAAAACACATTTTTCGATGTTTTATCGCGAATGTTAGTGAAGCGTCATAGCCAGCCATGTGGTGGAAGGTACGCAATGCACGGGCTTCAATGACTATAATGCCTTAACTTGTTTTTCGATTAAGTTTGTTGCTTAGACGAAGCTTAAGTTCGTAAACGCAATTTTAAGAGGACAACACATAAACATTGTTTTTGCTATGTTTTTTAATTAGGAAAACATTTGGTTTATTGAATATTCGCCACGAAATTGTAGCCGCTTTTCCATTTGACTGATGATAGTATTCGATTTTCTAAAGTTTGCATAAGAAGGGATTGATTGTATATTGGCAGCTGAAATGCGTCGTTGGTTTAGAAAATTGTTAAAGAAGAAAACTGTTATCTTTATCATTAAAAGTTTTTCGCTTTGCTTAAAATTAGACGAACAAAAATCCTGTAGGCTTTCGTTGGTTTCAGTCAAGAAGAACTGTAAAATTGTACGGAAGGAATTTATATATATGTATATACGTTGAGCCGATTTTTGTTGCGTGGGCAATTTTCATACCCATCACCGAAAGGTGGGGGTATAGTAACCAGAAGGACCGAAGAAGAAGCTGCCAAGACCCAACAAAGCATTATGCATATAAGCATATTCGTCTAAACAATGTTTGATTCGTATATATTTCCACTGATCGCAAAAATAAAGCTTCAAAAAAGGCTTCAAATTTACTAAAGACATTGCAAGTTCGTGCAGGCAAGTTGGTATTGAAAATGACTCAAATCGGTTAGAGCACACGTCTATTGTGCAACATAAAACGAGAAGGCCTTTGCTTTCATATTTATAAACTACAATAATACACACGATCACGAAAGTGAGCTACGCCCCCTCAACACTATAGAGTAGGGAAATTTACTTTTTTCTTATATTTTTTTTCTTATGATAAAGGCACGGTATATAAAGGTTTCCGTCACAGCCGAATACAATCTTCTAACTTGGTTTGTTTGTAATCGCTTTTTAATAAATGCTTTTAGCAAACTAGTAAAAATATGTTGAAGAAATTTGTAAACTCAGAAATGTTAAATGAAAACTCGTTCGATTTACAATAAAATAACTTATGTCGTCTTAAATAGACTCACAGACTGATCATGTGCTCACGTGCGTATACGTATGGGCAGGTTTTTCTAATCAATGCATTGTTTTTACGTATAATTGATCGAAGAAATTGGTTGCACTGGTTTTTGTAATTAACCAAGCACTCGAAGAAAGACAGAGAGCGAGAGAGAGAGAGAGAGAGAGAGAGAGAGAGAGAGAGGCAGAGAGATTGAGAGAGAGAGAGGGACAGACAGTGAGAGAGAGAGAGAGAGAGAGAGAGAGAGAGAGAGAGAGAGAGAGAGAGAGAGAGAGAGAGA
>KK502402.1:1463395-1556131 GCA_000688735.1 Glossina austeni
GAGAGAGAGAGAGAGAGAGAGAGAGAGAGACAGAGAGATTGATAGAGAGAGAGAGGGACAGAGAGATTGAGAGTGAGAGAGAGAGAGAGAGAGTGACAGAGAGAGAGAGAGAGTGAGAGAGAGAGAGAGTGAGAGTGAGTGAATAAAAACCATTGGCGTACTGCGGATTTTGGTAAAGCATATTTAGTATGAACACCACGAATATTTCCATGGGTCCACTAAGCGTTATCGTGTCGTGGTATTGTGACGTAAGTGATTTTTTTTTTTTTAATTAAAGTAAAGTTTCAAACTCGTCATAGTATGCTTTGATAGGTTTAGTGAGTGTTACAAAAGTTGCGCGATCTGCAAAACCGTTTATTTCCCGAAACTCTACGAAATTTTTTCCTTCAATATTTTATATATGAAGGTATGTTCTGAGCAAGTCAAATATCTTGCAAACACTTGACAATTGTGTTCATATTTATCTTCTATGGTGAGTATAAAAATAAACAACGACTAACAGGTGTTAAATTAGGTTAAACTAATATCAATGTATCATGCAATATACGTCTTTGGTTTCTTAATAAAACTTGAACGTACAGCAATGACTCATACTTGCCAGTTTGATCCACGAAAATGAATGTTTTTTCTCTTACCCACCACTAGATAATGACGGTATACTTGTTTTGTCATTCTGCATGTAAAAGCCAGACATTCGCAAAAGCCACTCAGCAAAGTACATATGTTTTCAATTAATGACTTTCACGTAACTATTCTCCTATGATGATAGCTGAGTGCGTTTATTTCAGAAAAAAAGCTAATGCAAGGATTGTTAACTCACAACTATCGGAAAGCTTGCGATGAGGACCAGTTAAGCAAAACATCTAATGGGAAGAGAGGGCACAAATCCAAGAATTGGAGGAACATTTCTTACGGTATTGAATGAAACAAAAACTGCATAGACTTATGCATAAACCCGTTTAGCATTTATGTAGAATTTATGCAAGATGCGTTGTAAGGAGTGTAGAGAGCGGTGTCTTACTTTTTATCACTTGTAATGCTTACTCATCGCGTATCGACTTCTTTTCTTTAGTTTGCTGCAGAGTTTATGCATCCAAAGGTATATACGATTAAAGCTGCTTTTTTTACGTCTCGCTAATAAAATAGTTTCCAACTTTTGAATGCAAAGAGAAAATGAGTTTAGAGAGAATAAATGAGTTCAGATAATTGCGAGAAATTTTCGCAAACATCAAGTATTCTTTGCCGTGCCTCCTATTGAATATCGAATATTGCACTTTCCACGAAGCTTTTGTTATACCCATCACCGAAGCATGAGGGGAACAATTGACCGTATCTACCCGATATTGTGGTCTACCAAAATTTAATTATTTTTTTAATATTATTTATAACACGCAGAAACAAGCTTCCAAAACCCCATAAAGTATAGAAACTCTTGAATGCACCTAAACATGTCCGCCTGTTCGTCTGTCCATCTGCTTGAAAAAAAAAAAATAAATAAATAAATTTTGACACAACATTCGGTAGGCGTGGTCAATTTTTTCCAAAATTTTACAGGTACTACAACATCGCCCATGGAATATGCGTTCAATATTTTGTACATGCTACGCTACATATCTACTATAGTTTATGTGCATGAATGAATAAAAGACCAATTTTTGATTTCTTTTGAAAAACTGAGGTGTTGTCCATTTGCGTAGTACCGTGGGCGAGAATGTTTACAGACCATATTTTACACAGACGGACAAACGCACAGACGAATACGCTTAAGCCGATTCAGAATTTGATGCTGATCAAGAATATATATATACTTTCATGCTTCCTTGTGGGGCTTGCCAATGTTTTGGCCAAATGGATATACCCCTCATCCTTCGGTGAAACGTCGAAATATTGCTTTCATATGGAATGTGGTATTAATGCTAAGGAACATGATGCGGAAGTTTACTTTAAAAACAACTCCAATTGGTCAATCAATGCGCCCACAAGATTATTATACATTGACTTGAAGGCATATACGTTCAATATTTGTCAAAACGCGAGTGTGGGTTTTTTTATTGACTCTCAATAGCAGACTAAATTTTTGGAATACGTCTTAATTTTAATCCAAGCGCGTTTGTGTACTCTGTCCGCTTAATGTATTGACAAGAAATTATATGCGAACACCATTAGCTAATAAGACAAAAGCAAGACAAAATCATAGGATGGCTCTAAAAGGACCGTCAGACTCCAGAGGGATTAGAGCGATTTCTTCTTCGTGGCTCCTGACATCGATATATGGATATGGGAAGCGTTGTGCACTCTGTGATCTTTTTCTATTAACATATTGCGTCAAGGAAAAAGGTGGGGTTGTTTTCTGTCATGATCTGGATTTAAATTCGCTTATCTTAATATAACTCTAAAGACGGCGGTAAAGGTGACAATCAGTAAATAATTAAAAAAAAAAAAAAAAAAACATTATAACTGTTGGTCTACGCTGTCGTAAACAAAGCCACGTTTTAACAATTGGCCGATGAATAGCCTTAGTATACACATGTATAAATATCATCTCCTCATATTTTATGAAAAATTTGTGATGTTAATGGTGACGATTCAATTCTTGACTAAAATCACTAACGCGCAAATGATGCGCTTAATCCCGCTCTGACAATTTCAATACTGAAAACACGTTGCCGTGCTCTGGTCGCTCAGAGCTCGCTAACGACTAGATGAAGTTTTTCAAAAAGTGAAAAACACTCGCATCTTTCATCTTATGAAATGGATCGGAAAATAATTTTGGCCCTTTTGCGTAAGATTAGATATGAAAAACTTCGACATTTTAATAACACAGGGATTGAAAAATGTATTGTATGAGGTGATCGTCTGTGCGTCTCTGCTGAGACGAAATGAAATTAAATCATTTTTGAAGAGATTAATGTGCGAAAAAGATCGCGTTCCCTGAAAGATGAAACTACACAAGCGGTGACAAAAGCCGGATTGACACTACGTAAGTAAATGCATAGTGTTTAGTGTTTAGTGTTTAGTGTTTAGTGTGATTGCAAGAGTATTGTGACGCTTGAGTTATTCTATTCTAAGCTGATTAGATAATCAATTCTGCTCTCTGCTGTCCATAAATGAATGACCGCAGTTAAAGCAGTTAAAGCATCAAGACTTGATGAAAATAGTAGGAATAGTAGGAATTGAGAAAGCTTTGCTAAGAAGTTTTGATGCAGAATATTTTTTTTTTTTTTTTTTTTTCGTTTTTCTGCAGCACTCTCATGGCATAAACACACACCATCAACTTTTCCTTTTTATATATTAAGAAGTTTCGTAAAGTTGAAGTTAAACGCTCTACCTACTAGAGTCTATGTCGGCCGAAGCGAACCCGGATTACGGATCATTATTAAGCGAGTACACATATTGTTAGAAATCAAAGATGCGTCTTCGAATATCACTTCGAATATATAAGATTTCGGTGAAATCACTTTTGAATCACAATCGGTTAAAGAAAGCAGATTTTTTTGTCATCGAAACGAAAGAAACCATTTCAATATTATTGATGCAGCTTACAGGCCTAAAGTCTTTTTATGGAAAATATGTAAATAATGGCTTTTATTACTCATTGGATTATTTTCCTTTCCTTTCAATTGGAATCACAGATAATCTTGTACTTTAAATAAAAAAAATGCATAACAATGTTTTTACAACAAAACTCTTATCAAAACATTCAAAATACATACGCATACGCATATATGTATATAATGTCTATGCGTTCTATTACATGACAAGCATTGGGTTAATATGGAATAGCAGAGGGCGAGAATGAATCAAAAATAAGAGAACAGTAAAATGTTTAGTAGAGATAAGACTTTTATATCCGCCGTCTACTAAAGTGTCATGTATACCGGTATTACCATCTCTTGTGTAACATGCAAAAATAAGCATCAGATCTTGGCCCATGTTTATTATAAATTTTACAGATGAAAGTATGATCAGTGAAGCTGAAGAAGTTATGAGGATAGCGTTACTTAAACGCAATTGTACGCAATTGTAAGTGAACGGGAATCGAATAAACGAAATGAATGTAAAAATTTTAAACTTCTGATATGTGAAGACGTGAAGACGTGAAGAATGCCAGCCGACAATTTCATATGGAATTTCTTACTCTCGAAAAAGCTAAAAGAGAAACTTAAAGTGAGAAAATTGAAAGTGACTAGTGTTTGCAGTTGCAATTCGGAAATGGTATCGGGAACTACGATAACAATTTAATGATAATGTTTTCTCGACTTCTTCGGCCTCATCACAATTATGCAAATATTTGGGATTAAAAAATCATCTCATCATAATTAATTAAATCCTGTTCTCGTAATTAAGAAAAAAAAAAAAAAAAAAAAAACTTTAATTGTTTTCTAATCTTTTGCTAAGAAGTGTTACGGTATTCAAGATTCGATTTAAAGTTGAAAAAACTTTCGCATTTTTCATGTGCTTCACTTACGAGCGGATGGTGAAGCTAGGAACTGACGATGGGATTAAGTAGCAGCACACGCAAACACACACTTTCGTATACACAAACAGAACACATAACATAAAAACTGGTCTTTTCAATGCATGACAATTAAATGCATCATAATATCTTAGCAGTGGTCATATTAAAGGCAAGAGCAAAGGGAAAAAAGTAAGAGAGAGAGAGAGAGAGAGAGAGAGAGGGAGAGGAGAAAAGTTTATGTTAAGCTAAGCACAGACATAGAAAATTTAATGCGACCATTACGTGTAAATGATGCTGATGAGGTGAGCAATTGCTTAAACTAATCAGTAGAAGTAAATGACAGGCGAAACGGCAACAAAATCGAATTTATGACACATCAAAAAACGTCATAAAACGTTAAGTATTAAAACTTGAAGGAAATAAAGGTAAATTGTAATGAATATATAGAAGAAGAGCAAAAACAAAAATAAAATAAAACCTTAAACTTGGGCAAGAACAGAGGGGGAGCAAAAACTGTTGGAACACACATAAAAACAATAAAACTTTGCATGACTTTCTGTGCGAGTTTTGCACAGATAACAGGCTATTTATCGCCTCAGGCGGTTGCTGCTCTACCGTCACCAGCTAGACGTCACATTGAACTGCCAATCTTTAGAACCGTAAATGAGATCGTTTGCCATGACTATTTCGGACACCATTATAGACGCCATTGTGTTGTTGTTATTTAATTTTTATCTTCTTTATTTTTTTTTGTTTTTTGCTTTCAAGTCAGTTCCGGAGGAAGAAGAAGGAGCGAATACATCGAGATAGCAAGCAATAGGTATGAAAATAAAGGGACACAACTTTTATGGCCAGCTTAAAATGAAATTAAATTATCTGATTTTAATGTCTTTGCATGTGTGTGTGCGTATTCGTACGTAGTTAGAATATATTTAGTTTAATTTTGTTGCAAATAAATTTATTTTATTATAAATTTGGTTTCTGTGGAAAACTTCTCAACTTTTATTTGAGTTTTTTATTTGTTTAATTTTTTTTTTTATTTTATCCTTTGCTTTCAATATTTGCGGTTAGTTAAGGAATTTTGTTTAAAATTCTTTTGTACACATTTTGTTTGTATGTGAATTTTCAATTTCTTTCCATTTCTTAAAAGCAATCGAGGATTTAGAATTTGTGTATAGAACGTTTCCAAATTTCTTAAAAGCAAATTCTTCTTTAACAGAAAAGTGCACTTTGCGCTCTATAAAGTTTTCATTTTTCTTCTTTTTCCTTTCATTATTTTCTCTTCTTTTTTTTTTGTCTTTTGTTGTTGCTTTCTTCTTGTTTTCTTTCTTTTTGTTTGTGTTTCTTAAAGAAGGAATTAAAATGCTTAGCAGGAGCAGGGGTGTTTGTAGATTGCTATGTGCAAACAGAATTGGTTTATTAAACCAATTGGACATTTTATTGGCAATAGAAGAACGCTTGATTAGATCAAATTCGAAATAGTAAAGAAATAAATTTAAAGCAAAATAAATAAAAAGGAATCGGTAGAGAATCTTTTTAGTCAGCGCGTCGAGCTATCAGTGGCCACAAGTTATCCTTAGTCCGTATAATGTATTCAGAGTGCGCTCTTCGCGTGCGCTACTCAAACGGCATGTTTAGTATTTCAATATTATTGAACACGCACAGGTCAGTAGCCCTATTTAAGTATTATTTCTGCCAAGAAAACAGTACCGGAAATTGCCAAAAGTTGAACCATTTGTTGTTTCTTTCTTTTGCTAATCATGAAGTCTCGCCAAAATAGATTCCATTCGGAAGAAGATAATTATGTGAAATGTTTGATCCGTTTGCTGAAATGTTTTGCGTAAGCTATGTGTTCTCCATAGTCTGCTTTGGATATTTGTTCATGTGGCTTTTCTCAAAGCTGTATTGCTTTGAAAAAAGTGCAACGTCCCACAGATCCATATTTGGGGGATACGATGTTCTTTCGCTGGCATTAATTGGATCTTTGCCTGGGATATCGTGTAGATGCACGCATTTGCGAACAGATGCGAAGAACGAGATATTTTCCTATTCAAGTAACACGTCTTATGTGTTAGCTGAAGTGTTTTCTGAAAAAAAAATCGATGGGTAAAGTAAAGTGTAGTCAGGGCAGACAATCAACATAAATATCGTATAAAGCGGCTTTTATGCGACCGTTTAGTTTGCAGTTAGCTTTCAGGATTCTATTGCTAAATTTGCGAGCAGCTGCTCTCTCATCAAAATTATCTTAAGCGAATCATTTTCATTGTGCTTCTACTAGACAATTTAATTCTTCACAGCTACACGTTTCGTAAAATGTTTCATGGCCAAGATATTGTTATCTTCTACCAGATTCAATAATCAATAACGTTGTTTTTTCATTTTACTAGCATGTCGCTTGCTATTCATACGTATCCGCCATTCTTTTCGATTCAACTTTCTGGTTTTAAGCAGTTTTCACCAAGTTTTCATAGAGAATTACGCTAGAAATTCGAGGCGAATTCTTTATTTGATATTTTTATATGCCTGGCACATAAACTAAATGTATATTAAAAAAGGGTAAAGACGTTATAGCGAGACACGATTACACGACTTTGTTTAATGTCATTATTCATATAACAAATTATTATGGGAAGTGGTTGCATAAGTCATCCGATCCGAACTACTTTAAATACCATTCGTCCTTGGACGAAAACACGTCATTGTACCAAATTTAGTCAAAATATCTGAACAATTACGAGCTCTAGGTTGAACATAAAAAAACAAAACAGACAGACGGACAGACAAAATTCAGAATTTGATTCCGTATCGAACGGTATAATAAAAGGTACTTCTGGTTCTTGCATACATCCATATAAACATAACACAGCCCTGTACCATATGTGCTGTAGGGGATAATGATGATTTAATTCCACTAGCTTTTAAGCAATAATACGTTGGAACGATTCGTAGCACTGGAAGGAACAACAATCGATATTATTAAGTGTAGTTCGTAGGGTATTCTGCAATCGTATTAAGTCTTTTCAACTGGTTATAGCAAAATTATACTAAAACTGAATTTTCCATTAGCTTGTCAGAAAATCCATATGAAACAATTCAATAAATAAGGGGAAACAATTTTTGTATTTTTTTTTTTTTTTTCATTTTTTATGAAGATTAAAAGACTTGAAATATATTTTTAGAGTTACTCCTTCTTCGGCTTTTTATTTTAAAGAAAATTTGCCAAGTTCTACTTTAAATATTCACATATCTAGGTACGAATACATTTACTCTGTTTGATATCTGCTGCTGTTGTCACATGAAAACTGGACAATGGCATCCTTCTTAAAATTGTTAAACAGAACTAGAAGTTTACGAAATTCTTTATTACTCATCCGTAGAAACGAATGGTAGAAGAAGAAAATGAAATTGTGTTTTCTAAAGACATCTTAGTTTTATATAAACGGAGAATGCGTATGTAGTTGTTTTACGAATAAATTGCATATAATTGCTTTTGTTGTCTTCTTTCTTGGACTTTTACACAATAATATGCTTCATTGGTATCTCTGCATATACACAAAAATATCTCTGTATTAAATGTGCCAGAAAAGATTTATGCTCGGAAAATTCACAAGACACATGTTCTTTAACTTTCAGTATACAATAAACAAAAAAAAAAAAAAAAAAAAGAAAAAATTTTTTTTTTTTTTTTTGCTTTTTATTACAGTGATAAAAAATTTCTTTATATAGCAGGAATCCGTAAAATTTATGCATTTCAACAGGAATTTCTCTTCTTAATCCTTATCTTGACCCACGACTAGCTATTGTTTTGTTTTATTTGTGCTTTCAACAGATATCCTGTGGCTTTCGTTTTATGCTGTTGCATTTTTCTTCTTCGAAGATTTTTTCCTTTTTGTGCTCTGTATATTAATATGGCATAATTAGATTTTCGATTTAGTCCCCTTTCCACAGCGCAGTTTTATCACTTACTGGCTAGGAATAGGAAATAAATCTTTTTCCTTTTGTATAATACGTAACAAAGAGTAAGAAAACTGCATTAATTTTGGGGCAAATCTTTGATACCCGCTATTAAGTTCCAGGACTATTAATTGATTATCGTATTGCCCCTTTTACAAACTCTCGAATATATTCGTATATATATATAATATGTTTAGGTCTGAAAATCGTAAGTGTGGATTTCATTAGGGCATTAAATTTTTAACATATTTGCGAGGGATTCTTAACAATAATTTCAGTGATTTCCGATTCGCTCTAAGAATGGTAGAGTAACTCATCCCATTTTCAAGCCACTCCTTCATATGAAAAGCGCAAAATGCAAAAGCCGTAAAAATACATAGCTAGACCGATAAAGACTTAGACTTAAATGTCGCTGCAGGAGAGACTAAGATTGCTTGCTTATCCCACGATTATATCTTCGAAGTACAAACCTAAGGCGAAACTAAATATAATTCTGTTTACCTTTGAAACGCAAAAAGAATATTTTCATAATTCACTAACGTAGATCATTGTGTCTCATATGTCTGTTGTATGTATAAAAGTAATTTTATGCTACTGAAATTATCCTTCGTGTGGTAACTGGATTTATAAATTATTCCGTTAGGGTTTATTGTCTACATGCACGAGATACGAATGAATGTCGAGCTGAATTTATTTATTGTATTTATATCTTTCCAAGTTATTTTGCGGACTGTGATTATGAAGGGTATTATTGCACATCTTAATGTAGTGACAATTCTGACAGTCTGACCCATGATTTATGAGTATTTTATTAACGGCCAATAATTCCGTGGTCAATGAAAGATTTCACTTTAAGCTGGCGAAACTGCAATAGAATGCCATAAAAGATGGCGAGTTTCCTCTTAATAGAGATTTTGCAAAATAATTATTTTTATTTTTAAATGAATTTATTAAAATTATTTTTTTATTTATTTATTTTTATTAATTGCATTATTTTGTTAGTATATACAAAGGAAGAAGATTGAGTGCCAGCAAAAAAAAAAAGAATGTGCGACGTATTGCTGGCAATGAAAAGTGGATCTACTACAACAATCTCCTGGGCAAAAAGTCATTGGTTAGTCCGAGAAAGCCATCCACATCGACATCAATCAAAGTAGAGTGTTCATGACCAGAGAGTGTTGCTGTGCATATGGTGGTGCTGTGCGAGGTGCTGAAAGCTCTGTGAATCTCTTACTGCAGATGTCTGCCGATGTCAATTGAACAAACTGAACCATATATTCTTTCAAAAGAGATCAGCAATAGCAGTTAGCAGTTCTTTTTGCCCGACAACGCACGGTCACACGCTGCAAGATTTTTCAAAGATACACTGTTGCAGCTCGGATAGGAAGATCTGCCACATGGCCAAAGATGACAAAAATGAGAGAGAGAGAATGATGGAAACTATTTTGACAAATGTGTATTGTGTGGAAAGTTCTGTGAAGAAATGTCTTTCTCAACTGAAAAATTGATCAGAATACATGCAAGTACCAATTAATATTTCTAATTATGTAAAATTGTTAGGCACACGGCCAAGACTCTCCTATAAATCATGCCGGAATAAAACTCACCCGCAGCCTATAAGCCTATCGGCATTCGGAAAGTCGTTGTCGATTGAGTCGCATTAAATTTTGCGTGCTTGCACTATAATTTTAGGCAAATTTCCTCATCAAGCGATCACCAGATAGTTGCAATCGTAAGCTGGCAATGGAGAGGTGAAAGGGGTATGAGAGTGTGATCGAGTGCACAGGTACCCGTACGCACTTACTTAATAGATTCAGAGTTTTATGCTGATTAAGAAACTTTTTCGGACTTCGAATGCGTGCTCCAATCGCAAGCACTAAAGCCAGTACACTCTCCTCTTTTGGTGGGCGGTAGATGCAACCAGTGGAGTAGCCAGTTTACTTCGTTTATGATGAAAACTCAAAGAACTACTGTTTAGTTTCTCTTTTTTTTTGCATGTCAATAGTGCAGATGTCGTATTCGATAGTTGACAGCATTAGGTGCCCACATGCAATCGATAATCAGAATATCAACTGATATTACGCAGCCAAAAAAGATTTTGAAGACATTTACTTATAATATATAATTTCAATAAATTACTTAATTAGCTCATGCATATCTTGGAAAATAAATAATCAATCGTTAAACATCATCGGATGATAGCTACTGTTGGCCTTAACCTTTGAATATTTACAATATTTGCTTACTTGCTAAAGTTATAAATTGAATTAAAATGTGAAATGGAAAATGGAAAATGGAAAATGGGGGGGAAAAAAGAAGAGGAGAGCAAGCTGTGTGTGTGTGCACGCATTTCTTTCTCGTTTTTTTTTGTTTTATTCGCTTCTGGTTGGTGATAACACGCCCTTGGCATTTAGTTAAGCATACCAACGGATTGCAGGAAACATGATAAGTGCAACGGTATGTTTGCATACATAGCATATACAGTCAAGTGCAAGGCTACGTAGTAGCTATTATAGTGTTAGCTTGTAATGATATCCAGCATGGAATGTATACAAGGACACTTTTCTTTTCTTTTCTTTTCTTTTCTATTCTTTTTTTTTCTTTTCTTTTTTTTTTTTAATTCACTTACAAATACAACAAAGAAAAAAGGGAAACTTTGCGGGCAGCTGCTTTTTATAGGGATAGGGATAGGAGAGATTAAGCGAAGAACAGGAAAAACTTGTGGTTAGAAGAGCAAAAAGTTTGTATAGCAGATCAATAGTTTAGTGTAAAGAATACAATAGAATAGAATAGAAATGTTTTCCATTCCAAAGTCAAGGTGATTGAATGGCACATGTATTCGTATAACAGAGAGCAAGCAAATAAACTGTAAGAGCTTTTTATTTATTTATTTATTTATTTATTTACTTTTTTTTCCACTGAAATAAGTTTACTCGACACGCCAAAAAAATGTCGATATAATTGATTTAAATATTGTCGTATTTTGCGAAGTTTACAGCAAAGAGCAAAATCTGTATAACGACCTTCTCTGATATGATTTATTTTGAAAATAAACTTTGCTTCCGAGCAAAAGTTTTTATTATATATTCGCGTTTTTCTAATGCATTTATAATTGACGAGAATCTCTTAAACTGGAGACATTTCTTTTGTTAACTTTTCGTTGCTGTCTTTCTTTTGTTTTTTGTTCTTTTTTTTGTTTTGCTTCTTCTTCTTCTTGTCTAGCAATAATATTTCCTGAATTCTTATAAGTGTTACATATGTATTAAGTGCAAATATTTTCAAATAAACTTTTTTTCTTCACATTTGCTTTTGTTCTCTGCCCTTGGGTAAGTGCAGGATTTGTCGTGTAGCAAACTATGGCGTGCAGACTGTGCGCTATTTAAATGTTCTAAGTAATGCAAGTAAATTTATTTAACAAAAAGTCGGAAAAATCTATTTATAAATAGTTTTTTCTTCTTTTTTTTTTTCTCTTTCTACCTAAAATAAGCTGAGGGGTCATAATGGTATTAGCTTTGCACAGTTTTACATTTTATTTTCATGATTTACTCTTTACATGTAAACTTTTCGACAAAAGTCAAAAAAAGCTTGGCAAAAATGACGAAGTTATATATATTTTTGATCCAAGACTGATCCTTAATTTCAATCAGCCCATGCTTCTAACCTTGTGGTCAAAGTAAACTTGACAAGGATAACGGGAAGATTGCTTGGATTTGTCGGGAAATTAATTTGAAATCCACGCTTTGCTTTCTGGCGCGGAAACATTCCGATGCTGATATTACGCAACTTTACGATCTCTTTATAATATGACTCTAGAAAAGGCAAATGAAAAAAGTCGTCCATACGAAGAGATCTTGTAGTTGGATAATCACTAGTGGAACAGTCTGATAGAATTTGTGTTGTTGTACAATTATTATCGTGACATTATACGTAACATGTTATGCGAGCGTGGGTATACCCACAAAGTTGATTTGATAGCAAAGAAGTTCAAAATCATAAATTACTTATAAAATTGGCATGTCCCACATCAGAGATACACACACACACACAATTAAGCCGACTTTGCCTTTCATCCCGGCCAAGAATAAGCGCACCACATATGCTCGCACAGTGCACAAAACTAATAAAAATCATACAATTTCCTGATAATTGTTGCAATTGAATGAGCAACAATCGGGGGAGACGAGCGGCGATAACACTTATTTTCAAACTTTCGTCTGGAATATTAAAAATTCTGCAAGATTTCCTTCCGATTTCTTTCGGTGTTGTGCACAGTTTTATCCAAACCGAATATTTTATTAATCAGGTCACAAGCAAAAGACGAAACGATAAAAACGCTAATATAAACAAAAAGAATTTCTATAAATTGAAAGCTCCTTTCTATCCACGGCTCTGTTTGGATAGACTCAAGACTGAAATCGCGATAACTTCAAGTCACAAAAAGTATCTTGGATATGTCTTGCGATTTACTCTCATCTCTGCTACGGGTGTCCATATTCTATACTTTCGAGTCAACACATTTCAAAGCTCATTTATGTCTCCGCCACATCCAACATTGTAAATAGTAAAAAAAAGTAAAGCGTCATTATTCTCATAAAAAATGCTCAAATAAACTTTTCTGTAAAATTTTCTTAATAAAAAGTATGATATAAACTATAAAAAAAATTGAGTGCAGTAAATTTTCCTATTAAATCTGAAAGTGATCAGAGCAAGTTGACCCGTAACATAGCTTTGCGTACAGGTTTTTTTTCGAGAAAGTATAAAGTACATCGAAAGTCATCTTTTTAAATATTTTATTCCTCTTGACTCTTTGCCAGAAGACTTCAACGTTTTCCTTTACAGAACATAAGTTTTCATTAATCCACGTTATTAAGTATGTTATGGGAGAAGTTATAAACATTTCACTTCAACATTGTTTGCGCTACAAATTTTCATTGATTTCTTTTTTTAACCTTTTCCTTCGCGTATCTAGCTTCTGGTTTTTATATAAATTAGAATATATATCTGGGTGGCATGGAATGCTCATATAATCATATTTCGTATTAACGTTGATCTACAAAGGGCTAATGGTTTCATTTAAGCTGTACATAGTTCTTACGAACGTAGAAAAACTAGAACAATTTATTACTATTTAAAGGGTTCGTGTTGCGGAGACAGTTGCAGGTGGAATTTTAACTGAGTTACTGCGTCATTTTGTTTGCTCTTTTCCGGCTCCAGTGACTCGACGATATAGACTACGAAGCATGGTATACCCATACACTTGCATACACATTTTGGAATATTCTTACTTTTCTCTAAGCAGAGACATCGTTAATTGCGAATTAGGCGCTACATAAGCATGGCAAGAGTATAACGGTTTCGTCGCCTAAGTGTATGCCTCACAGAGTCCATAATATACTCTCTATAAGTATAAGATTCGATTTAGTTTTGCTTGGCGACTTGTGTTCGGCAGATTGCTTGGATCTTCGGAAAACCTTAAATTTAAAAAATTTACTTCATTATGTTCTCGTACGAAGCCGAGAAATAATCGAAACTCGATACTTCGAGTACATGCTATTAGCAGGTATTGACATCGCTGTGGCTAAGGCGGACAGGCTTGGGAGGAACGGAGTGCATAATATGTTGCGTAGGTCATTAGAAGTATTGAATCACTTGAACCGAAGCTCAGTGAAGAATGTTTTTAATACAAAGTCGCCTAATTTGTATTAAAATTGCAGTAAATTTCGTGTTACTAGCGGGAATATTAAGCTATTCTCTGGTATTTGTACTTATTTAAGGTTTAAATAAACGTTTTTGTTTTGTTTTTTTTTTTTCTTTGTTTTTTTCTGTTTAAAAAAACTTTCCTCTCCTCTAATCAGATTCGTAGCTATTGAATTTCCCTCAGTATCTCGTTAAATAAAAATATGTAAATCATTGCTAACAAGTCACGTTAGCCGAGCTCAATTTACTTGATTACTTGCTCTGTCACTATATTGCAACAATACTCTCAATATCCTTGCTGGCTCGTCGTTAGGCTTACTCAGCCGTGCTTGTCGTTTCATACAAGTGTTGTCATTTTTGAAAAATGATTGATGATTACCTTTATATATATATATATATATATATATTATATATATATATATATATATATATATATATATATATATATATGTATGCAAACAGCTTAACGTTATGCATATATATATAGATCTGTTATAGATCCTTCAATTCACGGCATTCGTATTGAACTGAGTAACTGTTTTTCTTTTTTTTTTTTCTGTTTGGCAATCAAATTAACTCTTTTGCTAAAATGCAAAAATCACGCAAGAAAAAAAGCAAATCCTGAACATTTAATCTTCAAACGTCAACTTTATTTTAAATAAATGACTGCCAGCCATTAAAATTATTAAAATATTTTCCGCATTTTGTGCCATATCACGGTTAACATGGCAATAAATGAAAAGCTGCGTAAAACGTGGAACGAAAAGTAGCGAATACAAAATATTAAGCCGTTTTGGGCGTGTCTGCATGATATGCAAATTTTTGTATTTTTCGTTTTATTCATTTACACATTTTTTTTTTTCCATAATTTTTTTTTTTTTTGCTTCTTTTTCGCTACAATATGATATGTTGATTTGCATTTTTAACAAACGTTGATATGTCATTGTCATGTTGATAAAAATGAGGTAAAATGAATAGTAAAAAAAATTTCCGCGGTATCAATTTTCTGGGAAGAGTCGATCGTTTAATAACAGAATCAAGGGAGAGATTTTGAATGCCTTTGGTCGACTGCTTAGTACTGGTGACGGTGTCATCTGCATGCTTATCTTGATTCATGAAATCTCATGAATCAGTTATTATTCGTACTTCTACTCTTCTCCTAATCATCTAATTGTGTTTGACAATTGTGTTTGGCGCTTAGTGCCAAAAATAATGACAATTTATTAAAATCAATTTTAACCTGGCATCTGAGATGAAATTAAGCCACGCTTTACAGCTTTTAAACTTCATTTTATCCAAAAAAGTGTAAACAAAATGCTTATGTTATCATAATTACAGTTATATAAAGTATGAAAGCCTCAGGTGTTTTAGGGACGTTGCTAAATTAGCTGGACCATGACTTAACCGTAAGTACTATATGCAATAACAGGAGACGTACAATAGATGGCCAAACTCCATATACTCCAATCCACTTAGAATTCAACCTAAAACCTAATGTGAGTTAGATCTTGGCATGAACCTCCGAAATCCTATGTTTTTCAAAGACATTAACGTTTAAAATCTCATTAAGTATTTATAAAGAAATTGATTTAATAATTAAATTATAGTTGTTGTTAATAGTTAAGCACACATTTTAAGTTCGGACTGGACAAGTTGCCATAAGACAATCATAATTTTCTGAAAGAAAGGTAAGCTTATATATATAGTGAACATACTTTGCAAAGTGCTTTTCAGCCAAAATGCTGAAAGACATGGAATTAAAGTCTCTTCTAAAATGCATAAGCGTCCAAGCGTTGCTGCAATCTCCGAATCAACGCTTAAGTTAATTAAGCCAAGATCCGGCATATATACAAGTCCTTGAGTGATAGGTCAAGTGAACTGAAAGCTGGTAACCGATGTTGATCTATCTTTCGTGTAGTGATTGGTAAAAGTGAAGGCATTGACGCATTGACGCGTGCGAAATAAAGGAGGGAAAGGAAACAATTATGATATAATAAAAAAGCACTTTCACCAATATTTCCCTAGCCTTCCCTAGGATAAGTCTATTTTTACTTACGTCAGCTAACCTTGCGAAACCACTCATCCATACAGAGGAGATACCATTAATTTCTAAAATAGGAAAACAAAAAAACATTCAAATATTCATAATTTTAGAAAGCGTTTAATGCACACTTTAAAAAGCTTTTTTGCGCCCTTCTTCTGAGAGAGAGTTTCAACTCTTTACCGAATTCTACTGGAAACAGAGACATTCAATAGATAGGCGCAAAGGAAAGGCTCATTAATATCAATATATCTCAATAAGATGAAAGAGAATAGTAATGTCTCTCTGGAAGAGAAAGTCAAGAGACGCTTGGCTTGCTGGACGCACTAGATAGGTGCGCTTAGACAACTGTGTTTGGACGGAATAATTTTAAATAAAGTGTAAGAATTACATTTAACTCATAAATTGGAAATATTCCTAAAAAGATTATAATCGACGTTCTACTATTAATATTTCCTATATACTACAAATTCTATTTCTTTCTCTTTCTTTCTCTCTCTCTCTCTCTCTCTCTCTCTTTCTATGTGATTTTTTTATATTTCCTGTAGCTTATCATTTCAACAAAGGAAACTAATCTTTTTATTGAAGCAGGTTAGTTTGGTAAAACGTTTTGTATTGCATAGAGTTTTCCTAACCCCACTTTTTACTGTTGTCTTAAAAAAAAAAAAAATTATGATTTTCTGTTGTTGTTCTTTAACATCAGATACATTTTGCATTTCAAGTCTTGTTAAACTAAACAAGGAACACAAACAAAAACTATATATATTTTACAGCGAATCTTTGAGACCCTATAATAAAATTGTTGCGGACATGGTGACAAATCCGACCATTTGTTTGGGGGAAAACTTTTTCCGGTTGCCATAAGGGTTTATTATAAGTTGTATAAAAATTTGAACAGTTTGCAACTTATGGGCGAGAAAACTTTCAACATTTCCCTCTTTAGCGGGGTTCGTCTTAACGATTGCGTAAGTGAGTGCCTTTCTTAAAACTATTCGAATGATATCGATTGGTAGTGTCAGTCCCAACTAATAACTCGACTTTATGGATTTTAAAGGATTCAAAAAATCGATGGATGGAAGGGATGAAAAGGGATGAAAAGGGATGGATGGATGGATAGACGAATGTTGCTAACTCAAAGTATTTTCCGTTGAAATTGAACAATTTTTCTGAAGTTTTTGCAAAAATGATTAATGAGTGAATTATGCGCGAATAAACAGTAGAATTCCAAACTCCTTTTACATTATTGAGCGAATAAAACAAAAAAAAAAAAGAAGGTAAATATCTAACGAATAAATACAAAATGTGCTTTGTCTGATATTTGCTTGCTATCGCCAACAGCATGTTAAGCTTTTTTCTTCGTTGATATTATTATTATGCATAAAAGGCAACAATAACGAAATGTGAAAAAATTGAGAATCATTTTCTGATGTAACGAACACAAGAGCCTTTTCAACTTTTCACTTTTTTTGCTGAACTAGCAAAAATTATTTTATTTCTTATTTTCATGCAAAAAAACAAAAATGCTTTAATACATGAGTAAATATATTTTTGTGTCGACCATCAAATGGCGAGGCCATATTAACAATGTCCTTCTGTTTGTGACATCACATAAGCCACGTATACTTCCGGTTAACGCAACGTTACGTAACGATAATATCAGACCTCTCACTGCCACAGAGGTTAATCTAGCAAACTAGTTTTTACATATATGCGCTTAACGCGAACCTAATCGGTTAGCTGATGTATGTCTTATTTCGATCAGCTGCTATGTCTCCTATTAACAAAAAGGATTTTTAAAGTGCTAATAAGTGTCCAAAATTCGAGTCAACGCAAGTATGTTTGCTCTTTGTTTTATTTTTTGGGAGAAGAATGCTATGAAAGGTAGTTCGTCAAATGTAGTACTCATGTCAATGCTCTTGTTCTTTCCTCCATTCTTTTAACTTTTTTTTTTTTCATTTTACGTTATATTTTATTCACATTTTTCATATTGTTGTCATCAGGTACACTTAGCAAAGAAACTGTGTAACTCAATTTTAATTTAAACATTTATTAAATAAAAAAATGCTTTTTTCATTTCCTTCTACAATCTACTTAGTATTTTTGTTGTTGTTGTTTTTTGTTGTTGTTTTTTTATTTTTCCTTTCCAAACGTCATATGCAGTATTTAAACTTTTTTTTCGCTTCATAGAAACTTTTCTGTAATATGTTGGATAAAATTACATGTTGGCATTGGGATGCTAATTAAAAAATTGTTTGTATGCTAATGTGTTTACTTTTCCGCTTGTCCGTTTTTCATATTTTCAGTTGCGTTATTTTTTATTTTTATTATAACTCTGCGTTGGAAACATTATTCTCTTAGTAACCGTCTGCTCTTATGGGGTACATTTTTTGAATCGTCATCAAACTCCTAGAAAGAAATGAATTTGCAACGAATCGTTAACTCCAACTATTCTGTCTGTCAATTAGTTGATTGGCACCTTTTGTGTACAATTTTTTTTTTTTTTGTTTAGGGTTTCACTCCAGTAGTAGTAAGAAAGAAATGAAGAAATTCGTATGCAAAAGAAGATTTGATGACAGATATCAGTAACGATATTTGATATGCACGACTGTAACGATATAGGCATCGCCAGATGTCCGAGTCGGAGTTTTTGCGTCGATTAAGAATAAAAATAATTCATTGGATCTCTGATGTCATGCTATAAACGGAACGACAAATGTAGTGCAATTTTCTGGTGGGTATAAAAAATCCAAAGCTCTAATCAAGCAATCCTCGAATATTGTATCTCTAAGTAGATCCATCGGTTGATTTAATTGATTTTTGATCTTAATCTCGAAACGGTGAAAATATGGAAAACAATTTCCGATTTTAGGCAAAGTTTAACAGGACTGCAGCCAACTATAAATGACTCGATACCACCAGTCGTGCTCATGAGAAAAATATATATATTATTGCCTCTACGGTCCATACCTTTAATGTGTTGGTGGTCTTCGACATTTTCGACGGTATCTTCGGGGGCGTGCTTAAAAAATTTTATCAGCGAATACTGACTCAAAGCATAGTGTAGGTTGTAGATGCCATTAGAAATTTGTGTGGTATTAAGCAAAATAAATATCAGCGATATTTGGATTCTCTTACTAATCTAATATCGTCTACTAGCTTTTAATGTAAATCCATTTACAAAATTTTACCAAAAAACGTTTATTTTCTTTAGGCAAGAGACAAGATTCCCGTTTAGATGCAAAAAAATCCAAAAAAAATTAAATGCCATTTTGTTGTACTATTCTCTACTATTTTCTTTATAATCTTCTAAAGTTAACTTTATTACTATTATTATTATTATTATTATTATTATTATTTATTCAACTCCATGGATATTAATCTCTAAAAAATCTTAATAATTTTCTACCATATGTGTCTAATCTACTTATGAAAACATTATTTTTTCCTTAAATTGGTAAAAAATGGCAAGTTGACCGTATACACACATAGCGCGCATATACTTGTTTGTTTGTGTGTGGCTCTCCATTGTAAATATTAATACAACTAATATCGAAACAAATCCTGTCTTTATGTTCAAACAGGCAAGTAAATCGCGTACACAAGCTCTGTGTTAAACTTTATGCATATAAAAAAAAAAAAAAAAAAATAAGCAAAAAGAAAAAGAACAAAGACCGCATAAAAAACAAATCGACAGGGTGTTGACGATTACCAGGCGGAGGAGGGTAAGAAGAAAGAAAAGGGACTTTTTTAATTGTAGCTAAGTTAAGGAGAGCAGGACGGTTTATAAAATACTTGAATGAAATATTTGGACGACTTATAATAACTAATCCGATAACAGAGTGATTTTGCACTTGCACCACCCAACACGGACAGACAATCTCCAACTGCTTAATTGTTCGCACATATGTAACAATGCTTGATATTCGTGTGTAGAACAGACTTATCGAGTGCACTGAGGTCTAAAGTAACCTCCATAAATCTTTATGTATGCTAATCATGAAATAGTGGTCGGGTTTTTTTTTTTTTGTTGTTTTTCTTGATAACAATTATGATTTTAAGGAGATTGTGTAACACGAGACAAAAAAATGAGAATGTAATAAAATGCAAATACGTCCTGCACGTGTGCAATATTATTGCGCTTCAACACAAGGTAAATCCATAGAAATAGAAATCCAAGTATTATATAAAAAATTGTAAGTACATGTGAAATTGTGCTTTTGTGACGCAGTAAAAAAAAAAAAAAAAAAAAAAAAAAAAACGAAACTATTATTAGTCTTTAGAGATTCATAGTAGAGCTGTTGGTTTAGAGCTCTCTAATTATGCCAGATGTGTGCAAAGGAAAATATATTTTCCAAAATCATGTTTGCAAACATCGAAATTATTGGCTTATTGATGTGAATTTCTCCTATTTCTCTCTTATGTGCCTATTAATACTTTTTCACACAATGGACACATACGTGGCGGAGAGGCTTTTTCGCTAATATCGCTAATGAAACGAACGCGTGTCTTCGGATCAAATAAAATTGAGTAAACCTACTAAGTCGGGATTGGACTGGAGACTTAAATGGCGCTGTCAGTTCGTGTTCCGTTAAGTTGCGGGAGCAAATTTCTCACCATTTAGGGCACCTTGCCTTTGGAGAAAAGGCAAGTCTTCAATATTGAAAACAAGTCGTTTTCCTTCCTCGGCCGCGCCGGCTCCTGAAAATCGCGCTCTAAACAAAATGATTTAGAAAAATGTTCGGTATGTGAATAATCGCTCATGCAATCAGGAAATTTTAATTTAGCGAAACAAACGTATAGCGTTCACAAGAAGAGCTTATTTTGAAAGCGGCCTTTTTAAAAAAATCCGATGCAAATTCAAGGAATCACTGGTGCGGTAAGCTGGAAAATCGTAGTTTCTAGAAGAACGCGTTAAAAGAAATTTTCGTTTTATTTCTGTTTTATTGGGTTTGAATATTGCTATGGATGTAATCGGATTGTAGGCCTAATTCGTTAGAGGAAGAAGGAAACTGAAGCCTGAATTATGGCATGATTGCAAATATTCAGGTAACGGAGAAGTAGTTATTTCGGTAGCTATTTGACGCGGACTCATCCGGGAAGGGTAAACTTTCTTCCTTATTTTTATAGCCAGGCCAAATTGTGGTCAAACTGATCGCGTTGTATTTACTTACGTTGCAGTCCTTCGGTAATTGTTTCTTTGTTCGTTTAATTTTCACCACAAGTAGCACAATATTAGGTCCGATTTTATATTTACTTGTGCTTCGGCTAATTTGCTTCATTTTTTTTTTACGATCGTACGATGAGATGGTCTTTTGTTTGTGAAACGTGGCCCGGACCGCAGCACTCTAAATATGAAAATTTCTGTCTCTTCTTTTATGATATGTAGGTTGACTGTGGTTATTCTTTCACTATTGATCGTTATAGTTAACGATAAGATAATTATAGACCATTGAAAGTGGGCTTAAATGGCTGCTTGAGCACATGACATCTCGTGTACGTAAAAAGATCAAAGCATTTCGATTAAATTTTCTCTATTTTTTCTTAATGTCACTAATGGAATTGACCAGTTGGAATAACATATTCCTTGATTGGTATTTTAATGTGAAGGTTCAGCCTTGCGGCGCCCGATGGCGCAACGAGTTAATTGCCTAACCGATAACTAGCGTCTCCACGAAACAGAGCAGTCCAGATTTAAGAATAAATGGATATGAACCTTTTACGTCGAGGCTCCGATCGTCGTCCAGGCCTATGTAAAACGTCATTGCTTAATTCCATCATACATCATATTCACTCGAAACAATCCCCCTTTGGACTACCAGAACCGCTTTATCATCTGTTCGCCTTACCGCATCAAAATAGTCTTTCACAATTGATTTTAACCGTATGGCTCCTCATCGATGTGTTCAGCAATAGATTTTCATAAGTTTCACTGTGCACTCTACTTAGTAATATGATATTCTAATGAAAGCTATTGCTTTGTTCATTTTTAACTTATTTGTGCGGGGTACATCAATACACAACAAATAAATCAAATAAAACAATTGGGCAGCAAAATAAAAAAGCTGTAGAGTGTTTGCACAAAATTATTTCACACAACAATACTTAACAATAAAAAAAAATATTGATTTTTCGGATTTAGGTCTTAATTGCATTCGCTTACCACACTCCTTGGAACGCGTTTGCGGGTATTCGTTACGCAGTACCAATACCTGCACCTACCAATACCTGCACCTACCAATACCTGCACCTACCAATACCTGCACCTACCAATACCTGCACCTACCAATACCTGCACCTAAGTATTGGTGCTGTAACCCTCATCATAGAAGATAAAGTTACTTAATTATATTTAATAAAATAATGAATTTGTTTATCGAGACACACTTGATAGAAATGGTGAGCATATGTGGCTCAGCAACACAATGTGCGTTTAATTTTCGCTGGACATTGACCATCAAAAACCGTTCAATTTATTTCAATTTTTGAGTCGTGCAACGTAAACTTTAATTTTTTTTATATTCGCCTTGTTGTTCAGGTAAATGGTTTCTGCTGACTAAAAAAACCATGCCACATAAATTAATAATAGGTCAGTCACCTTGTTGACGGTTTAATTTGATTATGTGCGTATGAAAATGATATTAAAAATCTATAAACTATATAGCAGAGCATCCGTGCGTAATACTTCGAGCGCAAAGTACGCAGGATAGCATAAAGTGTCACAAAATACAAAACATTTAATTGCAAGTTCATCATACATGTTGGACAAGGCTTACCCATAAGCATGGTTAACAATCTGCACTTGCTCAACAATCTGACAAATAAATAACAAAAAAATATTAAAATATTTTTCATTTCAAAATGGCTTCTCTCATGGCTCACAATTGCAAAAGTTTTGCCTGTTTTCATATATTTATCGTTGCCTAGTTGCCGTGTCGAGCGGTTGTACGCGGACAATTCACTCGAGGTGTTGTTTCATAAACAGTAATATTCTAAGCCAAGTAAATTCTTTGTGATAACCGTTGTTGAGCTACATGGTCTCGCATAGATGGCGCTCTTATAACACCACGGCGATCACATAAACACTAATTTAAGCAATCATTAAGAGAGAGTGAGAGAGAAATAAAATTACATTTGGAAATTATTGAAAACTCGTGTATGAAGCGATTAAATAATCTATAAAAAATAGAAAAAAGAATATGATAAGGAACTGCGACAACTAATGAAAGTGCGACAAGTTTCTAATTAATATCTCGAAAAAAACGAGGAAATACGGGTAAGTTAAAAAACGAACTATGTAAGTGTGCTTCGAAACTCGCTGAAAAATGCAGTAAAGTACCGCCACGTTTATGCGTACGAAAGTGCGTAGTGTTGCCGGAAGAGCGGTGGTAGGAAGGCCTAAAGAAGGCCTTGCAGGCAGGGAATAGAAAAAACGAAGGAAGTAGACAACAACAACAAAAAAAAGCAGATCCTGATAATTTAAAAATAGTCAATATAAAGGCAAAATACAGTCTGGTCGCTATAATTGAAAGTAATCATGGGGGGCAGGAATACGAAACGAAAGTGCGTACTAACGCAAATCCTAAGTTAATGCTAGTGAACAAGAGTTTCGAATACGGTAGTGTTGAGTTAATGCACAAATTTAAAAGGCAAAATTCTACACTCTTAAATGGTACACTAAAGGTGGTGCAACCATATGAGGGAAGTGGGAGCAATGCCAAGTATTATAATGCGTTTCGTGCAACTCGCGCGTGATCGCGCTTCTATCGCTATTATGCTTTCGGCGGGAAAATTATGTATAGGTTGGGAAAAGTGCAAACCTTTTGATGATGTGTTTTAAATTTAGAGGTTACTAGAGGTTCATCCAGCTAAGGATTATAGAAAGAACGAGGCGTACATGAATTGTCATGGGCAGCACGCAACTAAAGGGGGTCAACTTAAAGCTATAAATAAACGCGTAAACAGCATTAGAGGGAATCAAACGCTGCGTCTACGACTGGATGTTAATCACCGAACGTAGAGTAAAGCGAGCCGGGTGTATCGTAACAAACTCAAGTGAAAGAAGCGTAAAATCGTTTCCGAATGAGTCATGAATGAGTAAGAGTTCTGGTAATACGAATATTAAGACTGTTTCTAAAATTACCCAGTAGTAGTTACCTTCTGTCTGAGTGCGCTATAGATGTCGTATGTATAACTGAAACATGATGTCAATTGGAAATCGACGACTATTTCTAAGAACTTGCCAATTACAAGTTCGTACACAACTAGGTTTCGCGGCGTGGTCGTATGGGTATTTATGTGAAAAAGCGTCTGAAGGTCAAACGTCTATTTACTTCGAATAGTGTTGGTGCGATCGAATACCTTGCTCTTGAAATTGCTGCCATTAATGCGAAATGTCGAATTGTTTGCTTGCACAATCCGACTAGGAATCGTAGCTTAGCAAAGTTTTTCATGAATTATATGAATTTACGAATTATTATGAAAATATATTTCTTTGTGGTTATTGTAACGTCGACCTTGTTTTGGACAACTTACGGGCTTAGAACTTGTCAATCACTGGCCTACTCGTTCCGTCCCCAACTGCAAGTTCCTCTGTTAGACCGCTCGTGTGCTTCTGATACCTCTTTAGTGTTGTTTGACGGTCAGTGTCTTTTCTGTGCTTTTTCGGATTATTCGAAGACGGTGTAATGACTATGAATTTATACTTCACGACCAGGGATTTTACCGTAAAATTAAATCTGCTTCTTTATGCCTGTAACCATATATTTTGGGAAAAAGTGAAATATTTATCCAATCTCTTGTATGATGGTTACGCTCCTATAAAAACATGTCAAGGGAACAAAATCTGGAAGAATTGTTTGAATATCGACTCTCATGGTATCGTACGTATGTTAGCGTACGAATCTATTATGGTAATGGGCATGGGCAAGTATACTTTTCAAGACCGCTGATTGAATGCCCTTATCAAAGGAATAAATGATGATCTACGCAATGTTGTTCATTGGTCTAACGAAAATAATCTCTGACTAAATTGAAATAAAACCAAAGCTAATGCTATATCACATAGTGCATCGGGTGTTATTTCCATACCCAAAGTAATAATGGCGAGTACTGACGTTTAATTTTTCGGTGTTGTTCCGAATCTTGGTTTCAAAGTGAATTGTAGATTAAACGCTTGTGCTCATATTAATTCCACAACTGTGAAGGTTCATAACGTTTTAAGAAAGCTATGGGCGTCGTCCTACTATATACGTAGTGAAACTAAGTTGAAACTAATTGAATGCCGTATAGTCTCGTTCTTATGCTAAAGTGCTAATGTATTGTGACGACCAAAGTCGAGCTCTCGTTAAAGGCGGAGCTGGTGAAGGTACTGATGTCACCCTAGAACCATCTTTGTGAATGATAAAAACTCAGGAGACTGTCGATCCGAACGGGAGTCCATTATCTTTGAATTTTGTGTGGTCATCCATTCTATAAGTCTACGAGATCTTAATCGGAGGTAGAAAATTCACAGGATATTGACACGTCACGGTGAAATCCGAAATTTGCGGCCCATCGTCCTGTGCAGCCGACGGCGGGCGCCGACCCAACCTTACGTGGGGCAGAATAAAAATTCTGCGATGTACTGCAGGATTGACGCCCGACCGCCAGACCGACAGTACTCCAAATGGCTGACGAATTCGGACAACACCAAAACGCCATGGACATCTAAAGCGCACATTTTCATACCAGAAAACATCGGCCAGAGGTCACACAAGATCATAAGTGGACCAGCGTTCTTGCGGGAGACGCTGATTTGCTTTCGGATAAATTTTTTCAAAAGACAGATGCAGCCATAGGATCGGGCAATGGATGCCACGGCCAATCTCATGGGGAACTGGGAACCTTAAAGGATCCGTTTTCGAAAGCGAGAAACCAAGCGAACGTTGGGCTTGAAGTAAAAGCTATTATCGCTCATCGACTCGACATATATGGAAGAAAGGATACCTGAAGACCCGGAGGGGAAAGCCCACTTATTCATATAATCAGAATAGATGTAATTAACCCTGCGGACCCGGCCAGAGGTCAGCTTGAAGATTTATCGGTGGAGGCGTGACGAGGGACCGTCGAAATTATCAGGGATATGTGGACCTCACCGTTCCGCTATAGAATTGAGCGATTATACGATTTTAGAGTTCAGAGATACCGTTTGGTATAAAATAAATGCTGCCGTTGGCGGGTAATCTATCTGACGGATACAATTCCATTTATTGACCATCGCCAGTAACAATTTGACACGAACCAGAAATCATTAAAATGACGATCATTAAAATGACGTCTCTCCGACCTGGAGAGACGCGATAGAAACAACGATTTAAGCCATAAGATTGTAAAGAAGAAGGGAGCCATTTTGGACCAGAAATCCGTTCGTCGCTAGCCGTTTCGATTATCCGAAGAACGAGGGAAATCTGATGACCAAAGCCGAGCTCTCGTTTTGGTCCCACACCAGAATTGTTTTGCTTTAACTGCACAGAACATATTTTAAGTTCGATGGGATTATTGAGAAAAATAAGGGAGTCGAACGATAAACATCGCGGACAAAAATTTGTAAACAAAGCCGGAAGACTGACTGGAACATGACAAAACAAAGAAGACAAGAACATAATGGGTGGCAAAAAGAATATTAAAAATGCAGAGCATCGAAATATAGATAAAGGTAAGAGAATAAATTTTTTTTTTAAGAACAAGACAGTGCGAATTATTGTAAAATTGTAAAAAATACAATCCTAAGGAATAAAGAATAGAATATAATATTGAAATAAAGTATAATAAAGTGGCCTAAAATATCCTATCTTTGCTATAAAATAAAAGTCGGGACCGAACCATCAGGGTTATCCTAAAAAAGGCAAAAGAAGTGAAAGAACAAAATTCTCATCCTCTATAATAATAAAAGTGGGCGGAATTGATTTCTTGTATTTTCAAAATAAGTGTTTTTCTCATGTGTTTTCAGGCATGTGGGCGTGGTAGGCATGTTCTTTGAAAAGTTTAGGTCAATTTTAAATTCTTTTGCAAATTTCTTGGCGATATTTTCGTTAACGGGAGAATGTTTACCACAAGTACCAAATCTGTCGCAAACAGACGGATGGACAGACGAATAGGCGGAGATGTTTAGTTGCATTGAAGATTTGAAACTAGCCAATAATTTATATACTCTATGGGGGTTTTGAAGCTTGTTTCCGTGCGTTATAAATGTATTGAAAAAAGAATTACATATTGACACACTACAATATTGGGTAGGCGTAGCCAATTTTGTCCATTTTTTCTCCGGCAAACGCTCCGGCCATTGAATATGCATTCAATTTTTTGCACATTTATTTGCCATAAATTGTGAGTAATGAGCTAACAGGCAATTTTGCATTCCCTTTGAAAGGCAGAGGTGTTCTCAGTTGGTGCTGTGGGCGTGTCTTTCGACTAATTTGGCCCGTTTTCAAAACCAAGCTGTGTGCAAGATCTTCCAATATTTCTGCCAAGTCTGAAGCCGATAGCTTCATTTTTGCGGCCAGGAAAATATTTCCAACAGACATTACACAGACGTACAGGTGGTCAGACGGACAGACGGACAGACGGGCATGCTTAAATCGACTTAAGATCTAATCCTGATCAAGCATATACACTTTGTGGAGTCTCTGATGTTTCCTTCTGCGCGCTGCAAGTCTTTTCACAAAATGAATATATCTCTCAGCCCCTGATTCGGTGATTGGTATAAAAATCACGTAAAATTTATGCAGGAATGGCCGTATTATAAACTAATGAAAAAAATGGAGATTTTCCTCTAATGGAAAGACCCTTGGACAACCGCTGTCCTACTGCGACAACAGCAGACACAATTTTCATTCTTTACAATATATGGCGATCTTGGTTATAACTCATAAAACAAATTACGGTTTGTCGTAAACAAATGCGCTAGATATGTGTATAACAAGAGAAAGTGTATAAAAAGAGAAAGAGAATGTCTGAACTCTCACGGAGGATTCTGGGATTACATTTGGTTGCGTAGTCTCACGTACGCACTCTTATCTTTGTTCATAAAGTTTTTTATAGACAGGAGCCGAAGTGTTTCTGTAACAAGTTGTAGTCTGTTAGACTAAAAATATTTTTTATTGTTTTTGTTTTTTTTGTTGGTTGTCGCTTATTAAATATAATTGCTATAATATATATCCATACTTGTCAGTTTTAAGTTTCAAAGTAGGTGGGGATCTCTAATCAGTGACATTATTCAAATACTTTTCCAGTGCATCATATAGTTATGTGACTCAGCTGTCAAAGACTTAAGGTCTACTAGATCAGTCCTTTATTATATTTAATTATTTCGAAACGATGAAATATAGCAAAACAATGGAAGTTTAGTACAAACTGCTTACATAGATTTATAACTTCACTATATTTATTTACTTATTGTCTGTGTATCTTGTAAATAATTTTACAAAGTGTGGACTTCAAAGGCTATATACATAGGACATATGGTCGCCTATATTGAAAATTGTACCACACCTCATATTTGGACCCGCGACCATTCGGTTGTTAGTCGCGATTCTTCGACCATACGTCTACCCTTTTTATATATTCCAAGTTACATATTTATTACTATTTAAAGGATTCGTGTTGCGAAGACAGTTGCAGGTAGAACATTAACTGAGTTACTGCGCCTTTGCGCAGTTTGCTCTTTTCCGGCTCCAGTGACTGGACGATATAGACTACGAAGCATGGTATACTCTGCGGAATAACATATGAACACGGTCCAAATTGCATCGTGCCCCAGCCCTCTACTACTTTTGAGTACTAACTTTTGAGAACTAACTGGATAGGCACAGCACAGTTTGATGCACTCCATAGCCATGAACTATGTGGAGAAGGAGATATGTTCTATTTTCATGAAAGAAAAGAGACATTTTTTCGGACGGTCTATTAGTTGAAGTCGCACTCGCGTCTCCTCGCAGGAGAAACCTGTATTCTTACATGACTTTACCGACTTTCCGTCTACCATCGAATGAAGAAGAGATTACCTGTTACGGCGACTACGAATATATTAGATATACGAAGAGAATAGATTTGATAGGAACCTGAGTCCACAGCACAATTGCTTGTTTCTACTGAAACGAAATTTCCCAAAATGTTAGGAAAGCAATGAAAGCAAATAAAGATTCCGGATGATTCTAGATCTTTGTTCAACGGCTTGGCAAAACACATACGCGTTATACACCTGACCTGACGATTAATGAAAATTCCTTAGTACTCGATTATCTCGTGTGTAAGAAAATTATCAAAAGCATAAAAACAAAATGTGACATTCGCTGTCTGTCTGTGTCGATGGGTTATAAGCAAACAATGCATTGGGGTATGGGCAGCAGGCAGGGTAGTTGTAAAGTAATAAATCCGTAGCTGCTGTAGCTAATTTTCCTTAACTTTGTTAACAATTTTTCCCGAGCAGCGTCCTTCATTTTGTAACTAATTATTGCTCTGACATTATTTAATGAATATTAAGAATGACGCACAAAATAAAAGCAAGTTTCCATTTTCAATAACAATATTATTGAAATTAAGTTACAAGAAGCACTTTCGAATGCCTGTGTAATAAAACCTTTTAACTTTACCTATAATATAATAATAGTGCAATAAGGCAGTTGGTCAGCAAAAATATTTTGCATCAGATAGTAATTAAATTTCATAGAAATTGAATTACGATTGTTTGGCTACGCAAATGCATTACTAATTACGGAAGCTTTTAATTAGCTTTTATAGATTTCGTAGTCCCATGCATCAATGACGACATGGTTTAGATGTAAAGTAAAATGCGCTTTATTAACCTCTTCGTTTGTTGGATGAGAAATATTTCTGAGTAGCACCGAGACGCCTCATTGCATTAAATGACTCACTGCTTGCGTAGGTTTGTAACTTTAATATATATTCGAGATTGTATTTATGCGACGCACTTTGGCAATTATTCAGTGAAAAATGCTGATACTTGTGGCAAATGGCTCTTGAATCACCGTTGAAAGTTCCGGTTACTTTTCTTTTGCGTTTATACGCCCGTTCATTAAAGTCAATCGAAAATTTTGCGATCATTGGACTTTCACTCATGGAATCATACTATTTCTATATAACATATCGGATAACTCTCCTCACCCAACAACTTATTATTATAAATATCTATTTACACGGAATGAAATTCGTATGTTGACCCAAGTAGTCTCGGTACTCTCAGCGATATACGTGCCGTCAAGTAAACATTTAATTAAATTCTAGATAGAGCCACAATTTAAATTACGCCTTATACCCACTCTGACTGTTTATTGACACAGCTCAAGTAGGCACAAGGCTGTTTCCAAGGCTGAATCAACCACCCATAAGAACGCTTCTCAGTGCAGCAACAATTTTTTCGCCGCTACAAAGAAGAGAGAGTATTAGGTACGACATTTTGCGGCTTGATTGCACCTTAATGTCCGATTAAATGAATTTACTGGGAGCACTTAATGACAACAATAACAAACTGTGACAGACATTACAAAATTTCTTGAAACATTAATAACAAGACCAATAGAATCGAATCTGAAAAGAAATCTTCAAGTACCGGCCGCAGCGTGAATACATATGTTGCAAGTATCCGTTTTCCAATAATGTCGAATCGAAGTTTAAGGGTGTGACGGAAAACATACAAATAAAATATTTCTTAAAAATTAAGCAAAATCAGTCTAAAGAGCATGAATAACATTTGGCCTAAGTGTCACCGCAAACGTATCGATAGGAAAGTGTGCTTATTAATTTCTTGTCATTGCCTTAGCACGTGTCCTAAATCTTTTCTTTTCGACGGGCAACAAAACGTTACAAAGCGAAAAAAAAAAAAAAAAAAAAAAAGAAAAGAAAAGAAAAATCGAACGTTTTTCTATTTATTTTTAAAATGAATCTCACATGACAGTGGAAAATAATGGAAATAATTTGATTTCAATTGTTTTGCCGCTTGTGTACAAGCAATTTTCATTATTATCTGTTAAGATACCAACAACAATGGAGATGTTAAAGAGACCGTCTCCTTTTGTTGCTTGCTATACCAGGAGAGAGTCTCTGTGTTTGTTAGATTTATGGGCTGTCAATGCATTAATGTTCGGTTACATTTAATGAGTCTTAAGAAAAATTATTTGCAATTAATAATTATGCTTACATTGTGTGTTTTACAAACATTTTCAGTCATCGATAAATACACACATACTTGTGCATGCATATAGACACTTGAGTGCATGCTTACTTTATAAATATATTATTATACTTTCAGAGTATTTATCGCAGATCGGACACATGTGCACATCGACCATGTGCATGTGTACATATGAATGTGTAAGATGTAAACATCCATTTGTATGTTTAATTTGTTTGTAGCCCGTGTCTAAAGACGCGGGCTGTAAATGTTGTTGATTTCATGTAAGATATTTAATCACTTAATTTCTACGGAATTCCTGATGGGAGAAAGTAAGAGCGTTGTCAAATTGAAAAGCGGCCGTCTAACGGGCCTACGTGAGCCTGCACTTAACTTGCACTTGGTTAATCACCCAAAAAAAAAATATGCATAAAATCTGGATGGAAAAATTTACTTTTGTTTTCCATAGTCCGTAAGCAATCCCCTGATTTAACTTAAGAGTCATTTAAAAAGAATGCCTTGCGAAACATCTAACTCATCTTTCACCCGACTACTTCACCTACTATAAATCAGAATGAATGATTAACGACAGACAACCTCACCCATATTCCATATATAATATTTTTATTTTAATTTTAATTTTTTCACGTTCCATTTTGTCACTAAATATTAACCCAAATAGCTTTAAGTGCCAGCAGCGATTTATTTATTTATCGCAAAATGTCCGAATATCAGACGAACAGAAAACACAAGTCGTCTTACATCTTTATGACTTTTTTGAGGTATTTGACTATCTATCTCACAATGATACTAACTTTCACTTCCCCACTGCCCCACTTGCATCATCATGCAAGTTAAAGCAACCAATTAATTAAATTAATGCCAATCACTGTGTTGGGCATTTTCATTTAAAGCGTGTAGGTAAACTTCGTTCGCCTTAGAACCGAATCTTGGGGATCCCTCACTGAAGGAATTGATGTGAAATCTCTGGGTTTTCTATGCACGTAGCAACGGCCATAGCCCGTTCCAGTTACTTTCCGAATATTTTTCAATTTTATTTCATATGTCAGCAGTTATGGCCAAATTGTAACACTAGATCGTGGCCAGTGTCAACATTGAGTAAATACTACACATATTAGGTTTTTTTAGGTTTAAATTTAAAATTAAAATTTTAAAAATTGTTTAAAGTATCAAAAGCAAGCTAAACGAATGCGTCTTGATAACCATGATGTTAATTAATAATTTTTAGTTCTTTTTATTTACCTTAACAGTAGTTAAGGATCGTTTTACATATGATTCGAATCCATGAAAATCTATTACTTTATGCATAGCATTCATTTACGTTGCGTAAAGTGTTTTGCATAAGTATAACGTGTTAGAGCATTTGCATGTTATCGAAGAGGATGTGTGTGTGCAGGCATTTAAGCTCACAAGGGCATAGATTCAGGCGCTGCAGAGTGAAATCTTTATTACTCGAACCGTAGACTGTTTTCATTACTGACTGAATTTCCATGCTTTGAAGCCCACGAATAGGAATCATTAGCAATTGTCATAACATTTTATCCTCAGGGCAATTTTCACTCTATTTGAGATTGGAATCTTTCACTAAAAAAAATCATACACTGCTGAAGTCTAACATAAACTAATGTTTTTCAATATTTTATGTATGGATCGTAATAAAAGTTTAACCGCGTGACCGAACAGTTAGTTTTTTGCAGTTTGTTTTGCATAAAATTTAACATGAGAAACACTCAAACAAAAGTGAAAATGCGTATACGCTTTGAATGGAAAATTTTAATTTATTGCAATTATGAGAAACACGACCTCTGCTCACGTTGTATGAATGGTCACGTGTTTCTTCATAAAAGAAAAAAAAAAAAAAAACTTGGACCCATCACAACTAGCACATAATTTAGTTACAGTACAGTACAGTAAAATAAAAGTAAGGAAGGAGAGCATTGAATGCGAAAAAAGAAAACTGTGGCGTTTGTCGTTTCCGTTTTGTTTTGGCGGTGTGTCCGTTAGATTTATTTGCCTTCTTAGCGTAGAGCAAAACAAGAATGCCTAAAGTGTCAGTGGAAATGTTAGAACATGCAGTAAATGTTATCCTGTATGCGGAGTTACAATTTAAATGGCGATTAAATCCATTGTCAGTGATGGATGACCATCATCGGCCTTCTCGTCGCTGGCTAAAAAGCAGCGGCTACAGGATATGCAATCATGTTAACACTTTTGTACTTTGAAGATAATAACGCATACGTACGTACGTACACGCGCAAGCTTAGTATCAAACAATATGTTATGCAGTAAGTAAATAGAAGTGAATATGTATTCACATTGAATGCGTACGTAAGGAATAGCATGCGAGCTGCTGATAACAACGAAAACAAAAGAAAAATACAATTTGTTCAAACGCTCTTGTGTAGATTAATTTGAATTTTCTCATTTTCCTATTAAAGTCGTGCGGAGCGTCGTATTTCGTCCACCTTTTTTTTTTTGAAAGGAAAAACAATTTTTTTTGCACCAATAGCCGCCTATTATTTGTGTCTGCATACCGTGTCATGCATGTATTGATTCATTCAATCACTTGCAGAATGTGTCTTGTCATGTCATTCATTTAGGTCTCATGTAGCGTTCAATGTGTGTACGTCAAGTGCAAATTTAATTTAGTTAATTGAAACAATTTGTATTGTATTTATTGCCTCATACAAACGCGCACATATATACGTACAAATGAATACAAAATGCACTCACGTGTCTGCAGAAACAAGCAATGGCAGGAGATTTCAAACGCATCGAAATTATTTCAGCAACATAGACATGAATGTATAAAATCAAAAAAAGGATAAAAAAAAAAAAAAAAATAAATAAATAAATAAATAAAAAACAAATTTTTTTAAAATAAAGCTGAAGAATATAATCAAATTTTAATGCAAAATTGTTCAATACGATTCTCTCTGAAATTCATCTCATGCGTAACATGACTTTATAATATGTGACGACAAAAATATTTCAAAAATTTAAATCTTTCTTTATCCACTTCTCTATCCCACTATCGCTCTATCTCTCATTGTTTCCTTCTCCTCCTCGCTCTCATACCATATCTTTTGCGTTCAGTATTTTCATTTATTTTCCTAAAGAAAACAATTATTATGTTTGTTTGTGTGCATGTACCCTAGCCCTTTAAAAGGTTTCTCTATTTGTTTAGTGTTAAATCAACATTATTTAGCAACTCATGCATACGTAATGCCACAAATGTTTTTACAGTTTGAGACGATATAAATAGAACTTGTGAGTAGGTGCGTATGTGTCTTCTGCATACATATTGAATAGGCATCAAGCACCTTTTCATGTGTGCTGCAGTTCTTAGACAGACAGCTGAACGCACACAAATGTGTAATTACTGGTCCAAGCGGATATTAGAAAATTACTGTCTGACTCTACAGGATATTGCTTTGCATTGCATAGACATACGAAAATCATACCATTAAATTTACTGATAAATTTTCAATACAGGGTCATCGCTTTCGTTCACAAATATACTTTCGCATCAAGAGTTGCTCTAAAGCGTAGCGAAAGCGGATACATCAAGGTCGTGGAGAGGCAATGTATATACAAGCGGCATAAAGTGAAGGAAAAGTCAAACGCATCTACGATCTCAAATACATCTTTAAAGGTAATGCGTCTATGCCGTATATTGACGCTTTCGAATAAATGTTAAATAAATTTCTGCCCCACATTGCAAATTGTTGTTAAAAAGATTTTGAAATTGATTGAAATGTTCATCTAGTCGTTTTCCACCTTTTGATCTACGATCTTAAGTAAGTTAGTTTCAAATTTTGCGATCGTGAAACGAGGAACGCAAACGAACAATTGATCAGATAATCGTGGTTAAATTAGATTCAGGACTTCAGTTGGTCATACGACACGATATTTACACGATATTTACACGATATTCACGGCAACTCTAATGCTACAGAAAAGTTATTTGCAAACTATTTACCAGAATCTGAGCAAATTATCTTAAAATCTGGTTGTGCCCTTAAAGCCAATAATCGCATTACTCATCTACCCTCGTCGTTAATAACGCATTATTTTCGGCGACCGTGTGGCCTTGTCCGTTGTGTTATTGAGACGTAGAACTACTGTTATGTAAGCTGTTACGTCATTCCCCTAAACATAAATGTCCTCCATGTTCATAGCATTAATTTCGATTCAGAGAAAAGAAAGAAATTTTGATACTGGATCCACCTACTCCAACGCTCCAACCGACAGTGTATTCGCCAGCCCAAGAAACTCTCTTATTTTCATTGACGAGATTGCCTAATTAGTTGCTTTATGCTGTTAGAGCCCTAGATCGCGCGCTTGCTTTCGTAGTCATACAAAAATAAAGCATGCGCCTCATGAGGCTCAGAATAATTTTCTTAAACCATTTGGAGTTTCCGCATTTACTAAAGTGAAAGTTATAGCCAAACACACTTCTGGTGCACGGTATACTAAGTTTTCCATTTTATTTTCCATTCATTTATGTTTGTGTACAACCTACGGAGATATTAGGAAATTTTAGCGAAATTTGGTTTATTTGATTTGCGACGCGCTCTGGCCCAGAAACGAACTCGACCCAAACCGGATTGGATAGGATCGTTTTAACGAATACTTTCCGACTAGCGCTTTATTTTGAAACAGTCGAAAAAATTATAGATCCCGAAATTCTAATATGAGTAGTATTCGGCACACCAAATAGATGTGAAAAATTTGGATCGAATGGTTGGATATTTTCAGCTTCTTCCTAAACTGTTCGTACGAAAAGTTAGCGTTTATACGAGAAAACAGTTTAATTTTTAATATTTGGTGTGATATAAAAATCATTTCTGCCATGGGGGAAGAAGGGAAGGGGAAGGGGAAGGGTCTAGATTTTTTGTATTCCATTGCATGGAAGGATTCTTCTGAAAGGCAACTCTTACATAATAAGTTGACCCCTGTTTTCAAATATCTTATGTGGACCAAACGGCGGTAATTTAAGATAAAAATAAAATAAAAAACATTTTTCGGACCCGCTCCCCTACAAGGGTACTTATGCTAAGTGAGACGCCAAACAACAAATCCCAATATTTAGAACTTACTTGTAACGAAAATTAACCATAAGATCTTTGAGAGGAAGCTTAATTTGGAAGTTAAGTTAAGTAAGACGTGTGTTCACCTCGGTGCGCATTATATGTTACAGTAATTAAGTAAAAAGTAACGTGTGAATGTATAATAAACTGAAGTGTATATCAGGAAGTGGTGCGTGTTATTATCCGGTGGTGTGCAAGGGACCGCGTTAAGGAGAGTCCGCTAATTGAAATCCAATCAATTACATTCGACAATTCATGTGGCACCGACAAACATCGCCATCGACTCGCCTTCGATATGCTGCAAGATTTCATTGGAATTCTCAGCGATAGCTTGACCGCAGCGAAATCCATTTTCCACATCGATATTTCCAGAACTGAGACGAGCAAGCCATGCCATCCACATGCGGTTGCACTCAACAAAGTATCTTCGTAACAGTTCTTGACCGTAAATACGGCAGACTTTTTACGCTTGCGCAGCTTCTTCTTGGTAGCACAAACATACCGAAACAAAAATACAGAATCTACAGAATTTTTTTCACAAAATTCGCCAAAAATTAAGGCTAATAAAGTATTTAATACAATTTTCGTTGCTTTATGAAAATTGTAGGGTGATATACACACAATTGTCAGTGTGCGTGCTGCCTTATGACACCACGCACCTACACACACAAACTTCATCTAGAGAGGGTGGGAGATAGAGAGATCGAGAGATAGAGAGATAGAGATAGAGAGAGAGAGAGAGTGAGAGCATCCAAAATATCTCAATATCTCAATCTCTCTACTCTCTACTACTTAATATACTTAAGTAGCGTCCGTTGACGGAACCCTGTTTTGTTCCAATACCGTATTTGCATTCTTATGCAAAATACTATGTAATAATGCAAAACACTTCATTATGATGCCTAAAGTAAATTTTACAAAACAATGTCAGTCTTATATGCAGTATAGGCAACAACCACAACAACAAGCATGGCAATAAGGAAAAGCTGAACGGCAATCCTGCAAGATATCTTTATGCATGCAGGCAAAACCTTAGATACATTTCGAACAATAAATGCCAACACTTATCTAGGAAAATGTCACTCAACATACGCTTTTCACCGTTTCTGTCCCTTTCTCTTTCTCTCTTACACACGCTTCAGCATGCATTTTCGATACAGCACCTGCCATAACAATAGAAATTGTTTTGTTAAACATTTAGGCTGGAGAGCATTCTGTCCTTTCTTTACTCGTCCCCAATCGAACAGAGGAGTAAGTTTTAATGAAAGTAATGCTTATATGTCACAAATGGTTTTCAATGAGATTGATTCACAGAAAGACGAAGAGGAAGAGGAAGAGGAAGAGGAGGAAAAGCAAGAAATGGCTTTCATTACTTTAAATTTTACATCGAATACGTTCGCAAACATTTCATTTTTGCAACGGAGCATTTAAAAAAAGAAAAGAAAACTAAATAAAAATTAATGGCTTATGAACAAATGCTGCAAACATCTATCAGTTAATAGAAGTTTAACTTGAAGAATGGAAAATAATTATTATGATTTCTACGGAAAATAATAACAATAAAATTTTACGAATTTCCTTCATTGCTAAAAGAACGAAGGAATATGAGGAAAGGAAGAAAAAAGATTTCTTCTTTTCTCTTTTTAATAAATTACTCTCTCTGTAAGAACTACTTAATATAAGTTAGGTTGCGTAAGACTTCGAAAAAAAAAAAAAAAACAGACCTCTTAACAAACTTAACGCAGCCAATTTGATTAATTTTGCACATGTAATTTTCCATCAGGCCGGAAAATACGCAGAAATGTTTTCAGCACTAAAAGTGAACTAAAAGTGAATCCCACCAACTGGCGGTATGGAGAACTGACTTTGATATTAAAGTAGCATGTTTGTTAAGCCATCTCCGTTATTGCTAGCCTGTCTTTTCGGTTGCTGCTGCTGCTTAAATGATGAGTTCATCTATACCTTGTTGTTAAGTTTCTCTTATTTTCTTGCGTTTTTTCTTTTTTATTATTCATCTTCATCTTGTTGTTTTTCTTGTTTATTATTGTGTTACGTCTAAACAGGAAGTTACAACAATTGGGCGCGGAAATAACACTAAGCATAAAATAAAATTGCTACTCGTAAATGGCTTTTTTTCCTGCTTCTAATACGAGTTACAAGTTCCTTGATTAAAATCATGTCTTATTTTCAGACACATTTTGTCCGTACGCGTCCATCATTTTGGTGACTTCAATGATTGTCACTCAATAATCTTAATCATCAAGTAAAACGGATACGCAAAAAATTTCATTGTAATTGCTTTGAAGAAAACATTCTTTAAAAGTGAATTTTTTTTTTATCGCCAATATATATAAAGCGTATATATATATATATATATATAATTGTCGTGCACAATTCCTCCTCCTTCCTCTTCATGAGTCCTTAGGCGAATCTAAAGGATGCGATTATTTCCAGAGTTATTCGTATAAAGTACAAGAGATTACTAAAGTTAATGCGTAGATTATATTATTTAGCCGTGTGCATGTTATGTTTTCGATAGCTTATCATATCTACCGGACGACTTTCATAGAAATATCGATAGCATATCTCATATATATATATATATATATATATATATAAGCATTCTTGATCGACATAAACTATGCAATTGAATCACTGATGTTGGCCTCTACGCAGATCTCTTCACCTATGCCTTTAAACCGCCGATGACAATATCATTTATTGCTTGGAACATATCATGTGTGATAATATACATATATATATACATATGTATACATATATATATATATGTATGTAATATTATTTTGTAAAAGAAATGCTGTTCTTTTTCGCTGCAAATCAACCTTAAATATGTATAAACCGCTTCCGTCAACTTGGAACTCTAATGCTGACACAGTCCTATGCTAAATGGAAATGAAATCGTATTTTGATAAAATGCGGCGAACGTAATTTTTAAATTTAGAAAAGTAATGAAAATGAAAAATAAGAATTCACAACCAGTGGTAGGAGATTGAGTGAAAAATTAGAGAAATAAATATAATAGAAAAACTCAACTATAGTAATAATGTGAAGAATTCGTCTATCAAAGAGTCGCGCAACCACTTAATTAAAAAATGCAATCTAAGCCGATTATCAATAACTTTGTTTTCTTCTTCTTTTTTGTAAAGATTATGGCCGTAGTAATCGTATGGTATTTTATGAGCAGCTATTGCATATATAAAACTTACGCTACCCAAAAAATAACGATAATATGTATCATAATATATTGGCAAGTATTAAGAATATGTTGCTTTTCATAGATAAAAGAAAAAAAATTCAAATATTAAAAAATCATTTAAAATATATATATATATATATATATATGTATATACATATATAATAGTTAGCTTAATGACTTGCATTCATCCATCAGTCATTCATTCAGACGTCATGTTACAAACCATCAACAAATTGATAATAATCTCCTATAGATATATAGACAGAGAAGAAAAAAAAAAAAAAAAAAGAAAAAGAAAAGAAAACCATACCAAAGCCGCTCATTAAATATTCAAAACACAGTGAGAATCGAGAAAAAAGAAAATACAAAACCGATTTAAATAGAAAAATAATTAATTAAATATTCAGAAACGAAAGATGCAGCGAATACATCAAATATGAATAATTTTAAGCGTACATTACCATTAAGCAATGACTGTATAGAAAATCATAAAAAAAAAAAACAAAGAAGAAAAATCGTTATATTCGGCTCGGTTCGAATGCTTTGTATACCTATTAGCTAAGCTGATAAGCCATGATTTGTATAGATGTTAATTCCTTCGATTCCTTCGACACGTAGAAGCATGACAGTTGAACGCTCGTAACGAGTTTGGAAGTAAGCGCTAACGAAAGCTGAAAGTTATTACCCATCTAAGGATGAGCGTGTTTTTCTAACTAACCTCTGCATTCACTCATCAGGTAAAAGAGAATTTCGTTAATATAAGCCGTCTACGCCCATTTTAGCATATATGAACGCCATAATTGGAATTATATAACTAATGCTGTCTAACATACAGTTTCAGTTTGACTGCATATATATAGACAAATAAGAGGAGGATAGATCGCAGAAGTTGGTCGTCAAAAAGATGGCTGAACGTCAAGAAAGGTGTAGGTAGTCCGAAGCATCGGAAACCATAGTCAGAGCCAGCGAAGTAAAAAATTCATATTTACCTCTAAGTGAGTTCTTGAGCACCCATTAGCTTTTCGTTCTGTAGGTCGATCATAAATTATTTTAACTCGACATCTTAGAGTGTTTCTGAGAAAGAAAAAATCAGTATATCAGTGTGTTACACTTTTCCAAATTTTTTTTTTCTTTTTTTTTTCATAGATTATGGCTATCTTCGCACACTTTATCTCCGAAGATTATTATGGCAAAACCTGTTGCACTTGTAATGCCAATCAAGTTAGTATAGCGTTTATAATGGATGCCGACGGACCTCCAGAACCTTCATTCTGCGGCGCTAGATACAACAAATAAGATAGATATACGCCCTTTACGGCGAACCTGGAATATTCACTTCCTCAAAATTCCCTTTAAGATTTCACGGAGCGTAGCCGTGGAACCATGAAGATGAGTTTGTAGTTAATACCTGTTATGGGTTGTAAGCTATTGAAAGAACGTTCGTTCTTTTCTTCGAAATGCTTTCGTCTATAGTCTCGAGTCCGTATGCAAATTGTAGACATTTCTTCAGCTTTCCGACACAGCTTTTGTGGCCTTGACAGTTGCAACAGTAGACGCAGATAGTTCGGAACCAATTCAAGTGAAGTCTTTAATGTGTAAATATTTGTCAATTTTTGAATTAAATTTAATTCGGTACGAGTGTGTCGCTTAAACTTGCTCATAATAACACGTTGGTTGCTTCTTTTTTTTTTTGTCAGTCTCTAGGAGCTCTTTTGCAGCAGTCATACACGGCTGAAAGCTTAATGTTTGAAACATAGCTGAGAAAATGGCCGCAGGTAAGAGCCGATCTTTGCAGCTGTGAAAATTCCGAAAAGAAATGATGAGCGAAGCATAGACAGAATAATAGATGAACAAAGAACGTTGAACTGACTTGTGGTCTATTGCTGTGTGTCAATAGCTTTTCAAACATAAAAGCAGTTTCCGTTGTTGCGCCTAAACGTTACAAAGAGTGTCACGAATTTAGTACACCTACGTCGTTTGTTGGCGAGTGTGAAAAAAATAGCTTTTGTTGTTGATTAAAAGCATTAGGTTTATAAGCAGAATAACCAGCAGAAAATTGATGCTCGAATATCGTTTTAAGTTTAAGTAGTTAACAGAAAAGGAAGCCTCTCAGCTTACCGCTTAGTTATGTGAATGTTTCGATCTTTGCTTTTCAATTGGGTAGCGCCCCTTTCGTTAAACGTAATTATAGTCAATTTTACAAACGAATACACGTCTAAACGTTACATTTATGTTCGCCTAAAAACTTTGATTCAAACTTTATCATGATTTTCTTTTACGTGTGGTACGTGACTTTCTCTATAAACTTAAACCCTTTTTTATAAATTTTTTCCTTGAGCTCTTCTCGAAGATGTGTGCACATGTTTGTTTTTTACGCATCCCTTCTCTGTTACTTTTTTTGATTTGTCGACATTTTATTGCTTTTATTGATGGGCTTTTATCAAAATAAATCTTTCTTTTTTTATTCGTTTTACTCGCTTATCATGTGCGTAATGATGGATGATTAGTTGTTGTTTTTGCTAATCATTAATATCTTCGAATGCGCCGAGGTGTTTCCTAACAAAGCGAGATTTCTCGGTTTTTCACTTTTTACCTTTAAATCATGATAACATGAGGGAAAAACATACCTTAGGGAATGTTTTTGAAAGAAAATAAAGGGTTGGGATTAAAGTTCTGCTATATGCTGCTATATGCGTACGGCTCTAAGCTTGGGAAATATAGTTTGTTTTTTTTTTTTCAAATAAGAAACAAGAAAAGAAATGACAAAGCAAAAAAAAAAACCAGAAAGGGGAGGGTAACGATTTCGCTACAAGCAAGATTTGACAACATTTGATTTTGCAATTACATGTGTCAACGTTACACATGTATTAACAAAAGTGTTACGAATTCCTTGTTAGATCGTAAAAATACACAATTCCAGGCTTTATATCCCATATAGCAGACCTTTTTCTTCTCTGTCCACTGCTAGTCGCTCTATCAAAGATCCAAAGGTTCAGGTCAATTATCATCCCAAACTCAATACCGCTAATAATCTATGATACAGTAGATGTAATGTATTATGCATTAATTATTTACATTTATTTTATATATTAATTATTATATATTTACCTATATACATATATAGATATACTGTGTATTTCTTTGTGCTGTATTCTATATATATATATATATATATTTTTTTTTTTTTTTTTCAATCATTCATATAATAAGTATTTGGGGCTGACTAATTGTTGCACCGTTTTGGACGACCTAATCTATATCGTATAGCATGGTGGTTATCTTCGAACGAGAGCAATGCACGTTGCGAGAGCATTACGATAACAGCATGTTTCAAAATTGTAAAATTAATATCACATTCCATCTGTGCCACCATCGATGCTAGCCTGCGATGCTGGCCTGTGTAGCGCTTGTGTGTAGATACATTTAGGGCTAACGTTCCACAGATATAAAAGAAATTTGTGCACCAACTACGTGTTGTCCTTCAACAGTACTACACTACATGAATATCCCAGCTTTCCCAACCCAGTCGTCCTGAAGTCACCTGCATACCGTATGGCACACTACTACGACCTGTTGTTCTTTAACCAAAACGACCGCTTTTGGAACAGCCTACCAGCGGTGGTCGTCCCATTATGCTCGATGTTTCCACTTTTAAGTCAAACATTCACAGATATCTCTCCCTTCTCCTCTACCCCTCTTTACCGCTTCACCTTCTTGATCACCAACGCACCCGCTAGTGTAGGAAACGTCCCCTGAGTGGATGGTCATATAAAAGAAAAAAGTGTTATCTTTGTAGATTTTTACTACAAAAAAAGACAAAAAAACAAATGTGAATACCACATAGCATTATCTTAATGGATTTGAAAAAAAAAAAAAAAAAAAAAACGGCGTGTTAAAGCATTTACCAGAAATTTTTTCATTACTATGTTTTCTCAAGGGCAAGTATCGCTGACTTATCGAGTTGAATCGAGTTATAGCTTACCAAAAAAAAAAAAACCTGTTTAGAAATTTCATACCTTGAAATAAATACTTTTATTCTAATCCCCAATCAATGGAGTAGTCGACGAGATCGGAGTTTAAAGACAGACGGCAGGTTGCTTTTTTAATTTTTTTGAGGTTATGTCGTGATATTTGTAGTTTCATTTATCAACTTATTCATTAGACATTCTTCACTCCTTCGGTCACGGCAATTCCACAAGCATTGGCAACATTAGAGGCATTACAGCTGTCATTAAACGTCCCGCACCAATAGAGATAAGAAGTATACAAGAAATGTAAAAACAATGCAATTACATTGCAATTATAATAAGCGTCTGGATTGTGCTTCTTCTGCTGATAATAATGAACAACGAAAATAAGAAATGCGACTTAAAGACGAGTACGAAAGTAAATAAAAACAAACAACCATTTCAGATTGATTGGGACATACGCGCACAGGGAGAAAAAGTATTGACCTCGCGACCTATTCATCCGATTTTATTTCTTTGAGAAGAAACGAAGGGAATTCAAAAATTCGCAAATTGATTCTCTAAACGAATTACACGGCAAACGAATTGCAATTACGATGGTTTCTATAGATTGCCGAAGAAATGGGGTTAAGGGTGCAATTAGCATTTAATGCATTAATTTTTTGTCTCTCCCAATATGTGTGTGCGTGTGCATGTTACTTGCCATTTTCGATTGTTACATCTGTTTAGAGAAGGCATCGAAGTTAAAAGCTATTTCGAGTTGGAGAGAGAAATATTCGTCGGAATTATTACTTGTGGCATACGCTTCTATGAGTGGAATGGTTTAAGTAGAAGATGGTGATTAAATGCTCAACATCGTTTGACAAATTACATGTGTACATTTTTTAGTGTATCTCATATGCAGTATCAGTATTTCCGTATGAAACGGTAATGTACGAAAATAGCTTTATTAAAACCCTTTGGTTTTGGCTGTAAACGAAACTCATAAAATTTGCAAAGTTTTCCTAAAAATAATCTTGTTTTAGTTTTTCATTTGTGTCTATGACGACGACAACCATTATGAGAGAAAGATATGATATTCTTCAACTTTGACAACGCTACGATGATAATTTTGAAAAGTGATGACTCTGACATGTACATAAGTGATGAAACGAAAACGAGCTCGGTGTCTTCAATATACTCTCGTAAATTTGCATAAAAACATAAACATTTCGTGTATGTATATCCGTTTGTCTGTCTGTCTGTCTGTCTGTCTGTCTGTCCGTTTGCATATCTTTGTTGTGGTTTTTGTACATCCTGCATGTATATGATATTTTGCAGCACACAAAAGAAAACAAAAAAAAACAACAACAACAACAACAACAACAACAACAACAACAACAACAACAACAACAACAACGAAAACAAAAATATAAACTCTTGCTGCATAATTTCCTGAGTTTCTTCCATACGCTACCACACTTTACTCAATAACATTTAATATTCAAAAGTTTTCCTTCATCTTGCAAGCAGTACGTTAATGCTTTTGCATGTATCCAGAATAGCACGAATTGGCGATGACTTTTGTCATATGGCCGTCGGTGTTGCGTTTATACTCTGTTATGGTTTCGCTTGCTAAGCCAACCTCATAGAAAGTACCAGTAAGACTCGAGTAATTTCGTTAAAATAACTTACATTAAATTGGCGTGTGTATGTGTGTATGCGTATGATTGTGAATAAGAATTTCCTTTCCCTTTTTCAAAAAAAAAAAAAAAAAAAAAAAAAAAAAAAAAAACAAAACCAAGAATATCTAAAATTTTGCACTTCATTTTATGAGATGACATGTGAAATATATATAAAAAAAAGTCCTTTAAGCATTGGAGAGATTGGGAAAATTTAAAGGAATTACTGGAATACCGTAAAATTTAGATCCGGATGTTCTGCATTCTCTGCATTTTTTCAACATTTTCTCATATTCTCTAATACAAAGCTGTACTGCCCTCATTATGTCATCCTCGATCGTGTCTCTGAATCGTTCCTGTCCTGCCGGGTTAATGTCTCTGTCCCGCTGTAAAAGGTTATAAGATTTTAAAAACCAAGACTTGTTTTTCGAAACGATTACAAATAAAAGGCGTGTTTGGAATTTTCTTTTTTCAAATTGCATATACACACAAACAATTTCTACTACACCAAGATGGAGCGCTTAATTGTGTTAAACAAAAAATTTCAAATTGCATATACACACAAACAATTTCTACTACACCAAGATGGAGCGCTTAATTGTGTTAAACAAAAAATTTCAAATTGCATATACACACGTGAATGTTATGGCAGGTTATGGTGAGGTTATTGTCCGCCCAATCGGGACAATATAACAACACAGACGCGATATTTAAATGAAAAAAAAAATAAAAAATAAAAAAATGTATGCAAACCTAGAAAGCTCACTAGAATAATTTAAGGAGCAATGATTAAGTAATTTCTAAACGCCAGGTCCAGTATGCGTTGCTTTTTCAATCTTCTCATCTCATTGGCGTATTTAGAACAGAACTGAGATGACTTCTAGCTCTCTTACCGGTATGATTGGTGCCACACTTCAAATCTTCACAAATCCCTCACGGAAATGTGAAATATGAGAGAACTCTTCCAGTTTTTTGTTTCCTTAGAATTTTTAAATACCGAGTATTTGTCGGTGAAAGCATTATTTTTATAAATTTTTAACATAAGCCTCTCACATACCATCAACGAAACGTTTAAATCCTAATCGAGTTATAAATTTTTGGCAACAAGGTGCACACAACTGCTTAAATTAGTCAACTGATACCATATGACCCGTCTTCCCGCCAACACATCCTTCGTTTAAAGTTTCATAATTTTGCCTAAGTCGCACAACATTTTGAGCAGACCTGGTAAAAAAAACCGTATGACTGATATTTATTTTTAAGTTTAAGTTGGGATTGCGACTTATTTTAATTCGTCTGTCCCGTCACGCTCATTGTTTTTACAAATGTTTTCCGTGCCAATGAACTGTGAGCTTGATTGTATTCACGCACATATCATATATAACTTAGGAATAATTCTTGTTTAGTTTAAGAGAAGAACAATGCTTTAAATCGTACACTTGCTAATGTTATCATAAGGAAGTTCTTCCTTAGGGTTCTCTTTGCTGGACCAAGTTATCAGTGATTTAATCTATTCATCGTGCGTGTGGCATATCACTGTGTTCTGTTGAAACTAAATCTTGGCGGCATTGGTTTTACTTACACCTAATTCATGACTCTAAAGGATTTGGGTATAGCCTACTTTCTTAGAATAGGGCGTGTTCAACCTTGGATATGGTCATTAATAGTTGCACGTTTAAAACGAATTTTCTCTTAACCCTTTCCATATTCCATGTCATAGTTCTTATACGATCATTTGGGGTCCATCCGTCCAAATAAGTAAATGAAAAATTTCAAATGAAATTGTATGCATATGTATGTGTTTCCTAACCATTCCGTCCAGCATGAGTGAATAATGTAGAGCAGTCAGTTTAGGAATTGGGCGGTGAAACTTTTCTTTGCGTGTTTAAATTTTCATTATCCTTGAAAGGCAACCATTGTTCCCTCAGAAAGCGAAATGCATTCCCAGATTAATCCGAAGATGTTATTTAATATCTTCTTTTCACCGTCTTTGCGCTTCTTGCGAAGGGGCCGCTTCGAATGAGTGAAATACAAATAAGATGCATCTACGACAAAAAACGAGTGTAAGCGACCGACTTGTCTTCATTCATGACATTTTCGTAGACATCTGAAATTGAATTTAAAATGTTTACCTTTAATTTCTATCATTTGTTTATAACTTTTTATCCAACTTTTCATTGCAACTTAACATATTTCTCATCAAAAGTGAACCATAGAATAGAGTTTAGTTCCTATTCAAGTTCCATATCCCGTTGCCTTTATTGTTCTCAAGGCACAATTAAACCTATATTAACTAATTTTTTTGATCAAAATTAGAAACCGTAGTAGCATAGCCATCTTGCTTGTACGACTATTGAAGCGGAAAGAGAAGAAAGGTAGAGCAAATATTTAAGAAGAGAAGTATATGCGGGTCGTTTAAGACTAGACTTTGAAAAAAACAAAAATCGGCAATAAGGATATGATCGAGCAGCATCATACCATAAGCCTCTGAAAGTGTTTGATGGGCTTGCGCAGCGCAGCACACTTCTTCGAAATGAACAACAAAGTGAATGAATGCCGAAAATGGAATTTTTAGTGCTCCATGATTAGCATCCACATGCACTGAACAATTCGATGACACTAAATGGAAAACTGGTTATTCTATATAGATGAAGGTCGAAATCATCGAACTTAACCCTTAACCCTTAACCCTTATGTACGTTGATGCTTCTTTTAATTAGTTTATCATTTTCACCAATAAATGTCGCTGACCATAATGAATGCAAGCATCTGTTGTAACGGTAAGGCAGGAATGTCCGGTTACATTAAAGCGACGAACTATTATTCAAGAAGAATCCTACACAGTTGCGTGTTTTCGTATTGCATTTAAAGCCAAAGAAGTCAGTCAGTCTTTTCTAGATCTAGATCGAGTATGGTGTTGGGCCACTAACAGTTCGCTCTCAACTAAATGTTCACATTTTCTTGCTATCGTCTTCCATTCCCACATAAAACGGGCAAACTGACGCATGTAATGTAAGGTTGCGCTTAGACTATAAAATGCGTTTAAAATCGTTCCAAAATATAAAATAAAATTTATATCGTTGGAGAAAAAGTGGAAATTAACGAGCAGCCTGAAAAGTAATAAAAAAAATTTAAATCGAGCTATAAAACTAAAGTGATATGATATAAATGTGATAACAAGTCACTCCTTTCATTAAAATTTGACAGCATTACACACAACGACAAATGCGTCCACAGTGTGCACGCCATCGTTCAATTCAAACATTAACCATGAGTTTCCTTTTTGCGGGATTGCATAAATAATAAAATAAGCGATCAGAAGTCCGTTAAATGGATAAAAAATCAAGTTTTTGGAATAGAGAATAAAAGAAACAAAAATTATGTTTTAGTTTCAGAAAATCCGCATGAACTAAAATATCAGCGAACCGCGCCGGCAAGCAGACACCTTATATTTGCTTAGATGAAAAGATCACATTTACTACGAATATTAATGTAGTGTACAAGGGAAAATTGGAAAGGTCGGGGCCAAAAAAAAAAAACTGTTACTTGTTCGAGGTCATCGCACCCTCATTCCCTACATTTTTGTAAGAAGTGAAGCGGTGCTTACGAAATGCGTGTCGCATCGAAGCACGCAAGCGCCCAATCCCAAGGACTCCAATTCGATGAGTGAACCGTGGGATAATGTGAACCGAGAGAGAGAGAGAGAGAGAAAGAGAGAGAGAGAGAGAGATGCTCCACTGCATTCCACGCGTTCTGATTCTGTTTTTTTCTCGAGCCTAAACAATTTTTCAAATTTTTGATATGTTATTGTTTTAATCAGTCGCAAAGCCAAAATAAAAAGCGAAAAGCTATTAACAATTAATTTATATAAATCAAATTATTTTTTAACAAAGGTGTTGATATCATTATCATTATATTTTGACATTAGCGCTTGGCTTCCGAGAGTCTCCGTCTTCTCTTCTGGCTAAGTTGCCTTGTTTTAAGTTATGTTGGTGGTCGAAGTTTTTAGTTTTTTAGGTTGACGGTTATTTGTGGTCTTTATTTCTTTCTATTGATTTGTTTTTATGTGATTTTCCAATCTTTTTTCTTGAAATCTCTTCGTAGAATTTGGCTAGATTTTTATGAGGTTTTTACGGACAAAAAAAAGATTTTAGGTAGATTGGCAAACAACTGGTGGGTTTGTCCAGAAAATCTGACAAATATAAGACTATGCTCGACTAGTGTTGCTATTTTAAGCATTCATCTTGTGCTGTGGATTGCAAAAAACGCATGTCACGAGTGGTTCGTCGTCTTTCAAAACCTGGTGATATTCTTATAAGGTATTAAGAGATTTAAAATTGTCGCACATCACATGCTTTATGGTCCCTTTATAAAGAACTAACGTGCTTATCAATGAATTACATTTCACTTAAACTTTCTTTGATATATATGATAATAGTGATGGCGGACTTTTAGGTTTTAGCTTTGTTAATATCGCGGAAAGTATCGTACATTGCGATCTTTTAGTGTGGGCTGTGGGCTCGTATCATCCAGCAATTTGTATATCTTTTCACAAGAAATTTTGCAGATCACGAAGTAGTGAACATTTACCATGAAAATCTAAGATGAAGTTATATTTATTTCGCGTGTGACCTTCTCGCACAACTCTATTGTTTTTCTACCCGTAGCTACACATTTTGTTTTGCTCCAAAAACATTCATTCTATCTGCGGCGCGCAGGACAATTGATTTAAATTTAAACGACAAAAAAAATTCTTTCTCCTTAAGTAAGCAGTTTAAAGTAACTTATTGAAAACCCCTCCCATTTTTTACCAGAGAATGTAATTTTAAAGATATTGGAAAAAACCGAGCAGAAGGAGTGTGAAATATTTGTGCTGAAATTGATGTAAAGCATCTCTGTACTGCACCTCTGTCACTATATTTAGTAATTTTTCTACGCCTGGAACTACTTTCCTATAGCATTCTTGTCTTTTTAAGCGATAAAAAATATATAGAAAAATGGATTTTCTAAAAAATGTACGGTGGTCTCCTTCTTGCATCACATATCTATTCTTCTATCGTAAATTGATTTTCAAGAGATCCGTCAAAGTTAATGTACGGAGAGATAACGGGTTCCACTGTCTATAGCCTTCGGAAGCTTTGTAAAAGTTTAACTTAGCGGAGGGTAAACAAACGTTTAAAACTTAAACCTTATATTAGTTAATGTGTTTAGATTCCTACATCGAATAAGGACCTTGAATATTCCTTTTTCCTTTTTACAAGAAACCTTGCAAAAAAAAAGAAAAAGGGGGGGGAGAGGTAGAAACCTTTCAAAACTTCCTTTTTGTCACTTCACATTAAAAATTAATAAATCACTTTTTAGTCAGAGTTTCATTATTTCTGCATGAAATATGGACATATTTATGCGTACAGAAACATGTATATCATACACACACACTTACACACGCACATTTACACATAGATGAAAACAACAAAGTTTAAAATTAAATTAGAGTTTTTGCGAAAAGTGCCATAAAATTGCTATGGACAGGCGAGACAGTATGCAGAGGAAGAGAGGAAGGGAAACATTTTTAAAAACATGAAAGTGTGCTTTTGCAAAAAAGAAGCTCAATAGATCATATTTTCTGTTAGGCAACGAGAAAGGGGATAGAGACCATATTGATGGCAATCGTAAGTAAATAGATACCTTTGTACGTGTACAACACAATATATAATATTATTGAAGATGGTTCGGCTACGCAGTAATAATAATAATAATAATACATATGTTGGTAAGACCTGGCTGGCAAAGAGGATTTTTCCAGGCTTTTGAGAATGAATGTCAAACTATTGCTATGCAGGTATTGCTGTTCGTAATATCTTTGTTCATAAATATGATTAACTAACAATAGCACAAAGGATGTGCTGTTTATAGCCAAACTAGGTATCATTTTTGCACCCATCACCGAAGGATGAGGGGTATTTTCATTTTGTCAAAACGTTTGTAACGCCCAGAAGGAATGAAGTATTGTTGATTAGCATCAAATTCTAAATTGACTTAAGCACGTCCGTCCGTGTTATGTCTGTTGTAAACATTCTCCTGGCCGCAAAAATGAAGCTATCGACTACAAATTTGGCAGAAACATTGAAAGATTTTGCGTGCAGGCTGGTTTTGAAAATGCCAGGGCCAAATCGATCGAAGGACACACCCACAGCACAACGTAAACTGGGAGCACCTCTGCTTTACTCATAAACTATAGCAAATAAATGTGCAAAATATTGAATGCACATTCGGCGGGCTATGCTGCAGCGTTTGCCGGCGGAAAAATGGAAAAGATTAACCACGCCTACCCAATATCATAGCGTATCACAATTTCATAATTCGAAAGCCCATGAAGTGTAATAGTTCTTGGCCAGTTTCAAATCTTGAATGCATCTAAACATGCCCGCCTGCTCGTCTGTCCACTTGCTTGTTTGCGTAGCTTTCTAGTGTTTGTGGTAAACATTCTCCCGTTAGCGAAGAAGAAGATATAGCGTACAATTTTGGGAAAGAATTTGGAATTAAGCTAAGCTTTTCAAAGTACACGCCTACAACGCCCACATGCGAAACACACGAAAAGCACTTTTATTGTGAAAACAGAAGAAATCAACTGCGCCCAACGCCATATTGTAGAGCATAAGACTTTCGTTCTCTTACTCTTTGGGGTAAACGATGGTGGGCATAAAAGATTCTGCCCCGACCGAATTTAATTTTCTCACTTGCATTTTATTTTTTATATTCTGCTGTTTTCAAATTAGATGCATGTGCGGACCATTAGACGCTCAATAATCCAAATGAATTGTTTTTGTTGTCATAAAATTTTAACTCGGACTTTTATCGAAAATGAAACGTACATGCGTCCCTATCTTCTTTCAACGAGTACGTCCATCGAAATTTGTAATTACGTTAAAGTTTATTCAAGAATTTTGAGTGCGATGCAGGCTTCCATGCTATGATTGTTTGTTGATTTTTGGGGCTACACTTGCGTCAAATGTTATTAATCGTGCTATCAAATTATAAGTAAAACAGTTTCAAAAAACTTCAAAACGCTTTTACGTCGATTTTTCTTTAACATAAATTTCATCTTTAGATCATCTTTACTCCTAAATATGCCTTTCACTTTTTTTGCATCCACGTTTTGCATGCTTCGTAAAGAGTGTGCTTGCTAATGCAGTCACGAATTTACGAAATGTAGAATGTCCCGCCTTACAACGACTAGGCAGCATTAAGATTTTGTTTGAAGCGATATCCGGAATAGCTTAGGAAATGCAATTAAAACTAAATCGCTCCCTTACCCGCCCTGATACCCGCCCTGATATCTTCAATATTTTATTGAATTTTGTACTTGGATCAAATCACTCTATTTTTATAAGATTATTAACCAGTTTTTCAGTTTTCAACTGTAATTTATTTGATTTTGCCTTCCTTCGGTTTGCGTTCTTATTATTATTGTTATTATTAATATTTTCGTGTTGATGAGGTGTTTACTTTCGTTATAGCGCCAGTTAGTTAAGGCTACAGTCGCATCAATCATGTTTCAATTGTTCAATGCAAAGAAGCTTTTAAAACAACGTAACCGTCAATCGCTTGTATCCAGTGCGGTAAAGTACGTGACATCGATTGCGCGAAAATTTCCAAACAAAAGTATGCGGTGCTACTTCTTAGTTCCAATTTCTGACAACTATGAATATCCCAGATACCAAAAATGCATGTCTACGAAATTATCTGAAGTTTTCTAATTTAGTTTTCTATTTATTAAGTTAGCCGACTTGTATTAGGGCGTTTGTAGCGCTCTGTTAAAGCAGTCGGTAAATAGCTTTGCAAGTGAAAATTGCATTTGTCGTCACAGCCTTTGTATAAACACCGAACAAGAACACAACAATCGAACAGCGAGCGTACAGCGTAGAAGTCGGCCTGATTGCTAATGAAATTGTAAAAATCTTCAAAATTGTAGAAGAGAGCTGAAGCTGAGGCTTAATTAGTTTGAATTATGAAGAGTATGAACCGTAAGCGAATTTTATAGAAAAGATGCTTGACTCGGCAGCAATATGTTAGAGGTCGACCAAAAACTGTTAGTTGCTGATTAGTCCATTAATAATAATCTTCCATTCAAACTAACGTTGGTGCCGTCGTTGGTTCGTCTGGCATTATGTGGTCGTATTTTTTCAAAATCACTTATTTTCATATAAATTGAAATAAATTAATGTACGTTTACTTTTCGCACTTTGCCGATTTTTAATAATGAAAATACGGCACCCAGCGGTATTAACAGCCACTTCGTGCCTTGTGCTTTTTTCTATTTGTTTACTTTTAAAAATCGGCAAAAAATTGACCACGCCTGTCCAATATTGCGGTGTATCAAAATTTAAGATTTGTCTCAATACCCTTGTAGTGCACAGAAGCAATCTTTAAAAACCCCACAAAGTATATAAATTTGTGGCCAGTTTCAAGTTCGAAATACACCTACGGCTGTTCGAGCGTTCATCTGTCCATCGGTGCGTCCGGGTAGAGTCTGTGTTTGGCATTCTCCCGTTCGCAAATATGAAGATATTGAGAAACAAACTTGGAAATGTTTTTGAAAATGATCCAAACGAAAGCACAAAGGGCGTGCCTACTACCCCCACACGTCTGTGTTAGGACGGTTTTCGTGCCTTTCACTTATTACTCATAAAGTACAACGCATGCACCACATAAATTACTACTTTTTTTCTGAAAATAGAAAAGATTACCGCCAACCGCCCACCCAATATTATATAGTCTCAAAGTGTAGTCCGTTTTCTTTCTTTTACACGTCACGTCAGGATCACGGTGATGGATATAAAAGATTCAGGCACGACCGAATATCATTGTCTTACTTGTTAATATTTAATGACAAAAGTTGGCGCAAAATAGTTGTTGGACTCTCATAACTTTAGACTATGTATATATTATATATAGTTTTCCGATTCTTACCCATATAAGGTTTCGGATTAAAAGCGAGCCACACATACGGCCATGGAATATAATACTACGGATGCAGTAGCGCAGTTCGGTGAAGTGCAGGATATTGAAAAGAAAATCTTGCTTAACTGGAACTTTTCAATTGGCTTAGTTTCACTGTTTTTAAAATTGCATTGATAGGGAAAAGCTTCGGCTTAGATGTTGCTCTGACCCTTCTTGAATTTTTGATATTAAGACCGCCCCTTTTTAAATTTCTTAATTATTTTTATTATTATTACTATTTTACTATTTAGAATAAGTGGGGAGAAGAAAGAGGCAGGAATTGTAAGACCGCATCTTTATGCGTACGTACCCGATCTGTAAGTGTCAGTCGTTCAGTCGGTAAAGCGCTCACTATATGTACGACCAAAGCAAGATCAAAGAGCACTGAGACTATCTTGGTAATCACAGCTTTTATCCATTCAGTTATGCGACTGCCCAAAATTCATATTTCACTATTATTAATAACTTTCGTTCGAGTATTGCGGGCAATTTGACTCAATGTACGCTATACAACCAATCGTATTATTATTATTATTATAATTAATTTAAGATTAAAGTCTTGAAGCACTAGCATCTAAGGCCAGCGACTTCATTAAAAACTCCTCCGCATATGAAATCTGAATTCACGACAATTGAGTTGTTTTTCGAGATCCTTTGACTTACTCGATCACTCAGACGTAGAAATGTCGCTTACGGAGAATTTTTTTGATGTGCTGCTCAATTGTCGCACTTAGGTACAATCTTCTGTACATCCATACTTTTTTTCGCGCCTTATATTTTCCTGTTTTGCTAACTTAATGGCATTATCAAATGTAAATTCCGATCTGAACTGAACTGAACTCCAACTGTTCGTTTACCGGACGGTTGTAGCTCCAACAACAGCGTCATATTTACATTTGTCCAGCTTTACAGAGATGGAAAATGCATTAAACCGCGTATCGATAGATTCTAAAACGGAGAAATTCGAAAGACGAAATCATCTCTCGTACATATTTAGATTTGGGGCAGAAGTTAACAAAAACTTTTGTCTATTCGAATCTCGAACTTCAATTTCTTATCAGACACTCCATGCACTTTTCGATCCTATTCCATTTAGTTGTGATGAATATTACTTTTGGTTTTTCTTCGTCTTTACAGAATGAATGAATTCAATATTTTGCCTTTCTCGGGGATATTTTATTGTGAGCAAAAGTGACCGTTGGGTACAAAACAAAATATTATTTAAAACAAAAAATATTTCCCATTTTCAATTTGTTCATAAAATGATTTTCGGGCATTTTAATATTTGATTAAAATTTAGATAGAAAATTAAATATGCCATAAAGTCAGTTTGTATGTTATGAGTAAGGCTCCTCGAAAATGAACTAATAAGAGAGATTCTACCCTTAACTTAATATTAGATAAATAGGTAGACGCATTCGACATAAAATCTTTGTAATGATAATGAAAACAAATAATAATTAAGAAGATTCCATATGAGACAAGAAAATTAATTATAAATTTATGAATTAATTTAGCGACAATTGAATTGTTGAAGTAACTTGAAAAGATAAAACCAAAAACATTATCAGCAAATGCCATATAAATCTATCGACCGTATATCTTACACTGTGCGCAGCCATAAACTTGCTCACACATCTCTATATATAAATAAATGCGTATAGAAATTTATTAATATAGCACTCGAGCAGATTGTTTTACACGCATTTATTGTTTGTGTGTGTGTGTGTGTGTGTGTGTGTGTGTGTGTGTGTGTGTGTGTGCGTGTGTGTGCATATAAGTATGTAGTTATCTCTTTAACTATAAAGTCATTGAAAATGAAAACGATTACTCAGAAAGCCGTATGCATTATATATAGCTAGACGTCCGTATGTCCGTATATGTATGCAGATACATGCAGATACATTTGACAGACTAACGGCTGTTTGTGTAATAAAACTTCACAGTTATATGTCATTTACAAAATCATCAATATTTCAATTTAAATTTACACGCATAAAATTTTATGTTTTGTCTTAATGCGTACACGTACAAAACGGTATACTAAGCAAGTGAAACGAAGGTACAGCGTGGTTGGATATAACAACACAATAACTATAGCTTCCTAGTCGTCGCAACTCTTACTCCTCGCCAGAATTAATTGCGCAACTTTAGTTTGTTGTTTTTGTTTTTTTTTTTTTTTTTCTATTTTCTTTTTTTTTTTAGTGTCGCTTCCAACTTTACTTAAGCAAATAACAATGATTAGTTCTGCACGAGCAATTCGAGAAAGAAAAAAGAAAAAAGAGAAAAGAGAAAAAACCAATAAATTTGTGTCTAAACCTTCTGCCAAACGACTTCACTATATGTTAGAGAGACAATCACTACTTTTACGACCTTACAAAATGTCATGTTCTTCACGTATTTACTACATTTGGATAATATTTATAATGCCAACAGATGACTCTTACTTATTAAAGCCATTTCACTGTTGTTGCTGTTCTTGTTCCGCTTATGCCGTTACCGCTTATACTAACTAAATATTTGTTTTATGTGCACATACAAATATACAGTTGGTTTTTTAATTCTACCATCGAGGAAAGTGAGGTATGTTCGTTTCGATATTTTACTTGTAACACAACACATCGTATACATACATATCAGAGGCCAGAGATATTCGCAAATCGAGTTGGACGAGCACTTAAGCCATTCCAAATTGGAATAGGTCCTTGAACTGCGAAGAGGTTAACAGCTCTCTTGTATGTTCTAACCGAGATTGTCTTTATATATAAATCATAAAATCCATCCTAGACATTTATTGATGTTGAATTGAATGAGAAACGCGAAAACCCATAGTGTTTGACAAAACTTGAAAGTCAATTCGAAGAAGGCAAGACACTAACTATCACGGAAACTCAAGTTTCAGCTTAAGTCCTCCACCTATATTTATATACGCATATGCACTGGTTAGCAGTAAAAACCGGCTGTCATTACTGAGCTGCCATTACCGAGTGTACGTAAACTTAAGTCAAGGACGCCCACTTCGTCTCTTCATGCCTGTTCTACCTCCCTGTAAGCTTTTCATACGGGTTTATTTTATTCACTATACACATTCATACGTATGCAGTCGGTCTGTCTACCCATGCACTGTTAGCATTCTCGTTGTGACAACATGTAATTTTTCACTTTTCATAATTTAAAGGTTTTAAATAAAAAATACATATGTGCGTTAGTTGATTATTAATTTATAATGTGATTCCCTAGTCATGCTTCAACGATTTCATCCGTGTTATTAATATCTATTTCTTTTTTATTTTTGATGCATTATTAATATATATTCCAAAAGTCATTGTGACTGGCACTGTTCGAAAAATGTTTTCGGTAATACAATTCCGCTCATACTCTGAGCTTTACGGCTAATTATCAATATCTGTATTATTTGGCTCCATTATGTTTATTGGCCGCCTATTACGCAGTGTCCGCTAAAAACGTCTTTAGATTCATTCCATATATTGCTTCGTTTTCCTACCTGTGCGTATATCTATATATATATATATATAGATATGTTTTCTTTTTCAAGCAAACGAGCATATTCCCATTGGCCTCTTAGCCGACGCTAGGAAACATATATGTAGCGTAAAATATACATATATATAATGAAAAGATAAAGTAAAATTTGTCTTACTTTTTGAACGCAGCAGTATGTCATACCTATATATATATATATATAATGTTAATGTTTTCGTCTATCATGACTGCACTTTTAAAGGATAATACCACCTTGTGAACATGTCATGGATCATTTAACAAATTTATCTACACAAAGTCAATCAATGTATTGGAAAGAGTTCTCACTCACAATTGTGCGTGTGTGTTGGTGCATCAAGCAAAAAAAAAAAAAAAAAAAAAAAAAAAAAAAAAAAAACAAATAAACCATAGTTCTGCAGAAAGTTTCCTTGGCCATCCTTAGAAACTAGAACTTTGCAAATAAAACGAAGAAATGTTTGAAATATCGCTTAAGATCTACTGGAGCCCATAGCATTCCCGATTAATATTCATTTTAAATAAATGACATCGATTTGACGTAGACTTAACGAAGAAATGAATTAAATCGTCCCAGAATCTGGATCTGATTAAGAGGTTGTGGTAAGTGTTTGTTGTTAGGAATATTAGGAAGGAAAGAACACATGCAGCAACACTTACTTTTTACGGTTGTGGGTAAAATAAGTTAATTTTCGCTTATCACGGAGACCATCAAATGCTGAATCATAACAAATGTTTTAGAGAATCTACAACCTGTCGTACCATATCTGCCCACACTGTATATATGACGAAACGCATACATATTAATGGTAAAAAAAGCTCAAAGAATTTCGAGAAATACCGGTTGAAATATCTCGTCGTCTGATCATTCTTAAGGCAAAACCATCGACAACGAAATAATTTACTTATTTATAATCCTTTCGTTGACTTTTTTTGCGTAAAACGCAGTTAGTTTCATTTTTTCACTCACTACGCAAAAATTTTGAAACCAGAAATTCTCTCAAGGCGGGTGAATAAGGATTTCATTCCATACACGTCCTGCCTATTTTGTTCTTGCTTCCGAAATCGGAAACATTGTTACGGGGAAAGCGTTTCACGACAATTGTAATTTATTAAAGAACTAAATTTACTGAAGGACTTGAGGGCTTCTCTGCAAATCAATCAGTAACCTAATCACAACAATGTAACCTTAGAGAGGTGTAACAAAATTTGGGCGTCAATTGAGGCTTTCGCTAAGCGAATAACTCGTATCAGCCTCAAAATGAATTTTAACCTCAATTATAATTTTGATTTAATTTGCAAAGTATACGATGGTATAGAAAAACTGCAATTATTTGTTTGCAATTGTGTGCTTGCTTATAAACTGCTTAACAAAGATAACTTAACTTTCGGTAAACACTTATTTCTTGCATACATTTTCCAAACGATCGAAATAACTCATCTAAGAAAAATATTTGTTTTTTAAAAAGCTTGAGTGCGCTCATTACGATGTTTTTTGAAACAATTTATCAAGACAACGAAAATACGCTTCCCTTTACTCAATGAGCTCGTCATTTGACTGAAAGTTTCCCCTCAAGCATCCTTCTGAAAATTACAAACAGTTAATAGTCGCTGGCGGTCTCATCTGCTGGCAATGGCTATACATTAGTGCCGTATGTTGTCCTTAGTCCACATGTCCAAACATTTATCCAAAATAGTGGATACGCTCTCTCTTCTCTCTCTCTCTCTCTCTCTCTCTCTCTTCTCTTTCAACTTCCATTTCAATTATTGAGAATAAGTTTTCTGATCGTTTCCGTTTTAACCTCATCTTCTATTTAAAACCAGCAAATCATCGACAAAGTATTCTTTTCCGACAGACAAGAATTACCATAAGGTTTTCCAAGTCAATACTAAGTTTCAATGACGTGTACTCTCGGAAATCAAAAAATTATGCTAAATCGATATTCGAAATTTGAATTTGATTTTGTCCGCTAAAATGAGAAAAAAAGGTGATTTTTCAATACCGCCTTCAATAAAACGAAATAGAAAATTCTTCTGAGTGCGAAATCAGTCAGCTTAAGTCAGCTTAAGTACAAGCCTTTAGCTAAGAAGGAGATAGACTTTCTAAACTTTTAAATTGCCGAACTTTAAAAAATCCCTTTCCACACGAACTGTTAAATTTTATATAAAGAAAAAAAAAAAAAAAATATTTAAATATTTTTAATGATTTCAACAGAAGTAAATTAACAAAAAATTAAATAAATTTGAGCCAAACTGCACAAAAACCAACATATCGTTAATAATTCAAAAGCTTCTTGTCTACACATGAAACGCGTGAGCGTTAAACAAAATTACTCTTATATGTAATCAAATAAGACGAGGTTAACAATTGGTCAGCCACAAATATAGCGACCACAATAATAGCAATAATGGCAACTCCAGATAAAATGACGTCGAGGAGAATATAATAACAATTCCTCTATAATTACGTCAACGTAATAGAGAGAAAACAAAATCAATGATATACGTAAGAAAAGCATATCGTTCTTAAGCGAACCTTCTTAGCACTCTACGATAAGTAATTGCATGAAAAAAGCGAATTTTGTTTAATTCGACCCAAACCAAAGAAACCATCGCTAGGAGATGATGATTTATCGTTGATTCGAATAGGACTGCGATTTTCAAGACGACACTCAAAAATCAGCTCTTACGTACTTAATCTCGAAAGAGCAATTTTTCTTCCGTTTGCGAATTCGTATCCCTTAGAAAGCAATGACAAAATATTTGTTGAAAGAGAAAAAAATTGGTTCATAGGTTGTTTAAAGATTCGTGTTATTTGATCGAAATTAATTCAAGTTTAATCTGCATTATATGCATAGGATTCGTGGCTACAAAAATTGCAGTGACAGGCAACCCCAGGTGAGCAGTCGGGGTGCACGGGTGCACAGAACTTGTGTTGGTCGGTCAACTGCTTGTATTGAATTTGTAGAAACGGGAGTATTAATATACTCCCGGCTCTCTTGTTCTGATGATGGGCATAAGAAAAATATCAAGAAATATAAAAGGATAGGAGAAGCATATGAATGCAGTTAGGCGCATGTGTGAACATTTTAAAAACTTAATACAAACGGATATGATTCGAAGGTAGCCACTTCAGCGGAATATTTGTGTGAGCACAAGCCATAGGCTAATATGCATAAAAAGCCACCGTACATAGTGGTGCGATTAGAGTGAGGTTAATTTTGATTTATTATAACGGGGAGACATTGTGAATAGAAATCAAATTGGCCGAAGCAATTTCCTGTGGTTGCAAAACCAAGCTAATCACACTTTATAAGCAGAGAAATCGAAAGATAATTGAGAAATGCGCAATTTTATATACAACACCACACAAGTCTAGTCAATTAGATTACGGCTAACAAGAAAATCGTGTAAAATTGTCAAATGACTCTAATTAGAAACACTCAACAGTTTTACATCAAAGCATTGGTCCGGAAATTGACAAGAAAATTACGTTCGTCGACAACTGAACATTTCCCCATTCCGCGGTGGTTTGTGTCTGATAAACGAACGGAGGAAAGTGCATATAAGACACGCATTGCCCACTTTATACAGAAAACTATTCACTAAATAAAATCCATCTTTTTCGCTATACAGGGCCTCAGTATAACTGTGCACCGCACAACTTGTGGTAAATTAAGCCCGCGAAATTAAGCGGGTATGCATCACCCAGGAATGCCAAGTGCCAAGTGCCAAGTGCCAAGTGCATGCAATCGTCTTCGAATCATTTTCTAATTCTATTATATGCAAGCTTGATGGTCTGTCTACTTCTCTGAAGTCCTCCAAAGTGTTTTTGTGCTCACTGACATGCTTTGGCCCAGGAATTAAATTAAAAAACGGACCACCTTTGCGAGCACACTCCGTACAAAGCCTTATTTTGAAAATAAATTTATATGAAAACAATAATAAACAAATAGTTTAGCAAACCATTTGACAAGAATCGCTAAGCAGCAATATTTCGACGGATGATTTTGTGGACCCCAACGTATAGTCGTTGCTATGAAAACTAAAGCAAAAGAATGTTTAACTTTTAATATTTCATAGCAAAAATGGGTACACGACCATAATTTCATACAAAAATTCATTTTACCCAATTTCGACCGCGTAAATACATTTTTTGGATTCCAACCGACATGACGATTGCCATGGTATATAATCCTTGATAAGGAAAAAGCTACAATTTTTATGATTTGATGACGAAAATTGGTCCGTGATCGAATTTTAATATAAAAGTTAGTTATATAAAACATGATCCAATCCAGATCCAATTTTTGAGCATACCATACTAGGGTTCATATTAGGGTTTTCATAAAAACTAAACCCTTCATTTTTAGCTTAATATTTGTAATATTTATAAAATTTGACGAAAACACGAAACGTACCAAATTTAAAGCAAATAATACTCGGACTCCATTTGATGGACATGATAAGTTTGTTAGCCTTTATATAGAATAGAGGGCGAATTTTAACCAATGCGTTGTGAAAATAGATCCAAATAGCAATCTTACATAGAAATTAATTGTAGCAAATTTGGACCACATATTGTTCGGCCCTCAGAATAGGTATAGAAGAGTTCTCATGACAAATAAAATGACAAAAAAGTCTAATTTGTAGTTGTTTGTGAGAGCCGACGAACCGACGAACCGACGAAGAGTAACACAATTTTTCCTGAGATTTGCTATCTTTAGGTCAGTTCAGCTCACGTTGTGAATCCTCTACTCCCCCTCTAACGTTTTATCATTTCGTGTATTATCATCATCAAAATGAATGAATGATTGCATTAGGCAGGTAGCATAGGGTAGACAGCATTGATAGACAGCATGTCTAGACTATAATGTTATCTTCTGTCCTACGTTAATTCATTTATCAGTTCATCTTCTGAAATTTATTTATGTTCATTCGGCACTTCTAGTTTTGGACAAAACTCCGTGAATGGGGCGGCTCACAACTGTGAGTTCACTATATAAACAATGGTTTTGCTTGCGTTCTTTCGCTTTTATTTGCAAACTTCATCTAATGAGCTCTTCTGCCGAATTAAGCGATTCTGCCAAAATTACACTTTTATTACAGTTTTGCTAACCACGGCAAAGTTAGTAGCAAACGTGGCCAGATCAAGCAAGCGTCTTGTGAGCAATACAGACTTTGGCTTGTTTCAAATGGATTGGATTGGCTGAGTTCAATCCGATGAAAGTTACACTTTGATCATCATTCACTTCACTATTTAAAACACGAATATTAATATCCTTAACATATACACTTGAGCGCATAAACAAATGCATGAACAAATGCATATCTTTGATGTGAAAAACTATTTTTTAATGAATTAGCGCAAAAAAATTGTTAAGAATTGAACTCCATCAACGTTGTCGTACGCAACTAACGTAATAATTGTCTGTTAGCATTGCTTGAAAGTAGTGTGAAGAACGTGCGCATAATATGAGGTAAATAAAGTCATAAGTAAATAATTATTCTCTTTTCCAGCTGTGCAAAGCACACAAAAGAAAAATCAAATTGGGGTGGCTAGTGCCGTTGCCCTAAGTGCCTCCGATCTAAAGACGTCATTAAAAGTGTAATTTTACTGCTCACGTGATTTGAATTTTTTCCATATAGCTGAGAATTTATCTCTACGAGTTTTTTGCTAAAATGCAAGTGAAAATTCTATCTACATATTCTGCAAGTATTTTTTTTTCTTTTTTTTTTTTCTTAGTACATAAAAGTATAGCGAATGCAGATTTAGCTAATTGAACCCATTTGCGCTTCCATTGTTCGAAGCATCGAATAATTGCAAAAGTTTTCTCGCATTTAGAAAAACTTTTGATTACAACGAATGCCTCTTTTCTGGATTTTGTTGAATGAGTGGAGACATAGCGTACTGGCGATAGGATTAAAAACCTTTTAAAAAATCGTAGCCTTGTTAAAGTACTTAAGCGAAACAATGCAAAAAGTCTTATGCAGGAGCGCCTAAAAATGCGATATTTAAGAGGGTGAGATGAAAAATTCACACCACAGTAATGAAGAGCCTTCGTCTGTAGTTCGACAGTGCTTTAAATTTTCTGTAAACTCACGTTTAGAGTAACGACTTTCATTCCAATGAAGATCTGCAAGAGATCCTTCCACCTATGTTGTAACTTTTTGATGGGATATAAATATTTTCCAAATCTATACAATTTTAAACGAAGAAATAATTGCATGTCAAAGCTAATGAATTGCATTGGTATGTGTGTTGAATTGGAAATTCAAAAGTCTCTTAGTTTTCTCTTTGCCGAAGTGGTTTAAAAAACAGACGTGTTGTCTTAATGGAAACGGTCTCCTAACGCGATCCTCAATGAGGTCATTCAGCGATCCCGCGTAGTTTTATCCATTAATCGAATCGACAAGACAGGAGTTATTTAATATCGCAAACAGCAACTTTCCACAATTTCTGCACGAGTCTTAAGGTGGGAAGCCGCTCCAGATTTTTCAGAAAATCAATTTTCCTGTTTAATTAAATATGCTGCGTCTGAAGGGCAGTCCTTTAGGAAAGGTTTTCTGTCTGTAAATTTCACGCTTTCCCCCAGTGCTCCGAAAAGACCAGCCCCGTCAAATGAATACCTACTGGAAAATTACAGCCTAAAATTTGACCTCATCCCTTCTTCATCTGCTAGGAAATGTGCTTTGGAAGTGTTTACGTTCCTCTATAAAGGTACTTGCATATAAAAATACCTCAGTTTAGCTTCATTCAGATAACCGTTGATTGGACATGAGATTGGAAGCGATTCATAAGAAATCAATGCGCCTGTCAAGAAACTAACAGTGCGTGATGAAGATTTTGATGCTAATTATCAATCAATTCGACAGTAAGTTTTCTTGCCGTTTTCTCAACATGAGCGATCGTGTGTTTGACAGACGTGGCAAAAATGGCGCATATGGAAGAAAATGTCTTTAACATATTTCAAAACTTTGAATGCAACTTTTTCGAAATACCGTTTTTGAGGATAACCAACAAAACAGCGTTTGCAAGGCTCGTTCCTTTTTGTTCCAAATTTTTACAGTATCTCTTAAAGAAGGGCGAGACTTTCGAAATAAATTAATTTACAGATCTTTGCAAGATTCGAAAATTGGGCCTTTGCATTTAACTGGTCGCTTGTCCAATGTACTTGTGGACATGATCATCATGTAGATTAGCTGATCTTTTTTTTTTTTTTTCGCAATGAAATTTATACCAATTAGCGTATGGGCTGCAGAGCCCCGCAAGGAAGGCTTCGATATTTCCATATATTTTTGTTTATTTCAATACATGCTTAGATTTCTCCTCTCCAACAATCTTGCGTTTCTTAGGACAAGGCTAGGTTGTGTTCTAAAAACGGCTATCATAGCAACTTTCAGTCTGATATGTGGTAGAGCGCCTCAACGGAATACTTAGTAAAATGTTTGCGTGTGAAAAGATTGCAAGTTTTTAAGAGATATGGAAGACTTTCCACGCCTATAATTTGTGTTAAAGCGTATTGTGCACCCCCTTGGAAAACTCCAATCGCTTATTGTCTTTGCGATTATTTTAGTGTTACTCTTCGCCGGCCATTAATGACAAAATGCTATTAAAACATTTCTCTCGATCTTAAAATAGGATGAACTAGTTCGCCTTAAAGCAGGATGCCGCTGCTAATTTGATTTGTCCTAGATTTTGGTATTTAAACTCGCGATAGGCGCATCACTCACGGCCTAGCAAATGTAAAAAGAAACATGCACAGACATGGTAAACATAGTTACCTTGCAGTTTTTACTGAAAAACTTTTCCTGTTACGAATAAAAAAGCAGCAGTAAATGTGGGGCAGTGCTCCGTCGCAATTGTCAATTTTCCCTTTATTCAATTAACAAATGGATACATTTTTAAATGCGCTGCTTCTGCATCAAAATTAAAACTATCGGGATATACTTTTTTGTTCACTTTTCACAGTTAGGCTCGCACGCCACTTGTGATTTGTACGCAAATGATACAAAGGAAGAGTATTGGATCTGCTAAATAAATATCCTGTGTATTCATTTCCTGTGAAGGGCTTAAAATATTTTTGCTTATTATCGTTCTTGTGTGTGCGTGCGTGTGCGTTATTTTACACTTTTTGTTTCATTCACGCTGTCATGGGTTTTTTCTTGGAATATTTTTTAATACACTACACTACTTGTCGTACGAGGGTATATTAAGTTTATGCGAATGTTTGCAACATTCGAGCGATTCAGAGGCCGGATCGATCTAAGCTTGTCGGTCTATTTGTCCGTCTTGATTCGTTATTGTTCGGTTATGTTTAAACTAGAGATAGCAATTTTTCAAATGTTTTGATAAACTGACATGCTTTGACCCAAGGACGAACGCTATTCGAGATGGTTTGAATCGGACTACTACTACTTTTTCGACCACCTTCTATATGACGTCTTATTTCGAATATTCATTGCACATATAACTGTAGGGTAGTGTACGATATTTAACGACAGGTCGTGACCTACTGTAGTGCTTTTATACGCATCGCTGAAGGATAAAGGGTATATTTATTTTGTCAAAAAGTTTGCAACGCCCAGAAGAAACATCAGAGACCCCATAAAATGCATATATTCGTGATCGAATTTTAAATCAATTCAAGCATGTCCGTCTGCGAAATCCCCGTTTTAAACTTTCTTCTGTCGGCAAAAATGCAGGTTGGAATTTCCCACCCCTCGCATGCAGTTTGGAAAGTGGGCCAAATCAATCGAAGGACACGCCCACAGCACCGCGTAAACTGTGAACAACTCGCTTTTTCGAAGGGAATAAAAAATTCGTTTTTTGTTCATTATCCTTATCAATCAACCTCAGCAAAAATGGAAACAATTGGCCACGCCTACTTAATTTAATTTTGTATCATATATTCAGTTGTTTCTCAAAATTTTTATAACGCGCAGAAGCAAGATTCGAAATCGCCATAAACTACATAAATTCTCAGCCAGTTTCAAATGAGGAGTGTGCCTAAGCATATCTGTCCATTCATCCGTCCGTCTGCGCAACTTTGTAGTCTCTGTGCTAAACACTCTCCGGTTCGCAAAAATGAAGATATAGTTTACACAGTTGCAAAAGAATTTGAAAACGATATAAACTTTTCAAAGAACCCGCCAATGGTGTCCACATGTCTATGCAACGAAAAGTGTGAAAACCTTTGTTTTTCATATTCTTTACCTATTACTCATAAAGTACATAATATACGCCATGTACACCACTTTCGTTCTAAAAACAGAAAAATCATTCACGCCCGCCTAATGCTACCGAATATAAAAATGTAGATCTTTCCCGTTTTTTTTAGCATCATGGTGATGCGTATAAACGATTCGATCACAACCGAATAAAATTTTCTCACTTGTTACTTGTTCGATTTTCACTTCTGTTTCACACGCTATTAGTAATCGTATGCGAATGTATTGCTTTCGACTTTGCCTACGTGCAACTATAACTATTTTTGCGTCGATGCCCATTTTATGGCATGAAATATGAAACTTCAGGTGACAGTTATCGAAAAATACAGTGCTCTCTTAAATCTCTTTTAGTGTAAATATAGAAAATAACAAAATGGTATAAAAACTTTTCACATTCAATAAAATTTTTAAAACTTTTGCTTTAAGCAAATACCTGCATTTAGTTAAGCGTGTCACAATATATTTAGTGAATGGAGTGCAATATATGACCAGCAAAAAAAAAGAACAGATGCCTCTGCCCATTCTTATTATTATAAAATTGATAGAGTTTTTATATATATATATATATGTAGATAAGATATTAATTCAGGATTGATTTTTAGTAGTGACTAAGTATAAAATCCAATTGTGACAAATTGAATGTTCCAACGAAACGAACGAAAAAAGGATTTGCAAGTGACATTAACACAATAATGAGAACTTGTTTGAATACAAAATAGTACAATAACAGAGGCATTTGCCCTCTTCCTTGTGGATAAAAATGTGTAATCTTGCTTGACATTCATAGCTTAATGTGGGAATAATATTTTTATATACATATATGTAAAGCATTCGGACAAGTGCCGACAAGTCTTTAATATTAACTGATTTCGATGTATTTTGAATTTTGCAAACATCAGTACTAATGGCTACAGATTTCCAAAAATATATATCAAATATTTGTACCCTATGTAGGGTAAATGGTAAACGTATGTCTCTTTAGCTTTAAAAATATGCTTTGGGAACACCTATAGAAGTAATTATCTTGATTTTCCATTTTTTTTTTTTTTCACAAACTGGTAACGAAATGAATTTCTTTTTTTTTTATTCATTGTACTGTATGAACACATAGCACAAGGAAATGTTGAGATTTTTCAATTATACGAAGGAAGAAATCAATTTTGAAAATTTCCATATAATACGAACGAACGGCAGCCATAATTTAATGTCCTTGAATTTCAAATGTTTCCACTCTATTGTCAACAATCAATCTATGCTACCTTATCGTTTATAGCGAGAGGGCTAATGAACAAAATTTTACATTAATTTATATGTAAGGATATCATTACAAAACCAAGTACGCACGTCTGAGCATTATTGTGTAATTATCACGTAAATAAATAAAGTAAAGCATAAGAGAAACGGTACTGCAAGTGCAAATGCATTGTCGCAGCAATTATTATTGTACATGTGCAAATGCATGATAACGAATGCGATTTTCATATTCTGTACGGTAACGTGCAAACGGTAGAGATGTCTGTTTATGCTCAATCGTAAGCGTAAGCGTACATATAAAAAGTAGTTGGCAATATCATCATCGCCCCGTCATCGTCATATCGTCGGCACACCAGCCATTGGCATATGATCATTATAAGCATGTTAAATATTAAGTTGTGATGTGTGTACGCCTTTGCTACCGCGCGCGCGTGTGTCTTTCACGCTGCCGGCTTGTCAAAATAAATAATTATCATAAAAACTGTGTTGTCGGCAGGAATGTCATTTTATGACTCTGTATGACAATGGTATCATATAGCAAACAAACAAACAAACAAACAAACAAACGAATGTAAGCATTCAACACTTTCTTGTTGTTGTGGTTTATCTAGCTTAAATACATTAACAAACGGAATGAAGAATGAATGCACGTTAACGTTGTACACGTAACGTTGCACAGTCTCATAGATACCTTATAGCAGCGACAATCGCGTACAATAATATAAACGCATGCCTAAGTATAATTGTACTGATAGGATTTTCAATATAAAATCTTGGTAGATAAATGTATGTCATGTTAATGAGAATTGTAAATGTGTTTGTGCAATTACGATTTGCAATAATGTTAATGTAAATTTATGTTAATGACAAATCGTTAAAATCCACCGTCATCCACCGTAAAATACAAAATAAATGGAGTCTAGCTAAACTTTTACGCTTCTGTTTTAAAACTTCCTGCAGTAAAATCATTATTATTTGGCAGTTGCCTAAAATGCACATTTGGTCTTGGAATGCCTTTTGATATGCTTTCGCATTATCAGTTCGCATTTTCTTCTTCTTTTTTTCGGCTGCAATCATTAAGTTTACAGTAAAAAAAAAAAACGCCATTATGAACACTTAAAATTATTAGTTCAAAGTTCATGCTGATTTAACAAACATCGGTGAACTCGACTCGACATTTTCCTCTCTTCGATTAGAATTTCATATGCAGTAGCATTTTTTTTCTTTTTTGCTTGAAAGCTGAATAACTCCTAGCAAATTAAGTACAAAGCAAATACAGGGCTGAATATATCAAAATTTGTATTTTAGAAAATTTTTATAGTCTGCAGGACACTTCCGAATCCAGGACATTCAATTATTATTTAACATACGCTTCGCCTTACAGTTACAAATGGCCTGACTCAGCACGCAATTAAAACCGATAAGAAATCGTAGAAATAGAGTTTTTAAAAAATTCAAGGTAAGTGGTTTCTTGGTCAGCCTATGCTTTTGAGAGAAAAAATTTCGTGCTCTATAGTAGTATATGCTACTGGTACTGTAAAGGATGAGAATTAACTTCACAAGCAGTTCGAAAAGTTTTCATACCGATGTGAATGCTAAGAGGATAACTAAGAGGTGTTCAACGTATACGACTCTTAACGGGGATGAGTTGGTGGTCTAGTCATAACAGTGCCTATTATGTTTGTAGACTTATGCTGAAAACACCTTTGACTGAGCAGAGTATACTTATCGTATTCGCCCTCCTCTAACATCCGAGGCGGGAATTCGTAGGGGCTTAGTACCTTTAAAGAATTCCTACTCGCTCAGTTCAGATGGCGTAATTTCCTGCGTCCTTATTAATTGCTATCAATGATATATTGTTCGATCCCTCATCGATATATTCAGCCTATTGCTAGCAACAGCTATTTGCCCAGACACGACATAGAAAACTGCAAGGTCATAGCCAAGCTAAGTGTTACACTAAAGTGTTTTGAGAAACAGGTAACAATACCATGCTTTTATTTCAAGTAGGTCCCCAGTGGCAAATCTATTGAAGCGTCCATCTTATGTTATGTCCAAGAGGCTTCTCAACGGTCAGCAAATTGATGTTGTTATATATATTAAATTCGGTAAAGCTTTTGATGCCGTAAATCACGACTTACTTATCCTTAAACTTACTCTATATGGTTTTCCAGATATCGTAGTTTAATGTTTATCCTCTTGTCTGGAAGTCCGTGTGCAACGTGCCGCTTACAATGACGCTTTATTTACAAAAATAATAATTTTTTCGTGCGGAGTATCACAGGGTAGCCATACTTTTCATTCTTTTCATGAATGATCGTCCGTCGGCGATTCGACACTCTAGGGTATTAGTCTACGCTGACTTCCATTTAATATGAGATTAAATCATACTCTAAGTACATATAAGAAATTGTCTTTTTGTAGAGGTTCGCTTAGAAGGACTCAATATACTGTACATGGGCAGATTATAGAGGATTTTCTATATATTATGGATTTTAGTGTGGTTTTCGGGCTCCAAAATCCACTTTAAAACCGCCTATACGTCAATTTTGAATAAAGCCAGATGTTCTCGGGAATTCATCAAAAGGTCAAATATGCGTCAGTAGTGTAATCTCCAAACCTTGAATCTGATTTCTCGTATTAGCCCTAGAAGCCCCAGGATGTTAATCGCCTGATATTGATTAACCTTTCAACTCTTTGAAAGCGGAGACGTGCACTTGGAGTTATCTTTGTGGTTAAATTGGCTAATGGCCAACGGGGGAAACCCAGTCGAATGGCTTACTTAAAGAAATTAATATTAACACCGCGGAGCGAGTGTCAACGCCAGTTGCATAATCCCAATAAAGTTGTCATTTGATCGCTCCAACTGTGAACTTTTGAACACCTTTCACGCTGTTTGTAAAAACACTAACAATTATTGCAATGTGTTCTCTTTTTCTTATTCGCTTACCCGGATCAAAATGTTCATAATCCATTCGCTAAAATGATGACGTGTCCTATGTTGGATATGTTATGAATGCTCCACATATTTATCACTATAGGTGATGTTACTTTTGTGATTACTAATGAAAACGACAACACCACCGACACAACAACAAATAAAAAATACGCAACTTTAGAATGTCTTGCATTTAGCCGAATAAATAAATAAATAAATAAAGAAAGTCTTACAAGTTACTAATAAAAATATTTAAAATTATTTATTTATTTATTTATTTATTTTTTTGATTTGCGGCCGCATTTGCATATTGCCAGCGTGAAGTAAAAAAATCAGTTTAAAGTAAAAATATATTTACGCACTCTCAAGACCGCACTTCACCAACAACAGACACGCGACTTCTGAACTTTACTAATGGATTTTCCGAAAATAATGATAAGGTTAGCATTTGTCGATACTTGCAAATGCAAAGGAGATCTCCCCCCGCTCCCAATCAGTTTCTCAACTACATGTTCCGGCAAGAACTCGGAAGCTACGCTTGAAGATTTCATCATTGATAGAGATGTCATCAAAGTTGACAACATGCGACAACATTTTAAGCTAAACCGATTGAATTTTTAACACACATTACTGAAGCTGTTATTTATTTGAGAAAAATTTAACTTTTTCAACGGCTTCGTCATCCACATGTGACAGAATGTTTGGTAAAATTCAATTTTTGTCTAGTTTTTCCGCCCAATGCTCTCAGCGGGTGGTCGATATTGTTAACAAAACTCTGCTTTTGCGCTTGGGCTATTCTCACTTTTTATTTTTTTGCCCAAATGCGACTTTACATAAAAAATGCTTGTGTTCGGTATACAAATCAATTTCATTCACTTTGAACTGATGGACGTTTACATTGATATTCTCATGAAAAAATGCCTAAAACTGCTGATCCGTAAATTAAGAGTATGCTTAGTTTCGTTCATCAGGTAGCGAATGTTTAAATATAACCTAAAGCGATTACGAATTTTAGTCTTTTAAAGCAATGGCCTCTTGGTGCACTAACGCGTAACGTGGTAGAAAACAGAAGCAAATCAAATAAATTGGATGCTGTTCACTAAAAGCCCAACATGTTCGATGCTCTGCCAATTTTTATGAGTTGATAGAATCGATTACGCGCAAGCAGTTTTAGAAGTTAACAAAAATATAACCGATGGTATGGTCAGACCTACGGCTTGGTAAACATTTAAATCTCTTCAGTACACTAACATTTTACTTCGAATCTAAAGCTCTTTTAATCTAAACCAAACTAAACCTGTTTAGTATTTAAAAGTCATCTGATATTAGTTAAAACAACGATATCGGAGAAGTAAAAAGCGACAAAAGAATTCTCTTCCTTTTGTTTTCACAGCATTAGAAATAAAGAAATAGAGACCCTCCCAAGGTCTGCGTGTGTGACAAAATTTCGAAGCTTTCTCAAAAGAGCATATAACTATTGCTACCCGTGTCAGAGTACTCGGTTCACTAAATTATTGAGGCCACAACGTATGTCATTCCGGAACAGTTTGAATAACAGAGCTTCTGTAAGCATTGAAAAGCATGTAACATGAGGCAACAAAAGGCGTTTAAATGCCGGTCCGGTCGGATGATAAAAACAACATTTTATAAGTCCCTATATTCCATCTAAGCTAGAAAAATCCTTGAAAGCGGCTTATGGTAGGCAGGTTACGAAACGCAGTAAAACAACCGTTAGGGAACACTAACAACAACAATGCTGCAATGATGATGAAGCCCAACATAAAAAGAAGACGCAATACGTCCACGGCTCACGAAGCATCGAAGCATCGGAGCACTGACATGTCATAACATGTCTACCACACCAATGTCTTCACTAGATATTCTTTCTTGTCATTATTTTGCTGTGTTATCAGTGCGCCTCCGAAACTATTCTCAAAATTAATCACAGATCTAGTAGCCTACTTTGCTAGGGCCAGGAGTGCTTTCAATTGTAAACACACACATAAGAAGGGGTTTCTTCCTAGTCTACAGTCGTAAATAAATCAATTCAGAATCTCACGCTAAACAAAAATATAAATAACGATGATTTTCGGGGGTTTACAAGCCAAATGTCAAACTTAACATGCCGCTATCATCCGATGGCCGCGTGAAAATTATTTATTTGATTATTTTTCAATATCACCAAAAGTTTGACTTTATCCGATGAAAAAAAAAAGAAACCAAAAACCTGTAAACTAGTGTGTATTGCACGTACTGAACATAGCAGATGCGTAATAAACCGTTTATTCGTTTATGTTTTATTGTAAAGAGTTTATGATAGCGATTCTGAGTACACCTACCTTTTTTTTTTTTTAAGGAAAAATGTAATCAATTCGCCCAGCAGGGCAGGTAACTATTTAGATAATAATCGTTTCATTCCAAAAAAAAACAAAATCGATTTTAGAGTTCATTTTTTCTCGCTTTTCATTTAAGTGCAATATTTCAGATTAAAAAACAAAAAAAACAAATGCATGGCACATGCACATGCAGTTAATAAAAAGGTTTCATTGGTGTCTCATTCATTTTCAACACAAGCGTGTTAGAGTTTGTCGCACTTAAGATCTTTTCTGATTTGATTGGTTAGTGTGTGCGGTGAGGCCGCTTAACAATACTTGCTAAGGTCTTTTTCTCTGCTCAGGGAATCTATCCGTGCGATTATAAAGACTTGTCAATTTTGCGAGAGCAAAAAAAATTGTCATCCATAGATCGAACACTTGAACACTTTCTTAAGTATTAAGTTTTTGTTTGTTGTGCGTAAATTTAAAAATTTCTTTAAACGAATTTTCGTTTCTCTTCTTTCTTTGTGCGCTTTAAAGGGATGGCTTTTCAAAATGCATTTTAACTTAAAACTATGGTTTACACAGACTTTTATTACTTAATATTAGTGCAGCACAAATAAGACTTTAAATTCCCTTAAGTAACTAACTTCGACAGCAGTTTATCATACCTGGTACTGCAGAAAAAGTTAAAAAAAAAAAAAAAAAAAAAAAAAAAAAAAAAAAAAAAAAAAAAAATGAAGACAGAACTGCAGTACCAACCAACCAACCAACCACCCAGCACACATTTGAAGCTTTATTAAATATTCCACAAAATGCATATTAAATGCATGTTGGATTTTATATCTCCCATCATGTGTAAGCTGCGAAAGAGTGTGTTTCCGAATGTTGTGCTGCTGTTATGTACATTTCAAGGAAAGTTTATATTTCTTGTGGCATTTTATCGTTGGCAGCTTCTCCTCTTTCACGTTCCGTATATAAATTATTTCTTTTTTAAGTATTCATCAGCGAAAACATATTTCATGCTTTTGGGAAATTTCATTTTAATTTTTCGGTATTTTATTTATACCTATTCTTTCGTTTTTCTTCTTTTTTTTTTTATTTCTACCAAGTTTTCATGGCTTTTTGATTAGTTCAAATAAGAAGAAAAAAAAAAAAAAAGAAGAAAAATTAACTAAAACTTATATAGAAGAGCACGAACCAGCTGTTGTTTTAGTTCTTTTACCAGTGGGAAGTCAATTTAAATTAAAATATCCGCTAACAGACGCACTTGAAGGATAACAATAAAAAAGACATTCAACCATATATATATATATATATATATATATATAAGGTACTTGTAGAAATTAACCAGCTTTGCTTTTCCCTTTTGAGTCGAAATATTATCGTCATACCCTCTCAGTTCCCTTAAATATTAATTTGGCTTAAATTACAGGTATTCAAAAGTACTTTATATAAAACTCGTCATGTTTCGCATCAACTTTCTTCAGAAAAAAAATAAAAGAATTTTAAACTGTAAAACTGTAAAGAAAATTGCTGTCGCTTGACGATGATATCCATCATATTCGCCATTTTAAATTAATATATAGAAATTTTGTGGATTTTTTTCTATTCATAGGTTCGGTTTGGGTGCAAGCAAACTCTAGCGTCAACTCGATATCTGTCATGGGGTAAAAGCTTTTAACAAAATTCTCAAAGTTTTGGTTTTTCTAAATGCCTTGAAATTACATATGTTTTCAGTTTCTTGTAAGATAAGAGCTCTCAGCAAAGACAGTCGAGTCGCACATACATACATTACTAAAATTGACGTGGAATCTACATAGAGATCAAAAATGGAAAAATAATAAAGAATTCAAAATAGAAACAAAAAATAAATAATAAAAAAGTTACAAAGAGCATGATAACGCAACATACTATAGTTGCCTGCTGCCCTGATGAGTCAAATAAAGAAAACACCACACAGTTTCATTAAGTTCTCGCTCTCTCTCTCTCTCTATGCCCTCCCGTCGCTTCTCTCCATTACTTCTCATTCATCGCATGGCTTTCGCAATTTATTATACGTAACGTAGTCAGTCATTTTTTGTTTGTTATCCTTTTCAGCTACCATTTACTTGCGTTTATTCTCGGTTTTATGTTCATATTGTTGGTTTTCAGCGCACTGACTGCATTTCACTTTTCAAAGAGTTTAATTATAATTTTATAAATTCATCAGCATTCAGCTTAAGCCATAGCATTCTCCCTTCCTTCCAATACTTGTTTTGAGTTATTAGATGAGAAATCTTTTAATAACTTTCTTGTTTTAATTTTCATAAAATATTCGTCCCGTACTTGTTTATGGATAGTCGTTAATTTTTGAATTAATCTCGATGTTGTAATATTACGACACTTTGTTTAATGACTCGGCAAGAACTAAAAATGTGCAGAATGCGCTTATACTACGCTCATCTATAAATCAATATTCAAGAATAAGAAGAGACGAAGAAGAATTAACCATTCAGTTAAAAGAAATCCTTGAAAGAATCCTTGAGTCTGTGATTTTTATAGATTTACAACTTGATCCTACTGTGAAAAGCTTTCAAAAATTCTTAAAAATAATATCCATGATTACATAACTATGTGCAAAACCCCTTTGGGCATCTCACTCTCACAATCTCACAATCTCACCTTAGGAACGCCCAACCTTAAGGAATGGCTTTCCTTACGACATACACAATTTTTTTCCTTCTTCCTTAGGAATGGATGTAATGATAAGAGAATAGTCGTTAAGAATTCAAGTAATTAAAATTAAATCATTTTTGAGAAATAATAAAAAATGGCAACATCGGACTCCTTTTTTTTTATTTATTTATGTTTTTTTTTGTTTTTATGACCAATCACTCTGGTGACTGATGCACCCGTATTCGTGTAATTCTGTAATGGTCAGAAAGAGGTGAAAAAAGAAAGAGATAGGGAATCGGTAGTCATAGCCGTCAAAGTAAGTGCTCAATTGGCAAGTGTTCTGGCATTTGAATCTAAGAAATAAAAAAAAAAAAAAAAAAAAAAAAAAAAAAAAAAAAAAAAAAGAAGAAATCGCTTTATCTTCATGTCTGTGGACGACTCGACACTACTTCGTTTAATTAGTAACACACCAAAAGTCATACATTATTTTTATTATACGTTAATGCATAGCCACTCAAACATCAACGTGGTCTAAATTTATCAAAATTAATTTTCTTGTCAAAGAAACCGCAAATTAGACTTTGCCGCCATAGAAGAGTTTCAGCCCGTCCAGTATACCCGTGTGTATGTGGTCTAAAAAATAGACCCACGTACTGCAAATTTCCTATGGTTGATTTTCTAAGCGCACAATTTCATCATAAACTATTGAAAATGCGACCATTCGTTAGCGTTATTTCTCATATTTAGTCCAAATTCGATTAATTTAAGTTTTATTTCAAATTATTATTGCGAACGTATTTTCATAAAGAAATATTGAAAATTAGCTTTTTTTACCATTCAATTTCCATTTGACCGACTATATGGCAAAAGGTTAAAATAAATGCCTCATCACATCCAAAGTCTTCACACCAAAGAGGGGCATAATCAGTTTGTCAGAACGTTTGCAACGCACAGAAGGAAGCCTCATAGGTCCCGCAAAGTATATATATTCTTGATCAGCATCAAATTCAAAAATCAATTTAAATATGTCCGTTTGTCCATCTGTGCAATGTCTCTTGTAAACGTTCTCTTGGCCGCAAAAATAAAACCATACACTCAAAATTTGGCAGAAACAGTGAAAATACTTCTACGCAGGTTAGTATTTCAAATGAGCCAAATCGGTCGAAGGAGAGCACCACGTAAATTGAGAATTCTGCTTGAGAATCTACTTTTCAAAAGGAATGAAAAATTGGTTTTTTGCTCATTATTCACAAGCTAAAGCAGATAAATGTACAAAAACTCACATTCTATGGGCGAACTTACAGCACCTGCACCAAAATTGACTGCGTCTACCCAACATTATAGTCGATCAAAATTTTATTATGTTTTCAATTACTTTATAACGCGCAGAAACAAGCTTCAAAAACCCCATAACGTATGTAAATTCTTGGCATCTGTCCATCTGTCCACATTCTCCAGTTCGCAAAAATTAAGCGAGTCGAGTCTCGCATACCCGCCACTATGCTTTTCGCATGCTACCCTCCAAGTTCTTTTATTTGACACCCACCTCGCCAGTATTGTTAAGAAAAAATTAATCGCGATGTCTGTCATATCCGGTTTAGAATTAACCCATTTTTAGGCAGATAATATGTTTTCATTTGAGGAGTGTGCAAAGCAGTTTCAAACATTCTGTCTTGTTAGCCTTCTGATAAATGAGAAAGAAAAACGGAGTTAGATTCAGTTTATACTCCACTGCGGGCTTCCGTTCTGAACAATTTGACCCATTTTTAATATCAACATGCGTACAGAAACTTCCAATGTTTCTACCAAATTTGAAGTCGATAGTTGCGAGAAAGAGTGCCAAGAGTGTCAACAACAAACATCACCCAGACGGACAGACATGGCTAAATCAATTCGGAATTTCATGCTGATCAGAAATATATATACTTTACATGATCTCCGAAGTTTACTTTCGGGTGTTACAGACATTGTGAAAGAAAAACGAAGAGAGAATACGCCCATCTTACAGTGGTGGGTATAAAAAGGAACAACTTTGTATTTGGTTTGTGCCAATTTTTTTTTAATATGCTCACAATATTGATGTGCGAAATGGAATTAAGACCTACACGCCCACCACCCACTTCTCAAGTCATATTTCTATATCATTCTTATGAATGCGAAGCTATGTTTTCGCTTTTCACTTTATTTACATATTGTTTTTTGCCAAATGCGGAAAAGAGTGAAGTTCTCATTTAGATGGTGGAGAATACATTAATCAGTTAAACTTATTATATAAAATTATTCAAATAAATAAATAAAGATCCCTAAGCTAACGAAGAGTTCGAAGTAAACCAATAGCGAGTTACACATACAGAGAGATTAAACTCGAATCTACAGTTAATCTCTGATTGTTTGTGTTCATATAAATGAAAGTGAACAAGAGTTTAGAGCGAGATTAGCAAACGCCGTAATTCTTTTTCTCAATGGTTACTTTATATGTAATTACATAAGGAATTCGCGAGCACTTTCATGTAAGGATAGAAGTTACATCCATCAACAGTTTTGCAAGTCATTGAATAGAAAATTCAACCTCAAAATTGTAGACCAAGTTAATACATTTCTCACAATGTTTAATTTAATGAACGCTTGAAATTTCATCTAATTTCTTATAGGTGTCATAACACATAAACTCATATCCCGCGACCGTCTTCGTCACGCTCTTTGAAAATAAACGAGAAATTAATACCAGTCCTTAGGATAATAGTCATAAAGAAACTAACTTCCGACTGTACAAATAACAAGTAATGTCTTTAGTATACATGTATATATATATATATATATATATATAGTATTGACGATTTCATTCCAATATGCCTGCATAAGGCCGATTTCTTCTCAGTAGTAAATCCGTATAACGTGAAAGTATCATAACGGGCCGTCTTCGGGCGATTAGAAGAGAAGTTTTTTGGAAATCTCTGCTATTTTGCCAGAGTTTAAGCAAAAAATATGCAGAGAAGAAATTTTCTTGATGAAAAAAAAAAAAAAAAAGAAAAAAAAAAAAAAAAAGTTGGAAAAAGAGAATATTCTTTCACACTAACGGCCAGTATAAGCAATAATCCAAGCACTTGTAAAGCACTTGTAAAGCAGAAAAGCAACATTTTAGCAATAACATGCAAATATCTTTGCTTTCTGTTTTTTGTGCCCTCCAAATAACCTTTGCCAAGTGCGACATGTTCGATTCGGAAAAAAGCAGAAACAAAGAAAAAAGCAAAGAGAAGCAAAGCAAAAAAACCTTAAACTTGACATAATTTCAAGTTGACGATAGACAACTTGCACCGATGCACCCATAAGAAAGCAATAGGGAAAGTTATATAAGTGCATGGGAGAAATTGACCTTGTCATTTTCAAGCATTATTTAATGCGATGACCTTGAAATTTTATTACAACTTATTTCACTTCTTTCAACATTTTTCGTGCACGCTCCCTTCTGAAGCGGGAGTTATTTTAGTGGGAAAAAATGAATATCATGATCCCCGGCTTGTTTAAACAGCATGCTACCATTGCGAACACTAGGGACTTGTATCCCTCTCTTAACATAAATGCAAACACACGAATATACGAACACACATACATACATACATACATACATACATACACCCATCTTTACAAACTTGAACAGCTCGTATACGATTTTCAGTAAGTTCTATAGAGCTGTTGCTAAGCTTGTTGTTTGTTAGCGTGTTTTTTTTTTTCTTTTCTTTTCTTTTTTCCTTTATTGTTTGATTGTCAAGGTCATGTTTAGTGGGTTAGTTTGCAACTTTTTCCAATTTGTTAGTTATAAATGGTTCTGATGAACGGGAACAAATTTCACCTCCCAAAGCATCTTTGCATGTGCATGTGTGTGGACATGTATGGACATGATACACTACATATATATATATATATATATATTGTGCGAGCGAGTGTATGCGTGTTTTAAGTCCCTAAGTGACAGTTAGCTGGATTGTTACAATGGTTAGTAACAGTTTTAAATGCTGCTGTTTTTCTTTCACTTTCCTTCTCGACTAATGGTGACCTTGATAATGAAATGAAATAAAATAAAATAAAATAAAATAAAATAAAATGTAATGAATAGAGATTTAGAAGGAGTGTAATATGAAATGTTATCGCTTCATGCATTTTAAATGAAAATATCAAGGTTAACTTAATATATTAGCAAGCACGTATATATAAATATATATATATATAAATATATATGTAAGTACGTCTTTATGGTAAATAAATTTTAGATTTAACAATGAAATCAAAACCGTGAACTTTCAGAATGAGGGCGAAGCTAAGAAACAGTAAATGCATTTAGTGAAGCTAAGCACTGTCACATATTTAACGGCAAACAGTTATTTGAAGAATTAATTTTAATATTAATATGAAAATGAAAATGACACATCGTTCTAACTCAACTACTCAGCTAAGTGTAAACTATAAATAATGCTTTAAAGTATAAAGTAACTCAAACACAAGTTTACATTTGCAGATATAATCAGAAGGGCAAGCGTTCATGCATAGCAAAATAAAATAAAAAATAAAAAAAACAAAAACAAAAACAGAAAATAAAGAAAATAAATAATTTTGACAGCACAAGATTAACTACTTATGAACGTATCCACATATATACACATAGGTATAATAACTCTGTATAAAAACTTTCAACGACTAACGTATCTGCCATATCAATGGAGAAGTGTGAACATCACTCAAACCATCACATGTGAAAATGACAATCAGTTAGTTAGGCAAAAAAGTGTCTTCCGTCTTTCGTAAATTTGCCGTTTTATACACAGGCGCACAACCGAAAAATGTGAGTATATTCACAATGTTATCCAGCTTGTAACGCCTGAAAATATCTAGAAGAACACTTCAAAACACTTCACGCAAAATCTTCTATCTTTTTCATATATAAGCGTGTATATGTCCTGGGTGCACCTACACATATGTATATCGTTTTGTTTTATATTTCAAATACAAAAACGAGAAGAAAGAGTGAAATGGAAGAAACATTGCTGGTAAAGGATTTGCATCTTGGATCCCCCTTGGGTCGAAGTTTTTGGTATATTTTGTAAAGTCCGCTCCAAAATTTAAAATCAAAGCACGCGATAAATTGTTACCTTCTTGTTGATTTTCGCGCAAGTTGTTTCTCTACGCATATCGCTTTCATTTTCTATATCAACGTTTGCGACTGTTAATGTTGCAAATGTGCTGAAAATAAATGAAAAATGATACGGACACACACAAACAAACAGATATTTTGTTTTGTTTGTCTTCTTTTAAATACACGATTATAAACTTGCTAAGGCCCCATATTTCGCGATCGTCGCTATAAGGATTTCAGAAAGAAAAAACTCACATTTAGCCGAACGGTAGGTGGCAAAGATTCGCTGCAAAGCGAATATAAATTTCTTATATGTTTTGTATCTGTAGGTAGGTGTCCATGCGTCTATTTAACTTGGAAGAGTTGTTCTACATTGCGCTACACACTGCGACTAAAAACCCTTTTCAACCATTTGTCAAATCATTTTAACTTTTAATATTATAATGTCATACACATACATGGAGAATAAATAGCTTGTTTAGCAATTCATCCATTTTTCTTCGTATCTATTTTATGTTTATAAACTTAATTCTAAAATTTAATAATTTAATAATTTTATTCAAGGTTATCCACAGAATTTAAGTTGAACCGTTCAACGGCACCTGTGCAACAGGTTGCCGTTTTTGCTTTAAATCCAAAGTAGCGAAAAATCTGAAGTTAATACAAAAATCCTTATTACGCCCTCTCGACTAACCTCTATATAAAAATGAGGTTGAAGAATTCACTGATTGCACTCTTGAGCATGAAGTCAATAAGAGATCCATAGACAGAAGGACCAATATGCATACGAGATCTCTTGGTTATTTTTACTATCTAGAGATCGAGGATATTCAAGTATTGTCTTCTCCAACTGACAGACTACGCGCTAATGGAAAAAGAAACTAAGCGCCACAAAAACGTATTGTGCTATACAGATGTCAGTGCTTAACACAATGTTAAGCAGAAGCAACGGGCAGTTATTGTAAGAGTGAGCGCGAAAACCGTTCCGTTAGCAGTATCCACAAACAAACACAATTGCCAGAGAGGCTACTAAGATATGAATAAATTTAATCAAAATAAAACCGCACGTTTTTATGAAAATAGAACCGTCTGTCTGTTCACTTATGTGTACATCCTAGAATCGTCAATATAGGAAATTTTAACGAGAGAAAATTTGAAACCGTGTTGAAGTCTTTTTTAAGGCCATTACTTCGAATTATTGTAAATTTTTTTTTTTTTTTTTTTTTTTTTTTTTTTTTTTTTTTTTTTTTTTTTTTTTTTTTTTTTTTTTTTTTTTTTTTTTTAAATTTTTAATCATTATACGTGCATCTGTATATTATTTTTGGACTAAAGCTGATTAGGGAAGTATTCGAACAAAATCGGAGAGAAAGTTGTCATACCAAACAAAACGTTCTTTTCGTAATTGCCTTTCCAACTAACAGACAGACATGGCTTGAACGATACATACTACAGACTTTATATATTCATCGCATTCAACGGACATTTATGGGCAAATTTCTCGACTTATCTCCATGATTTTTATAGGCACGTATCAAAATTTCATTGCGTTCTCTTGCATGTTACAGTTATTTTAGTGACCCGACTTCTGCAATTTTCGGAGCAGTGCATGTGCAGTGCAGTGAATGTTGTTTGTCGATTAAACGTTACGTTTTGATAAGAAACGGTACCGTTCACAATCAGCGTTGGCTTGAAAGACATTATGGCGACTCTTGTATGTCGAAAAATTAAATTTGGGGATGATTTGCTAATTTTAAGCACAATCGGGTGGAGACCAACGATGCTGAACGTTCTGGTCCAGAAAAAACGAAAAAAACGCTGACATCTTAATGATATCATAAAAAAACCGTGTATTTGCTATTTTGTATGAGCATTTGACCATGAGAAAGCTGTTTTCGAAGTGGGTATCACGTGTGCCGACTTTTTATCAAAAACAGCAAAGTATTGGGTCCGTTTAAGCGAAATAAAAGAAGGTTTCTCATGAGCTATATTGTAATGGATGAAACGTAGAATCATCGCTATACCCCAGAGTCAAATCCACGATCCCCACGAAAGGGGCAAAGGATCAATTGTGAATATTATATAGCATTATATGTGCGTCTAAATGATGAAATTGCAAAAAAATGGCAAATTAGACCGGGGACTTATTAAACGTTGCGATATTCGCGATAAGTGTAAATGCCCGAAACAATTTAACCGTTAACCGTATCTATCTCTTCGTCTTCTCTTTCGCCTTGTTTACTGAAATCACGATGAAGATGTCAAATCTGGTCTAAAAACACAAACATGATTCAAAAATCAAAATCGTCTAAATTGCTCTACTAATTCAGAGTTGATATATCAAATAATGGGATCTTCCCTCGATCTAACAATCACTTATCGTACACAAGACCGGGATGAAGAATTCAGCCAAAATTAAATATTTTGGAACTCTTATCTCGCTTTCAATGACCCAAAATTAATTTAAAAAGTCAAATCATAGGACCCTCCATCAGATGCCCTACAACCCTTCGCTTAATGCAGTTATTCGTATAACGACACTTCAAAATGGGTCTTTATATCGGAGGTGATGTGAAAAAGTGCTTCGATACGAACCACACTGAATAGCGTTTGTCCTCGAGCCAAAACATGGCGGTGTACCAAATTTCATCGGAATATCTCAAGAATTGCGACCTGTAGCCTCAGCACAAAGGGCAAGACGGACAAACCTGAGGAAGAGGAACATATTCAATATTTACTTCTGGAATATTCTCTATTTTTAAATAGAGAAAGTTGGGGATGACCGGCAATATATGTAATATATCTTACCACAGCGTCCGCCCTAATTTCGAAGGATTTCAAGCATTCGATAACAGACTAATATATTTTCCGAATCGAAATAGAATACAAGTTGACTTCGAACCCCGTACGATCTGAAAATTTTGTACATCTTTTAAAATGTTGTACGTCTTTGCTGTGAGGAACAGCAAAAGCAATTAAATCGCACCCGTACATAAACACTTTCTAAAGCTGTGTTTCCTTTCATCCTTTCGCGCGTCGATTTCAAATTTGCTTAACGATTTTGTTATGAGCAAACTATATATATATATATATATAAGAACAAGTACGGTTTGGGTTAAACTCGAGTCGTACAATGGTAAGTTAGCTTTTACTTGTTACACAACTTGCTCTCTTAAGTTATAATGTTCTTAAGTAATTCTCTCCTTCTTTACAGTTTGAAGCGAAATCGAAATTATCTGATAAAATATTTTTCGTGAAAGGAAAATGTCAACGAATTCTACTCAAGATGAAAAAGGATAGAAAGGGGATGACTGTTAGTAAGTTTTGCTTAAAGAAGCTACAAGTGTTAAACGTGAAACCTGTAAACGTTTTGGTACAAATTTTCAGAGAGCCATTGCTCTCTCATATCTTTTAAGCGTCATTCTATCATTTGTTCTCTTTTTGCATTTTTTTCGCTCTTTTTCTCTTCTCTCTCTATTGTCTTCCTTTCGAAGCGTTGCTCTCTTTAAACATAGCATAGTAGCCGTGTCATAGGTGCTAATGCAATTTTATATTTGTGCAAGTATCTGGTGTAACTTGTGTGTACTTTGGGCTTGCGGTGGTTTATGATTATGAACTTTATTTATATTTAAGAGGATGAATTGGGGATGAAATTTGCTTGTGTGCTTGTGTACGTAATTAAAGGTATTGTATTACTTTTGTGGTCGTTGTTGTGCGCACTGTTGCTTCCACTATGCTATCATGCTGTTGAACCCAAAACATAATATAGCACAATAAACAAACGTAACAGCAGGAAGCTTACAAAATATTATAAAATAGATTGTTACAAGGATATAAAGAGTCAGTCGCTTACGAAGCACTATCAAGGCAACACAGTTCAAGGAGAGCATTTACTCCTAAAAGAAATCTGTTTACTTTTCTTTAGTACGTACTTTTAGATTTTGTGAAAGTTAAAAAATAAATAAATAAATCAATAAAAATAATTGTGCATCTTTCAATAAATAAAATAAGTACAACCAGCAGATAAGTTATGAAATAATCGACGTCAATATAGTTTTTATGAAAAATCCTTTTTTGCACAACTCAAATATCTGAACGACATTTTCGACTAACTATCGCAAATTTTGAAAACAATTAATTGCGAATTTGTACAAAATGGCACGAGCGTTTTACATACCAAATAATGCAAAATTTTTACCTGCCAATAGACGGCAACAACAAGCGCAACAACAACAACAACAACAACAACAACAAGATAGACCCACCACGTCTCATAACAATCAACCGTCCAATTATACCCAACCGTCAGCATCGGCATCTGTCGAAGCGGAAGATATTGAACAGTCAGGATGTTGGGATATACTTACCCAACTTTTCTGTTTTGCGGCACGATTTTTTGGGCCAAACACTGCAACACCCATTTTTCATATCTCGGTGGAAATCCGCAATAATCGAGCCGTACCTACGGTAAATTCCGCAGAGACACAAACGCAAACCGTCGACAACGCCACCAAATAAATTCTTTCCTTAAACAAATTTCAAACATTTAAGTCAACAAAATTTAAAGAAATGATTATCGTCATCTCTGGACGCTTGTTATCAGGTCATGAAAAGATCGTTCCAGCATGTAACCGGCGGTCAGTTTTGAAGAATTTTATTTCTTAAGGTTCGTTGACATTTTTATATATACATATGAGCGTACAACTCTTTGATTTTGATTATTATTTTAATTTTAATGTTTAAGAACCAATCAAAGCGCATTGTGATTCGAGGAATATAATGATAGTTCTACACTGATTTTCTTAAGAAAATTCAAAAAAGAACTTGAAATAAATATTACAAAAACAATTAATACAAAATGTTCAAAAAAAAAAAAAAAAAAAAAAAAAAAAGAAAGAAAACAAAACATTATATACAATAATAAGCAATGATATTTTGTTATAGTTTTTTTCTTTTTAATTTTAACTCAAATAATTTCTAGCAAAAATGTTCATTTCCCTTAATTATTCTAAGCAAAAAGGTTTCGTTAAAATTAAAATAAATTTCTGTAAACACTGACAACATATTTTATAAAAACAATTAATTTGCTTTAAGTAAATATTGTGTTAAATAAAACAATTTAGAAAAGCTTCAAAATTTTAAAGTTAGTTTATTAAAAGGAAAAAAGAAAAGGAAATCAATTAAAAGAAAAAAAAGTCGCGTTATTTATTTATATTAGTTCACTTTGTTCGAACTTTCTTCATTTTTGGAGTCAAGAAAAAAAAACAAAAAATTAAATAATTATAAGCAAAAAAAAATTATAAAAATAATTCAATATTAAACTGGAATTTTCAAGTATTATTGAAAGGAAAAAAAATTTTTTTACCTATATACAAAGAAATTTCATTTTTCTACTTACCACCAAAGCACGCACACGCATAGTCTGCTTTAGCTAATTCATATCCAGCATCCATTCGAAAGTAGGCCTCAGAGTCCTCACAATTAGTATAGGCTTTTAGCCGATTTTATTATGCCCGCGCTTTCATTTATCCGTCGGCTGCTTGTCGGCAAATAGTCTGCTTCTGAAATCTAACGACTTCGGAACATTGTTTCGGACATTTTGCAAGCTATCGCAAATACCGCATCTAAAGTAATAATACAGAAATAACGTACGAATATCAGATATCATGAAAACCTAAAATGGCCAAGAATCGGCAATTAAGCGAATTAGTGCGTCGGCAGTTGACAAACTGTTGTAAAAATTGCCAGAAATTTCGTGCTGGTGGTAAGTAGCGCACGATTGGCCTTAAGGCGAATTTATATGTCTTACTCGTCTTATCAAATATTTCTTTCTCAAATCCAATACTCGCGCTAATTATAATATAAATACACCTTAGAAAGAACATTGCATTGAATTTATTTGTAATTAAGAACTTCAGCTACAATCTCTCTACATTTTACTTACTTATAATCTTTACTGTTCTCATCGAGTTTCATTTATCATCCATCGTATATCCTATGTGTTAATTTAAAAAAAAAAAAAACAAAAAAAAAAATTGTATTAGGTTCCATGTATGTATTCGCAAAACATATATCAACACAAAGTGCAAACCAAAGTTTGTTAAGTTTATGTAAACATTTTTTTTTTTCTCTCCACAAAAGATTTCTTTTATTACTGTTATTATTATCATTTTTTTATAATCATCCAGTATGTATGTATGTTAATGCATTCGTTACACACAAGTTATGATTATAAGGTTCAATAGCGGTTTAGTTTTAAGCACATAACAACGGGCAGCGTTTCCGATCAATTTTTTTTTTTTTTTTTTTTTTCTGGTTGTTGTTCTATTTGCCTATCGCTATGACTTTGAGATTATTGTACTGAAATACACTAAACATCCATCACAGTTGTCCGTATCTGTTTGCCGTGACAACGTTCCTATCACCGACGGTAGACATAAGAGTTGATGTTTCGCAAAAAATCTAATTTATTCGTTCGGTTAACACTGCACGCAGTTGCCGACGGCAGTGAATTTTCTTTTATTATCCTTCAAAAAATTATGTGAAAAGCGTAAATAATCGCGGTAAATAAGAATCTAAATAATTGTTGAAGATTGATCTACTGAAGACACTACCCGGCGTAGAGAGATATTGCCACAGATCTCCGATATTTGTGAAAAGCTTCGAGAATGCGAATTTTCTTCAATTAATTGTAGTCCTAGTGAAGAAGAAAGAAAAGCGTAAAAAAATAAAAAAAAAACATGAATATTACAATTGTATTACTGCCCGTTTTTTGTGCGGTTGTGTGATTATCAAACTAACAAAAGAACAAATTTGTTTATTAAATGAAATCACGAACACTTGGATGTTGTGTTTTTAGCTCTTATTTAGCTGTGCAATGTAATGTCTTTTTCTCAAAAAAAAAAAAGGTGATAAACATGCACAAAAATATAAACTTATTACTGTATGTATGTGAGTATACGTGTATATCAGTAAATAAAAAAAAAAAAAGAAAAAAAAAACAAAAAAATTGAGACTAAATATGTGAGAAACATATATGTATGTGAATAAATGAAATAAAAAAAGTCCTACACACATATATATATATATTTATATATGCATATATATGCATATATATATATATATATAAAATAAATGTATCCTAAGAGAAGAAAAATATACATAAAATTCTTATGACAAAATTAGTCAATTTATTTTTAATATTTCGGACTAAAATTTTTTAAAAATATTTTTTAATAAAGTAATCCAAACATGTGTATAAAGAAACGTATTTCATTTCTTGTGCAACGTGACTGGAGTCCAGTGGCTGAAGGAAAAGTCAGGACATAGAATCAAAAAATAGTTTAACTAAATTTTCTTCGCTTAACGTTATGCCGCGCAATATGAATTCTTGCCGTCGGAGCAAACTCTTAGCGATGAATACTACTTAAGCGTCATGCGTTGTTTGGGGGAAGCTTTTGCAACACCCTCAACCGATACTATATGTTTTGCTACTGGGATCGAAAAGTGGGAAAATTACATTTTCTTCGCTTAACATGATGTCGTTCAAAACGAATTCTTGCCGTCGGACCGTCGGTATACGTTGTTTGCGTGAGGCTGTGGGCTACGGGCAACCAACACTCGATTTTCATATTACGATACTTTGTGAAAATATCTGAGACTCTTTCACTTCTTTTATTCAAACGTCCGGCTGCTGGCTATTCCTGAAATTTAAAAACTTGCCTTTTTACTCATTTGAACAGATAAAGAGCCGACTCGAAAATTGTGCCTTTTCAAGTGAGAGCAGATAAACGGCATACGAAAAATATTCGTATTAAATTTGTCAAAAATGTCAACCGAAGAAAAAACCAAATGGCAAAAGAGCTTGTCTTAGAAAGCCTAAAATGTCCATGTGACTGCTTAGTTATTTAGCGTTTGACTTGAATCGTTATTGAGTTAAGTTAGCTCGGCCTAACCTTTATAATTCACATTAGTTTAGGGCAACCTGAGCGCTGACATCATCGCAGATTGCCTGGATATAATTTTACAGCACTTCCATTCCGATTTTGAGACAATTTTGAGATTACCTACGATTTATGTTTTATTTTTAATAATTTGACTCGACTTTACCTCAATACAACGTTGGTTAGACTTTGTACCTAATTTTTTTAAGCCTCACCTTTTGAATTTGAATTTCGTTATTAATTCAATTTTGCTTTGACCTTTACGTAGTTTTGGGATTAATTTTAATCTAAATTTAGTATTATTTCGGTTTGACTTGACCTGATTTGGTTGAATTTGAATTTGGCTTTTATGGTAACTTGACTTTGAGTCTGACGATGTTTCTCTAATTTTTCATCATGGTTTTACAATTTATAGTTCCATCCGCAACACGAAGGAGTCAAAAAATGTTTTTAAGATCTCAGTAGTAGTTCGAAGCCCTTTAAATTTGGGCGGGTTAATGCAATCGAAACTATTGAGTTCAATATTTAATGTTGTAAATGTTTTCAAGAAAAATGAGATTCTGAGTCGATTTAGTCACGTCCTCTAATCCAATGGCCTTTTTATCTGTTGTTTCTTCGCCCATCATCTTTATCCAAATTCGAACAGTTGAGAACAGTTAAGTTACTACCTTTGTTTAATTTCGCTTGTCATTGCTGCAAACAGGCCCAACTTCTAATAAATAAAAGGCGATATAATGAAATTTGATTGTCTGCCTAACGCTTCTGTAGCACTCAGCAAAAATTGCTTTATAATCCCAGTCGAAGAAGATAAACACTTATGTAAATACTTAGCGATGTTGACCTAAGCAAAGCTATCAGACGCCCAGAATGTTAGCAGGCTATTGAATTAATCCAATAAAATAACCGTTTTACTCTATACAAGAGTTAAGATTATTTCTCGAAAGCAATTACAAACAAAAGGAAATTTCTTTTGAACAAAAGTGGCTCAACAATATGTCCGCTCTACGCGGTAGACTAGCATGTATCATGGACGTCGGATAAGCGAAGAAACTAATTCGAATTTTTCCGCTTTGTAATGCAATTGTTTTCTCTCTAAAAAAAAAAAAAACACATTCTTCGCGACGGCTATTCAAAATTGACCAAATTGACGCATTGTTCTCAATTCAAGTCAGCCAACGATTGTCTTGTTGGCTAGAGGGAAAGCCGCAACAAATGAAATGTTCAGAGTCTAATTTCCACAATTTACTGCGATAAGTACTGAAGAGTTGTTGTCCCTGTGATAAGAGATTAAACAATTTGCAGTTCAATTGGAAATGTTTGTACAAATGTCTGCCTGCACACCTGTACACACTGTAAAATGAAAACAAGCTATAACTCTTTACGCACTCTAAAGACAATACTTGAGCGAAAATCTCTGTCTAAAATTCGTAAGTGCACGACCAAATTTTAGACTTTAGATTTGTTACGTCTCTGCGTTGTCTTTGCGTTGATTACACCATTAACCCAACGTAACCAAGTCAGAATAGAATGAATACTTTCAGTAAATATAGATAAGCGTATAGGCCAGTATGTCACTAATAATTAAAATCAGAATTTTTGTAATGCCATGCCTTTAAAAAAGCTTAGATACGCATTCAACTTTGTGTAGTTGAAAGGGTTGAAAGTTAAAAATGCGGGTCTCCTGACTTTGTACACCGTTTAGCAAAACCACAATTCAAAGTCATCATCATCATAACTCGCTTGCCACGCGAACCCACGGCTAATATCAGCTTAAGTTGAAATTTAGGTGGGTTTGACCATCTGTAACAAATGATCTCTACGGAACGATAATGACATTTTTTCAATTCCAAAATTTACTTATACGCATGTACGTGTGTGTGTGTGTGTGTGTGTGTGTGGCTTTAAGTACGGCCGGCCGGCCGCCCTCATATGAGGACCATTTCAAGCAATAATTATGCAAACATGCATATAAGCGCTAATTTGTTCGTTATCTTAATTTAAAATCGTGACAATAAATTCAAGTTTTTTTCGTGTTGCTTTTTTATTTAATTGTTGTCGCTGTCCCATGTTGCGGTTAAGTTAATTTTTAGTTTTTAGTGTAACTAAAGCAGTTTAAGATTTGTTGGTCATGATAATCAGCACAATCTGAAAACACAGCTACTACGTGAGACTTTAAAAACTTCAACTGCCCACAGTTACGTTAGAATTTTTACAAACATTTGACTTTCCGAGCATTTGTATAGTTTTCGGTTTTTTTATTTTTTTTTTTATTTTTTTTTTTGTTTCACTGCTTTTTTTTTTACCTTTCGCAGCTCTAGGAGCAAGGGTTACTCAGCTTGTGCAGACATGTAATTGCCTTAATTAGCTCAACATATGCAAAGATGATAATTAAATTTTATGGTAACAGTTGTTGCAATCAGAGAAGTTAGAACAATTAAAAAAGAAAAAAGAAAATACTTTTGCTTATATTCAAAGTTTAAAAAAAAACGTTAAACACTTAAGCGAAAGGTTTCGCGTGCTTCTCTCAACAAACACAAATATGATGTTTAGTGTCAAACTGACCCCGCATTTTGTTAATCCCGTTCGCAATTCCGCTCACAAATAATTTCGAAGTGTTGAAGAAGAGTGAAATTTGAATATTATTTGAAATACACGCTAAACCGTTCAAAAATATTCCCCCGCTTTGCATTTTACTCAACTTAATATATTTGTACTGATGACCTTGCTAAGCGTGCACAACAAGATAGATAGATGTTCCTAATTAGAAAAAAAAAAAAAACAAGAAAAAATAAGAAAAAATAAGAAAAATGGTTTATACATGTGTCTTGTGTGTAGAACACATTTTAAAAGTGATTTCGAATAAATGTTTCAAAGCATTTCGAATTAATTCTCAATCAACAGCCAAAACATATAGAATTTAAAAATAAATTGTCTTCCAAACAACGCGTGCCGATGAATTATCTCAATTATCTCAATTATAGTCAACTATTCGATTTTTTTAATCGGGCAGCTTATTAATGGATAACACCGCAAAGCCTATCTTTGGCGATTATTTGATGATGGAAAGTCAAGTAATATTCGAGAAGTTAAATAAAAAAAATTGCGTTTGAAAAAATATTAAAATATTACACGACACAGGGCTGTCTTTGGTGGCACGCTCATTTGAATTTAAAAAAAGGTATGTAAGAACAACGGATATGTACTAAGTCAAGGCCGACTATTAGATACCCTACATCACTTCGTCTAATACCGTTACCCATTTGTTGTTGTGTTGTTGAAAAGTCACACATGATTTTCATTCAAATGCACGCTCTTTTTAAAAAAAGCCCGCATGATCGACGACGGCCAAAATGTCACATGAGCCGATCCAAATTTTTGTAAACTTAATTTTATTATTTTTCAATTTCCGTCATAAAAATTATAAATAAGACTTTCTCTCTATATAAGAGCTTCCTTTTTATTATCCCCCCCCCCCC
>KK502402.1:1556231-1647051 GCA_000688735.1 Glossina austeni
CCCCCCCCCCCCCCCCCCCTCCTATACATGTTTCAGACTAAAAAATATACCTATCTGATCCAATTTCTCTAGCGTTCATTTTTTTGTTCGTATATATAAAAATTATTCCTTATTCTGAAGAGCTGACTATTCATCAGCAGTCTTACATGAAGTGCGGTCAAAGAAATACATGCAGATGGTTCAAATTTGGCCATACAATATTTATAATGAGACTTTTTTGGCAGATAAGGGTTTAAATTCCCCGCGAATCTGTACATGCAGTAGTATCCAAAAACTGGATCTATTCAGTTTACTATTACCAATTACCAATTTTCCCTATGAAATATTACAAAGTACATCTCTTTACGCTAAAAAATTTCAGTTTTCCGTTGGAACTGTTACGTAAGAGGCGGTTCAAAAAGATTGCCCCACCGGCACCAAATACTATTATATAGCGATGTTTGTCGAAAAACGTTGAAAATTGCATTTTTTTTCGACATAACTTCTTCTCAAAATAAAGTGCTTTATGGGCAGTGGTTGAAAAAATGGGTTTGATTGAACCCAAGTTCATTTCCGGGCCCAAACCGGCCAGTGTATCACATTTCATCAAATTATCTCAAAACTGCGACGTGTACGTTGAACGCAAAAATACATTGGCAGACATCAGACAACCAGACGAACAGACAAGCTTAGATCGGTTCAGGACTATTTTCTATAATAATCGGTATAATAAATGTTGGGTCTGCCTCAAGCCCTTCCCTACGTCCGCGCAAACTTATTATTCCCTGTATCGCAAGCGGCGTAGGATATAAGAGCTAAAGAGAGTAAATCTTTCCATTTTTCATTTTCCATTTTCACGTCCAAAATCCCCCCCGAATACGCCCTCCCAACATATATATCAGACACCAAGTTAATTATAAAATATTTTAAAGAATTTACGCAACTACAGATCTTTGATATCTCTTCAATTACTATTAAATTAGTGTTCTGCGTATGTATTTGAGAGTGAATATATGGATAATAAATCCTGAACATAGCTTTTTGACAGCTTTGAGCCATGCTAAAGGCATACGAAAAATCTGCAGTTGGGTTAATTCTTTCAAATTTCTTTCAAACATACTTTGCATGCTGTAACTTTTCGCTAATTGTATGCGTACACTATATGCTGAATAGTAGAAATACATATTTTTAACTTTTTTGTAATATCAAGTGTGATTTTGTTTTTTTAGTTATTTTTTTCATTTTCTCTTTTTATTTAGTTTTCCTCATCAGTTTGCTGGTTTCTCAATATCATTCAATAATCAATTCATTTAGCAGAGGCACGAACCATATGTGAACAGAGCAAAGCTATTGGCGAAGACAAAAATGTCGGCCACGCACAACGGACCAACCTCCAGTCCAAGTAAAATGTTATGTTACAGCCTGTCAACGACAGCCGTACATATTATACTGCACGGGTTGCGAAACGACAGCGGAAACAGCAAGAAAACGCATCATTCTGTAGCAGAGTTAATAATTACCAGCAATGCAATACATTGCGTCAAGCTTTCAAATTCTTGGCAGAAGCACTGATAGCTTTTCGTCGTATCGTCTTGCGGACACTACAGCAACTTACTCTTGGAAATACTTGAACATACAATGAACATAAACACTTTCTGAAGCCGAAGGCTAGCCATTGACAGGTAAGAGATTAATCTGTAACTTTCCAGCAGCAACTTATTTGTACACAAGTAGTCGTTTCGAATCGCTTGGGGAAGACTTCGAAATTTTACCAAAAAAGAATTCTTTCGGATAATACGGTTTTTTTCCCACGTTCTACCAGATTCAAAGCATCTGTTAAGCCAATAAAAAGAAGTTGATTTTCTGATAAAACTTAAGCAATGCTATCCCTTATAGGGCCTCCATAAAACTCGATTACTCGATTACTCGATTACTCGATTCTATTACATCGTCCAAGGCACTATGCACATCGCATGATGTTTCTTACCCGAATCCCAATACGCAAACGTTGTGCAACCATTTAACTATGCCGGCGTAATACTACATGTTTTTGCGAATACGACTCGACTTTCGTGCGGTGAGGAGTTCTGTTTGTATCAAGACAGCGTGAAAATGTCGAGTAAGCTTTCGCAACAACGATGCAGGCGGAAAAGCAATTTTCGTGTCTTGAGCAAGTCACTTGAACAAAACAATTGTACACACAATTGTGTTACTATTGACGTTAGAGGCTTAAAACAATTAAAACATTAGTTAAAATATTATTATTTTGGTTAAATTATTTAATTCAATTTTCTTCACTTTCATGAAAACAACAAATTTGATTTTAAGAGAATTATTGTTGATATGATGGTATTTTGTCTCGAGTACAGCCACGAGACTTTAACAAAGAGGTTGCATGCAGAACGCATGCAAGACCGCCGGCAATTTAAAATCGATTAGGAATAAGAGTGTAAGCTCGCTTGCGCCTGTCTGTGAAGGGGATGACGGGGCGTAACGTGTTCAGGCCGTCATTGCGAAAACCTATTTGATATTTCATCTATATATCTCTATAAATTTTTTATCTTTTGATAAATAAAAATGTAAATGTTTTTTTTCTTTTTTTTTTTTAATTCTATGAACACAACTACAGTTCTTTAGTGTTTGGTTTGAAGTTTTGACACAACGTTTTGGTCAAATAGAGGCCGGTTTTTCTATACAGTCTATGTCCCCCCACCTCCCTCATTTTGAAGTTATCTTGGGGCTAATCTAAAAGTAGGAGGCGTTACATCGTACGAAAAATATCTTTAATCTCCGAAATTTTCAAATTCAAATACAAGCTCATCGAATCTCTTGGAGAAGCAGATAAAACGGCTCAGTAGCATTACAGTAGCATTTTTGAATTTACTCGATGCCATCAGGGATGCCATCGCAGGTGGCAGCAGACAAAGCTGCTTGCAACTGTACGTGACTTGTAATAGAAGCAAAAATCTTGATTGATAGGACATTTCAGAGGGGAAGTGGTTCTCTTTGCTCGCGTCCCGACAATTGAAATTCCCAATTCGATTGGCGTTCGGACTCACCGTTAACGAAGCTCAGCGCCAATCTTTAGAATTGTGCGGTTTCGATGCCGAGTATGTGTTGAATTAAGTTATGATTTTCCCAATGATCGGAAGTCTTGGAGACAAACGACCGGGCTTTAAGCCATATATCCGTAATTTACTGCAACATTATCCCGGTTTCAGTAGCTATATCTGACTCCCAGTTGTGGAGTTCCTAGCGAAGGCCGCGCAATCAATGATAATGTACGCAGCTCCTGCATGGATAAATTGTGCCTTTTGCCGGTTCACGGACATGAAAAAAACTAAATTCAATAGGCCGATCATATGCACTGCGAAAGCGTAGTGGAGTTCGCATCGTCTCGTGCGACAGTGCGTGTATCATTGGCGCAGTAAAGTCAAACAGACTGGCGGTGTTCGAAAACAGCATTTGGTGCGATTATCACGAAAGCGAATGGAACAAATATCCCGGACATGTTAGCAGGTATGGCTGTGGGTTGGTGATGTGGGTGGGCGATGTCGGTGGGTGATGTGGGTTAGCTCCAGCACAAGCAGAGGGATTTGTAGACTCATTCCCACAATAAAAGAATAGGTATAAAGAATATACGAGAATATTGAGTTTTACCTGACAATAAATTCTGAGAGGACATGATAGCGAATCATATTGCACGGAGTGCGCGGAACAAGATGAGAGTATTTTACATGTAATGGCCCAGTGTCCAAAGTTTGCTACTGCGAGGAAGATCGTAAATCAAGCTAGAGGAGGGAGATTGACGCGAGACAATGTGGCTAAGTTGATGCTGCGCTAGCCGGAAGTTTCGCGGCCCATACTGACCTAGGCTGATAATGCTTTCCGCCCCTCAAAAAAAAGAAAAAAAAGAAAAAAGAAGAACACACACACACACACACAAACACATACTCGCAATTAAAGAGTTATTGTTATTCGAAAGAATTTGTCGCGGACTAATTTTTCTTTGCCGAGCTGGGTAATTTGGCATGCTAAAGAATGTTGAAAACTTGGAGGAGATCGATTCGCTCATTGAACCTCGTCTCCTATAGATGTTCTTAGAAAAACTAACCCTTCGCAAAGACAGAGTCATTAGTCATAGTTTGTAGTATTTTATGCTGAGAACGCAGTGATTTGATATATAAATTAATCATGCCAAGTTCGGTCTACGCAGGCCCAGATTTCGAACTTTCCGTGTATACGAGTTTCCATAAAAAATAAGTGTTTGTATAACAAAAAAATTGCAATTCCTTGACGAAGGTAAGTAAAGAATTGTTGCGCGATAGTGTAAAAATAGGCTTTACAATAATTTTACTAAAATGGATGGATGGAACCAGCGAATATAAATATCAAGACTTTACAATTAATCACTACACGCGGTCTTCCGATGTGTAAATATTTTATTGACTTCAATACGTCATTTTCTGACTACAAATGAGAGTGACAAGGAGGTAACAACTTCCATTTCCCGTTTCGAAGTTCGAAAAGTTATGACAGACATTGTATGTCGTTATGCGTAGAAGATGTTTATTTGGCAAAATGAAAAATATCCGGTGCTGCATTTAGCTGGTACGCTTCGCAAGCAATTTGAAGCCGATGACGATCAAATTAATTCTTTAATACTTTAATCTCGTCTGGACTTGCGTTAAGTTAATAGTGCGCTTTCTTATCAATAAGAAATTGAATAAATTTTCGCATATCCGTATATTCGCATATTCGCCTATTCGCCTATTCGCCTATTCGCATATTATATTTCTTTCGTCTTGTTGACCGTTCGCCAGCGTACCAAATTTTTCCGCTAACTGCTTCTAACGCTTAACAGGCAAACGAATACAATTATTGAAAATTAATGGTTATTTATTATTGAACATTAGGAATTGACTGGGATTTATTGAGGGACATAAAATTAGTAGACGATTTGTGTAGAATGATATCAACGGCTTTAGTTGGTGGCATAATAACAATAACGAATACCATGTAAGGGTAACGCCCTAAAGTTTTTCTCTTAACAAATATTTTTTCTATTTTTTGAAATGCTTCTTAAGAACATAACATACACGTACATATATAAAATTTTTTTATTTCTGTTTCCAATACGTAGTGATGTAATGTTTATGATTAATTGTTTTTCAAGAAGTTAGAAAAGGAAGCAAAGAAATATGCAGCTTTTATGTGTGTAACGCAATGTTATGTACGCCGATTTGAGAGAAAAGACAAAATTATCCACAAACTTACAACAATTGCGTACTTTTTTCTTATATATATATATATATATATATTTTTTTTTTTTTTTTTTTTTTTTGGAAAACAAAAGAAAAGAAAAAGTTAGAAAAAACATAAAAAAAATTTTATGTTGAAGAGAAGAGAACACGAAACCTTTTTGGATAGTATTCTATGGCGACATGCAATCGAGTCAATTATCGAGTCTGTACACTTTTGGTCGCTAACCAAATAAAAGGCATGAGAGACGACAATGGCTATTGCGATGATGATGACGATGTTGATGATGTAGTGTTGTCAATGTCCTGCTGCGCTATTATTTGTCTTTTTTTTTCTTCTTCTTCTTCTTCTTCTTCTTCTTCTTCTCTTTCTTCTTCTCTTTCTTCTTTAGATTGTCTCGTTATTATGCGTACAACAGACCTTTATTTCCCTCTCGTACCGTGTAACCATTAGGTGAGATGATGGGGTTGCCAGGTTGTTAGCCTCTATTGTTGAATATAAATTGTTTTACTGCATTTGGGTCATTAACGAAATTGAAAATGTATCTCTGCTTTTTGTAATAGTTTTCTGCTACACTGCATTTCAATCTTCAACCAACTGTGCATGGAAAACATTTGCTACGTGCATATGAGAAGCTGTTCTTCTCCTTTAACATTTTTGCTGCTGCATCCAATGCAAAGTCATTAAATCAGTGCCACTTATAAGTAGTTAAAAGATAATTTCTCTAACTGGGCAATGGGCAATGGGCAATGACTTCAAAAACTCCTATTAAGTGTTTCTCCTATTATTCTCATTAGTTAATCATTTCGTCGTGGACTCATAATAAAGCACTCGACCGGCTATCGCATATATTGCAAAAAAGCTACATAGTCAGGACGGCTAAGCACAATCTTTGCATTGCTAAAAATGTTCTCTCATTAACTCATCTATCTTTTTATGGAGGATAACTGTGGTGTCGTGGTCTACTGGTTGCAATGTCGTATGAAAAATGTTCATGCGATTTCGTTGTCTCTTTTGCGGAGCATGAATCAGTGTCGAGGAGTGAACACTAATTAATTTTCTGAGCATATTTTGCACATTGACATCTATGTACGTTACGAACAACAATTCATTCCGCTTTGCTTTGTATCGATTGAAATTTGTATATGCAAACGCCTGTTAACGATGTATATAACGATGTATGTTCCGGTTCTCTTCAAAACTTTTCAGTAAATGGGAGGACGTACAATCATTCATCACAACCATATAAATATACGGCGGTTATTAGTGATAAGAAATGATAACTAAGAACGCAACTTAATGTAATTGGATGAAGCAAACGAGCACTTGGAGCCACATAATTAGTTAACGGGATTTGGGATTATTTTTAATCCCAAAAAGGAAGGATGGACGTACATTATGCTCTCATTCATTTTGTTGAAACGTTTGCAAGCCCCAAGGAGAAGCTTCAACGAACCTCTAAGGTATACATATCTTGACTAGTCATTCTCTCGGTCACACAAACGAAAAATTTTAGCTTAAAATTTGTGCAAAACAATATTTCGAAGTTCTTACACGCAGACTGTTGTCAAAAATGCCCTAATTTGGATAGAGGACATATGCTCACAGTCAGACGTGAACGGGGAGTAAGTAGCTCTGATTTCTTGTTGCCTAAAACTACAAGTTACCGCAAATGCCATAGATAAAAATTTTGATGCATTTTCTATGCATTAGTTTGCAATGTTTGTAGAGTGGAATGGGAAATATCGACCACGCCCAATCAGTATTGTACGCTATTGAAATTTCATCTCTTTTGTTTTTTTTTTGTTCTTTTTTTAAGCGAATTGTAATGAGCGTAAAAGATTTGGCTACAGACGAATGTTGTTTTTTCTCGTTGTTCCTTCTTATAGCAAAACGGTCTGTTGTGTCTCCATTATTTGGGAAACGCAAACTTTGGTTATTCAGTTTTTATTTATTTTTCTAAACTTTAAACACCGGAAGTGTACAAACAATGTAAATATTTTATAGGTTGGTATCCCGCTGGCAAACTTTTGGCCGGACATTGTAAGCTTCATTTGACACAGAAAATGATCTGTAGATTGTATGGTTAAAGGAAGCACGTGCGCTAGCTAAAAGAGAATGAAGAGACGCAGGAAAATAAGTACGTGCAGTATCCTTTTAAACTTGAACAATAATTTTAAAGGGTTTCACGTGCTAAACTTTTTCTTTAAATCAGACTAAAGAGCTCAAGTGTTTTTTTTTTTTTCCTCTTTCTCTTGCTGTTGTTCTTAATATCAAAATGATTTGCAAACATAATAAAACATTTAGACAAAATTTTCTTCCGTTAGAAGGAAAGGGGTTTTAACCCCTTCGCTGAATACCTACCTACCTACCTACCTACCAACTTAAAGTGATAACATGACAATCATTACTATTGCCAAATAATGCTCTAATTTCCCTTTAGACTGTTAGCACGCTTTCAATTTAGTTTTGCTTGATTTTTCATTGAGTACCGAATTCAATAACCACCACAAATAGAAACGTTATCCCTAATACCCTTAATAGGTTTGCGATATTTGAAAGACAATGACAATCGCCCAGAAATCAAAGCGTAACAAATCATGATTATTTTTTCCATACAAGATTATTTTTGCACATAAAGAGAGTTAGTTCTATGACATCGTCGCTTACCTAACATACTGACGATGATGATGATGAAAATGAGTTGTTTTAGTTGACGACGAGTGCTTATAAGTTCTTAACGGTGGATTAACACCGCGTGTTTGTCGTTGCATTATCATTTCTACTCGTAATTTAGCACGTGACCAACGTGGCGAACAATAACAGATACCGATCGTCGATACTGTCTTTCTAACCAAAAAAACCTTTAACGTTAAATACTTTTACTAAAATAAAACGTTACAGAATTGCTTCTGTACTTTCATTCATTTCAGCTGGATAGTCGCCCGTGACAGCGGAGATAATTTCGTTCATTTTCAAGAACCATGCCCTATATCGGTCACAGTGTATTTTGGAAAACATTTCAATTGTGTACATATCGTGTATATATATATATATATATATATATATATATATATATGTATATATGTATATATAGTTAGGAAAATTGCGATTATTAATTGTCATGAACATCAATGGAAATGATTTCTCATCATTGCTTTCCTTTCTACTGCTAATAATCGAAATCGATGTTCAAAAAGATATTTCAATTAATTGCAAGCGCACACCAAAGATCTCCTTAAATGTCATCAATTAGAACAATTAGCATGACGCGTGTCCAATCATAAATTCCAACTGACCGATGACACTTAAGAGCCTCCACATTTTGTAATACATGCATGCGTCCGGCCCCGTATGGAAATCTCTAAGATGAGGGTGTTTTTTCAATCACAACATGTAACAAAGATGTAATGGTCAAAGTTTAATGAAACTAACTGACCATTCACTCACAACGTAACCCATCTCGTAGGTAATGAAGAAAATGAAATATTGCAGCCTTGCTATCTAAAGGATTTCTATGGGAACGAATTCTGGTGGGAATTATGCAAATATTAGTGAAATAACACGTTACCGCGTTACGTGATTTAGAAAGGGGGGAGGGAGTAGTGCAAATTCGAAAGTAATAGTTGACACCGACCTTTTAAAAATTTCATACCAGCAAAGAAATATACATATGCAAATTTGGGCGGGGCATTGTTTTTTTTGATCTCAAAATGCATTTATTTTGGCTCAATATTGATGAACAGCTCAATCAAACTATTGTCCAACTTCCCACAGAATTTTCGAATTTTCGAATTTTCGAAAATGTATTTCCTTCTACATCAGCATAAATATATATATATATATATACTGCCCATATATATAAATTCGTGTAATAATTTTCATGTATAATAATATAAATAAATCCCTCAGACAAATGTTGTTAATGCCATGCATTAAAACTTGTGCTTACGCAGAGTTTTTAAGACCACAAGTGAAGCTTACAATAGCATAGAAAGTGAGGACTTCCCTCTACGAATAATATCGAAGGTATATATATTCAATTAGTGACAAGTCCAACTACTCTTCGTCGACTTTACTGCTGCTAGGAAGAAAACTAAATGTGGATAAAATTTCGCCACTTGGCTAAGAATCTAAGAATCAAAGATACAAAAATGAGAGCCAATAAGATTCGCTCGTAAACGAGCTAAGAGAGAAGAGCTACATTTTGTATAAATATTCGTTTCTATATGTTCGTCGTGACAATGGCTGTGAGAAGCACGTTGCCATGGCCCTTATTAACAGAAAGACATTGTGACCCTTGAAACTTCAGATCTCGCCACCAGATGACGTCGACTCGCTGGTAGAATATAGACGAAGCATTTGTTCGAATAGTGCCGATGCGAAGACGATCCCTTCTTCCAAGACCAACAAAACAAATTATTAAACAGAACAAAGAATTCGGCTTTGAGTTATAAATAAAAAAAAAAAAAGAAATGACTTCGCAATTAGTTAGAGGATCGGGCTATTCGGACTGCCCGTCGCTAACCCATGTACATGTGTATATGTAAATCGGAATAGAAGAGACAATTTTGATATTTACGAGATATATGCAAGTGATACCTAACGCTAAACTGGTAGACCTGTGACAGAAATCTTCGCAAAATTTCACATTATGAACATGATTAGCGTTTCCGTTGCGCTTGGCTTTGTAAGACGCAAAAACTATTGTTTTCCGATTTTCTTCAGCAAAGAAGTTGCATTAAATTTTATTTGCGAACTGAAATTTCTTGTGCGGAAAGGCTTAGGATATTGCAGAGAGCACTTGGCTTTGTCGCAAAGAAGTGTTTGCAAGTGGTATACATGGACGGCCGCTCCGGAAATCGACTGTAACAACTTTTTCGGCAAACAATGGAAACAATGCTCACATGAGTGTATAATTCTGAGGAGGATTACTTTGAACGCGGCGCGATGGACTTGACAATACATTTAAAAAAGATAAAATTAAATTGGTCTTATATTTTGATCGCCGTATACTCATACCCTTAGCTGACAAAAGATGCTCATTCAAATTAGTCAGCCCATCGGCAAAAACCGGGCTGTTTTGGGCATTTTTCAACACAAGATTAAATCGACTTAAGGCCCAAAATAAATGAATCAAAAAATTTCACAACCCTTTCTAAGTAACGAGTTACTTTCTTTTTTCATTCCTGATAAAGTTCGTTTCGCTTATTGTAAAGCAGAAAAATCACGGTTTAGCTCGTCGTTCACTTCTCAAACCTTTAACTTTCATTTGTCGAAGTGCTAAAAAGATTATACGCCGTATACGTATAAAATAGTTGGCCACACTGGCCACTGGTGCAAAGCTCTTTCAAAGCACTTCGACAGGTTCTTTTGCGATCATTCGTTTATTGGAAAATCTACGCAGCCGCTGTAACCTAATTGCAGCCAAGCGGATCTATTAATTTTAGGGACGGATTGTGGGATAGATTCTGGCAAATTTGCCGGAGTACAGAAGAAGTGTTTTTATACAAAATGTCAACACAAAGCTTACTCTCAGTAGAAGAGAGCTTCCTTCCCTCCTTCGTTTTATGAGTTGAATTGAAAAAGCAGTCCATCTTCTTATATAGCAATTTTCTAAAACTCTATTCTGGTCATTCATTCTGGCCGTTACTCATAAGCTAATTATAGCCCATTTGCTCATATTGGTGTTTCGAAATCTTATGGAACCATATTATAAAGTCGGTCAAGGGCACATGATAAAGACACGGTACACGATAAATGATGAAATCCGTGATAAATAAATTAATTATTAAAAAAAAAAAAGAAAAAAAAAAATAGATTCGGTTCAAGTGATGCGATGCGATTGTCGATTAAAATGAATTTTTTTACAGGGCACTGCTGTTGGGTTCACGACTATTGCTGTGAATTTCAATTTGTGACCTCACGTTACGAAAATTTTCGCTAAGTCCTTCTTTTCTCTCTCAGTTTGTAGCATAATAAAAGTTTCGATAATAAATAATTTACCGATAGATAGACGGACGAACGAGTGAAGAATCTTATGCGGAGCAAGAATATCCATATAATCTGCGCGGCCTTCAATCCCCATTTTCCTGAGAGTGTCTTTTCAAACTAATGTCCCGCTTAGATTCACTTCTTGGTAGTGGGGAAAAATGAAGCGATTTTCATGAACAATATTCCAAGCGTATCCGGTTCAATTGAAACAATTTGAAACAAACAAACAAACAAACTAATGAAAAATAACACGTCACTACAACTACCGCTTAAGATAATAAGCTAAGACGGCATATGTAAAAAAAAGAAGAAAAAAAACAAAATTGCAAAAAAATGAAAAGATTGTGTGATTGTGTGTAAGATCGTATAGCTTGGCAGATTGGGTGTTTAGTGATAACAAGGGTTAACCGTTGCATAAGCCCATGTATGAACCGACGAACATAGATGTTCGTTGGCTGCGTTTAACAATCACAATTCACACAAAGTACGTATGTATGTGCGCACACACATGCAACACAAAGCACTTATGTCAAATTTTGGTCTGCTTTGTTTTGTAGTGGCGTACAAAATTGTTTTTTATGACTTTCATGTTCATTGACTTTCTGCTTTTTTTTTTTTTTTATTATTATTTTATAATACACATAAACGCGCTCACGAATTGAGTTCTTTGAAGGACTACTCCGTAACCCTTTAACAAGGTTTAGCAATCACACACAAAATCACAAAAAGAAAAAATGGATATCGCCGGCAATAAGCTATAAATTACGAAATTTTTCATTGACACAATTGTGAAAACATACACACACATAAATAGAATGCTATGTGGATGTTTAATTTTTAAGTGTTTCGTAATACTTGCTCGATATGTTCGATTATTGTTTGCAAGCACTCTATTGGAAAATTTCAAAAAAAGAAAAGAAATTGGGAGGGAAGTGAAAGGATTCTTTTCTTTATTTCCCTTTTAAATTTCAATTGATTAATTTATGTTATTATTTTATTGTTCAAGAAATGAAAGTCTAACGTTGTTGGCTAAATTTTTAAACTCTTATTATTGTTCGAAAATGAGACGAGACACTCGCTGGAAACGAATTTCGGGTAGCCTTCATTTTAGGCCCGACACGCCACGACACTAGTACAATTGTCGTTTGCACTTCCATCACACAATTTTCATTGTTAATAATCGGAAGAGGGCTTCCCCCCTCTAAAGAGAAACGCTATTACGTATCTTAGTAAGTAGTGCATGCTATGAACCTATTTAGTTGCTTATCTTTAGTGCAGAAAACTATCAGAAAATGAATGATTCGGTTTGAATTTATTTCCGTTCATTAGGATCCGCTTCTGAAGCTCTTGCTTACCTGCTGCTTGCTTACCACTACTTGATGTTACAACAAAGGCATTTTTCTTCTCTTACATCACGTACCCGCAAAAGTTAATTTGCTTGCTTTGTAAACGACTAATGCATTTTTGTTCGATGTCATAACCAGCAGATTTCCAGTAGTAACGGGAATATTTCGTCTCAAAAGTCGAGATAACAAAATAACCATAAAACAAGGACAAGTGAAAACAATATTGCCGGCCTATGCCCAAGCGTTAAACACACCCTACACCACAAGCGCCCAGTAACACAATCCCCAGTTTTGCCGTACAACACAAAAATTGTGCCCTGGAACTGTATCGGAACTTAGTATTACTGGGACTGTGTATTAAAAATTAGTACTCTTTGCAAATGAAGGCCTACTTTCTGTAAAAATGGTTATGCCCAAGAGGGTCAAAAATTGTGCTACGTATTCGTAGCTTATTCTTATATCAAACTACTATTACGGATCAATTTTTATCATAAAATATTAAAACTTAGACTTTTGTGCCCTAAAAACAAAAATTGTTGGGCAAATGCCTACCCTGTAGGGTAGGATCTAAAAATAGACGTGGGTCGTCCAAATTTGATACCGTGAATTTTTTTATCTTATCTTAAATTACTATTATGATCTCGTTTTTCATCATGAAGCATTGAAAATTAAATCTTTTGTTGTTGTTTTCGTTATATGAGAAGAGGTTCAAAAAATTACCGCAACCGATCCAAAATTTTCTCACCAATTTCGAATGGCGAAATACTACAACTTAGACACTTTTGCCGTGAAAGAGCTATGAAGAGATATGAGAAGTAGTTGAAAAAGTGGACCGATCCTCTTTGGGTCAAAGCGCGTGTGCGTATCAAATATTGTGACCTGTAGCCGGAAGACAAATTTAGATGGGCAACCATTAGGCGGTCAGACAGGCTTAGATCGATTTAGAAACTGATTCCGACTTAGTTTGGTATAAGAAAAGCTTATGGGCTAATCTTAAGCGCTTCTCCGTGTTACATACGTCCGCACAAACTTATATGCCCTGTTCCCCAAGCGGTGTAGGGTATAATTATGCGAATTATCATTCGATCGAAAATTTTTGAGTTGGATTTGGTATTTACAAGGGCTCATAATTAAATTTTCAAATTATTTACGTTTTAATAAATGTGTTTATTATCTGATCAAGCAATCGCGTGAAAACCTGCGTCCCCTCCATTCATTCTTGGCCCAATATTTATTACTTTATGACGGAAATTGTTGCAAAATAAGAATTTGTTATACATCTGAACTACATCGACGTATTCTCCGGTGTCCGCTTCCAATATATAGGTTTTCATAAAAAGTAAATCTCAAAGCGCTGTCTTTTAATGGTTTAAAGGATGGGTTGGAAGGATGGGTGAAAAATTATATTAATTAAAATGGCGTATGGTATTTAATAATCGGCCTTGCCTGACTAGAAGCTTTAAATTCGTTGAAAAGTTATTTTCTTCTGGTTTTCAAGTACACTGATTTTCTAAACTAAAGAAAGAAGAAATTCGATCTCATATTGTTTTCACCTCTCCTATCTTCTCGCGCATTTGCAGTTATCTACGGGATACCGGATTCACTTTTCTCATTTAATTCTGCAAAGAAACCAGAAAACAAAAGTAGCGCGATAAATACTAAATAAATGTTGGACCCCTTCTCGTTTTAATCGCAGGCCTAGAAGAATAAAAAAATAAATAAATAATTAAATAAATGAAATCAAAAAATTGTTTCTCTAAACGGAACATTTCTTTTACTTAACTGTAGAACTAATGAGAAATTTAATTGTTATCTTAACCATAATAATGAATTTTTTTTTTTTTATTTTTTTTATCGTTACACGGTCTCAAAATCTTTGTGTGCTATGGATAAATTGTAACTCTAACGTTGTTGTTATTGCCTTTATATGGTTTTATTTACTTTGATATTTGATTTCTCTTCTCTGGATATAACCGTATTGCGTTTCACTTTTACTTTCCCTTCCGTTTGTTGCCATATGAAGTTTCAACGATTTGTCTGAATTGGATTTTACTGTTCTTGCTATTGTTGGTATTGTTGTCACTGTACACAAAAGGGGATGTATTTACCACCCAAAGGTATTATTATTAGTTTAGATATTTAGTTTACTAAGTATTAAGAACGTATGGATGGAGTTATCTGTTTTATGTTACTTCACATCCAAAAAAAAAAAAAAAGTAATAACAAAAGAAAAACAAAATCCAGGTCAATAGAGTGTTATTGCACGGAATTGAGTGTACATACACGGAAGTCCAATATATATATGAATAAAATAAAATCAATATAGATAAGTTTAATTATATTCACATACCGCAAGAAGTGCGTCAAGTATGCCGACGAAGACATGCCTTAACTGTATGAAAAGCTTTTCAGAGCATTTTCAGAGCGAAAACTGAATGGAGTTTTCTATAACAAAAATTTAATTAAAAAAAAAAATAAATATATATATATATATATATATATATATATATATATATATATATCCAATATATATATATATCCAATAAATATATTGAAATATTTTTAAACAATTTTTGACGAAAATTACTTTTGCAAACAGTTGAAAAATGTAATCGTTCTTACGTTTCAGCTTTCGTTGAAGACAGATACGAAATCAAACGAAAATATTGTAGTCGAATAAACTTAAGTATTAAATACTCCATACTAGCCCGCCTAAGGGAATTCTTCACACATTTTCGTCATAAAATAACAAAAATTATATCTGGTTACCATATAAAGGCTTACTTTTTATGGGAAACTCTTTGCCCACTGGCTGCTTTCCTCTGAATAATAAGTAATACCGTACCGTACCGTACCACTAACGATAAGCAAAGTTAGTGGAGATAGTCTAAGAAAAATAAATAATAATTCATTTCAATCTGACGGTAGGAAAGGCCGGACTTATCACAAAAAGTTTAAGAATAATTTTTAGGGAACAATTTTGAGCTCAACAAAAGAAACTGATAGGTGTGATGGAATAAATATCGATTTGTTAGGCGGACAGAAGGTGTACTTCATAAGAAATAAGCTTTAATAAGTCCCGACTGCCTTCCACTGACCGTAACAATAAATGTGTGAAAGAATAAGAAATAAGAAATATATGCAACGAACTCCACTACTTAAAATGTTCTGTGAAATAACTAAAAATTCGTGTTCTCATCCTCCCGTCTATGTCAAAGACATTAGAACAGTTTCGTTTATGCTCCTCACATGCTCCTATTATACGCTCTATCATCCAATTATATTTAAATTGAAAGATCAATCCTTATAAATGCCTCGGCGGTTATATTCCAATTATCAAGTCCTTGTTATGCATGCATACGTGAGAGAGCAAAAATTATGTATATTCTTGAGCAGTGTAAAGCGTCTCCCTTTATATCTCCGGTGTATCTTTAATAAACTTTACATTAAATGTTACCCTATCCCTCTCGATAGGTTATATGTATAGACCTGCACACCATTTCTAATATATAAAAACAATTTTCGCCTGTTCTGACTTTTAAATTTATTCCTAATGATATTAATGCGGCATAGCCGTAGCCCGATTTAAATTGGACGAAACATTCGCGAGCGATCGAAATAAAATTTTTTTGCAAATTTACAATGCTATCCATATAGGATATAGACGATAAGCGATTTGCATATCGGGTAAGTGTGTGTGTGTATGTGTGTGTGTGTGTGTGTGTGTGTGAAGTTAACTTCACCTTCTTCCAATAAGATATCGTATACGAGTTATAGTTATATATGGATATCGAGGAGATTCAATCTGAATCGAGCGTTATTCCACTTTTTCTCTTATCGATTATTAAATTGCTTTCATCTGAATAAAATTTGCTTTCCCAACATGCTTTTCTCATTAAATAATATAAAATTAATTGCTGAACATGCTTTTTAGAAAAGTTCAAGCAAATTTTCTTTCGCCTTCCTAATGACGACTACCTTACGTAACGGTAACAGTAAATAAATTTTTCTGTCCTCTTATTAGATTTCTTATTCAAAATTCATTGCATAGACTGTCTGGCTTTTCGGCAGTGTCAGAGTGGGAAAATTCCAATGAATAGCGTGCTCCCTGCTACGTTTGATATCAATGGCGGCGAGCAAGAGACATTGACTTTAAATGTCTAATTTAAATGCATGCAATTTGGGTTTTTCTTTTTCTTCTTCTTTTTTTTTCTTTTTGAAAAAAAAAAATATTTTTTCCTCGCAGGTTGTGTACAACACAACATAACGTAGCACAGCACAGACGAAGATTGATGATTACCCAGGGTATTGAACAAAAATAAATACAATAAAAATTATAAAGAAAAACGAAAATATTTTCAGAATAAATTATAAAACAGTACTCAGTATTATGCTTTAAAGGATCTTTGCTTATGATTTTCATTAAAAAAAAAAAAAAAAAAAAAGAAAAATTATATAAATAATAACCATAAACTTTAAATGTAATTCTCTTACACATTTTATTTGCTTAATGGAATAAATTTCGCGAACACCGTTGAATACATCTGTCGCCGTGAACCTGGGATTTTATTAAATAAAATCATAAACTAATAAAAAAGGGGGGAAAGAAGTAACAACAAATAAACTCATAAAAACTTCAAAAAATGAAAAGGTTTCGTTCGTGCATTTTTCCAATTCAACAATTTGGAAAGGCTGTAAAAACCTTTTTGCATGTTGTTGCCACTAAACAATTGAAATCAATCATTGGCATTTCAAAACAAATCAAAATAAAGTCAGCGCACAAAAGTCAAAAAAAAAAAAAAAAAAAGAAGCAACCATAACGACGGGCGAATATTTTGCGATCTCATCTATGTTAACTAAGGGACCGCGAAATAAAAAACAAAACGAAACGAAACAAAACAAAACAAAACAACAAATAAGTTATTTGTATGTGTATGGTATGCAATCATAAAAATGCAATAAAAATGCAACACATAAAAACTTTCCCACACTGCGAACGCTCAGTCTCAAGGGTGGGGTGTGATGGTGAGCGTAGAAAAAGAAAATATAAAAAAGTTGCGAAAAAAAAAAATTTCAAAACCCAATTGAGTTTTGAAACAAGCAATAATTTTGAAAATTTAATTTCTTTACTTTTTAAGATTTTTTTTTTTATTATTTGAAAGTATTTTTTTTTTGGCTTAAAAACAAAAGTTATTTATGTGTTCACCCATTATTTAATCACTTTGCTGATTGTTGAAAATTTTTCAATGTTTCCTTTTTAACATATTTTGATGATTTCAAATTAAGGGTTATCGAGTTTCGTTTTGTCGAAACATTATTGAACCCTTTATGACTTTCATTGTTATGGGTGTTAAAATGTGTTTTCATCATACGTATATATGTGCACCGATCTATATGTAAAAGAATTTGTGTATGTGCACATGTGCGATACGTGCATGGATTTATGTATGCGTTTCAAGTTTATTTTTGCCTTCCGTCACTTATCCTGAGCACAGTATTCAAGCTTGAAGTAGCCGACAGTGTAAATAAATCATTTCTTAGCGATTAATTCATTTGCTAACATGTGTGAATATCTTAAAAGCATAACTAAAAACGCATGGAAATTACTTTGCTTCATATAGACAACAATGAAAAAAGGGAAAAGGGTTCGAATACGCAATAAAATTATATTCACTCTGAAGGCAAATCTTGGAAGCACACCTCCCAAATACTTTTCACTTTTCTTTTTCATCCAACATCTTGTTGGAATGAATTCCCCGCCTCAAAAGCTGTTGTAGGGCCGATATCGCACATTCTTAATCAAAATACAATTTTTCAGAACCGATTCGCTATTTTAAAAGCTTCTCCAAACTTCACCTATTGACCCTATTCCCAATTCATGATGATCGGAATATTGAACAACTTTTATATTGCATTGCATTTAGCGACGGTTGTCCATATGTACTCTTCGAAATAAAATGAAAGGAATTCTTTTTGTTTGTTTACGGTTTACTTACATTTCACCATTTAATCCGGACAGGTTTCGAAATAGCTTCAACATGTTTTCTCGGTCTCATCTTTTGAAATCGCTTAAATTAACGAGCACTAAGCTTGAGTGTTATAACTAGTTGTGGCTTTAAAAGTATCTACAGCAGCTGAATATATGCAAATTTTGAATGGATTACATTTCTATTTGGCATAGCTATAGTGGACACATCTCAATGCGACCCACGTTCGAAGCTTTGTTTTGCACTCTCTACGTTGAACACATTCTCGAATGAAGTTTACATCAAGTAAATGTGAAGAAATTATAAAAGTGTAATCAGCTTTAGTGTACATTTTTAGATGGATTTTGCAAATATTTGTTTTTTGCTAAAATTTCAATCGACCTTTGCTGCAGTTGAGGAAAAATTTTAAAAATTTAATAAAAAACAAAACTTTGTTCAACTCTTTGCGCTATTAATTTTTTTTTTTTTTTTATTTTTACCTACCACTAATTCGTTCGTTAAATTGCAATGAAGACATCAAAAGCGACACGATCCATGGACGCATTTAGTATCCCGAAAAAATGAAAAAAAAAATTGTAATAATTTTAAATAAAAATTTTAATGGTCGAGATGGACTCGACATGGGGGTAAAAAGGCTTAAAGCTTTATCAGCCAAGTAAATATGTAGACACCTTTCAATTTCCTTATTCAACTTTTGTGAATGTGGCAGTTCTGAGGCATTCAACTCAGCCCAAATATATTACTCTTTGTAATTAAGAAGATCTTATACACTGTTATGTACGAAAAGGCAGAGCAATTTCATTTTTATACCCACCACTGTAAGATCGCGGTACACTTATTTTGTGTTCTTTCATAATGTATGTAACACCGAAAAGGAAGCTTCGGAGACCCTATAAAGTGTATGTATTGTTGATCAGCGTGAAATTCTGAATTGATTTTGCCATGTCTGTCCGTCAGTGTGTCTGTGTGGTATTCATGGTCGCAAAAATGAAGATATCGTCTTCAAATTTGGTAGAAACATCGGAAGCGTTCGCACGCAGATTGGTATTGAAAATGGGCCAAAGTGGTCAGAGCCGAAACGCGCAGTGGAGCATAAACTGAATCTAACTCCGTTTTGCGTAACAAAAATTTGTGGGTTTTTGCTCGTTATTCGGAACTTATAAAAGTTGTGAAGCTAAAAATTTTCCACATTCACTCTAGGAAACCCCCTACTTTTTATGTGCAAAAATGGAAACAAGCGGCGGTGACCACACAAAGCTGGAGGTGATTAAATATTATTTTTTTACTTTTTTTTTTTAGGTCCTATAAGACAAACAACGTAGAATGCTTAAAACTATTTCGTATACTCCTCAAATGAAGACCTATTATCTTATCTGCCTAGAAATGGCTTAAATGTAAAACAAATATGGCAGAGACCGCGATTAATGTTTTCGTAGTAATACCGGCGAGGTGGGTGTCAAGTAAAAGAACTCGGGGAGTAGAATGCGAAAAGCATAGTGGCGGCTATGCGGGATGTAAGGTTCTTACTTGTTTCTTTTTCAAATCTATTCCGAGGTCTTTTAGCAATCAAATAAACGAGGAAAGCTATTAACAAGACCTTGTTGTTTGAACAACTTTGGCGCGGTTTCTTCAGTCTTGTCGGTTGTTTCCGGATCTTAAGCATAGATCCACGTTTCATCTCCCGTAATAAAGCGTTTCATGACAGATTGCTAGTCAGAAATCATCTCCTCACACATATTGTAAAAATCGAAAAAAAATACTGTTTGCGTCATACGAAAGCAAGGGCAACTGACACAGTAAATGCGTTTATTTATGATGTGAAAATTGACACAGATTTCTGTCGCAGTCAAAAAAAAGTGTCCCGAATATTCTCGAATAGTCCCGAATATGAATATTGATCTTACTTTTTGGACAGAGTATTACAAATGCACTCTACAGTTTCGCTAGAATATATCTCCGATCCCGGCAAACGCAATAAGAAATTTAAAATAATCCTAAGCATTGATACGATATAGAATATGAGAATAGTACGCACTTTATTTATAACCGATAAGCAATGTAGCGATGTAGCGCGCGATGGTTGGTTGAGGTGAGAGGGTATAACGCGCCAATGCACTAATGCATTAAAATCTGTCAACGAAAAAATTGAGAACACCATTAAATCTCAGCAATTATTGATAAAAGCATTCTCACGTTTCCAATTTTAAAATTCGATCATTTATTTATACAAATGTACTTTCATCCGTCCATCTCGTTCTCGCTGTATGTAATGCATTCGGAATTTTGTAAGAAAACAAAAAAAAATATCATACGGATCAAAATCTACTTCGCCTCTGTATAGCGCTTGCAATATCATGAAAAGTTCTCCATACGGTTTTCATAGGTTGATTGAGATGTGATCGTTTCACTCTACGCTTTCATGGATAGAAAAGGTCATTTGTACCTATATTAGATAGGCATGGTAGGATTGTTGCATCAGTTAAGTTTTTCACTTATTCTACGAACTTTTTCGAAGCTACTCGTGCATTGAGGCCTTGGCGAAGATATGACTGAAATGTCACTCGCCGATGCTTTTATTATTGATAGCTGCTGAAGCCCGCTCAAAAGATGGTAAATCGGTTGCAATACTTCTTTGAATGCTTTGCATTGTTAGGACGAGACGAACAACGAGCCATCGGTCTCGAGGTCTTCTACCCGAACTTCACCACTTCAACACACGACATTCGACTGAAAATATGTACTTTCTTCAACTAATCACGCGGCACCCGAATATTTGAAGAATAAGGAGAAAAGTTTAAAACATATTTAACAAGAGAATGCTTTCCGTCCTTACCTTATACTAAGAGTTTTTCCTAAATAAATTAAAAAGAACAAAAAAAATGCAGGATATTATCAAACTGTACGGAAGCACGTCTTTAAGCCTCTACTAAATAAAACTTATTCTCTTCAACATTTGCGAATGTATTCGCGGTTGAAATTCTGAAACTTATTACGATTGAAACGGATGGCTTACGCAAAACTTGCGATTTTTTACAAAAGCAAATGAAAAATGAATAAAATAACAGATGAGGTAAAAAAAACAATGTATTTAAAATAACAGAAAATTGTAAAATGCAAGTGGCATCGTGCACGCATGTGCACGCAGTGAATTTTTGGTAAAAAACCGCGCGCCTAAAAATCGATGAAAAATTAAAATACATTTTATTAGATATAATATATAGATGTGTTCGTTATGTGTGTAAATGTGGAAAAAGGACTACTTTTCGATCTGCACAGTATACTGCATGCATCTCAACTGTGATTGTTTTTAAGCTCATTAATTTTCATACCATAATATGTCACAGCATCATATTTTTTCAGCATTATTCGATTTCGTTGTTCGCATCTGAGAAAAACTCGGCACAAATATTTTCATGGTGTTAATATGTATATGGTAAGCGAGTATAGTGTTATGATATAGCGATGACGGATAATGGTTGATTGTGCGTCATGTATATTGCCGTGTCAACCAGTCACCCAGTCACCCAGTCAACCAATCAACCAGTCAACCAGTCAACCAGTCAACCAGCTAACCAGCCAACCGTCATTACCTGAATGAGTAAAAACTTAAATGTCATTTCAATGAATTTATAATTGGATGTTAAGTTCAATGTATGTATGTATGTATGTATGTGTGTGTGTGTGTGTGGTTAGGTTACGATTCCTTTCTTCCTTTTTTTTTTTTAATTGTTTTCGATGGTTTTACTTTTTTCCGTTTGCTCACTAGGCACGTCGTTAAATTGTCTTTTTGATGCATCACTTTAATAGGAATTTGCATATTTTTATGAAAAACACGCAATAAACTTTTAATTTTTCACATACTCTCATACTCTCAGACACTTTTTCCGAAGCTACCTTTTGATCTTTGCCACGCTTTAATTAATGATTTTATGCAAAGTTTGTGTACAGCGAAACAAGGAAAAAACATAAGATTGTCAAATTTGGTGTTTTTTTTTTATATCGCCACACACTGAAGTATCTGAGGTTATAGTAGTTTTCTTATATCGTTGGTAACAATCATTGAATACTAAATCCTATCCTACAATCCTATCACATTTAATCTTTTAAGCTTTTTTGCTGTTTACAATTGAAATTCCTCAACGTGCATAAGCCTTGGGCAAAAGGATTCACACTAGACAGTGAGAGCCCTGGAAAATGGCAAATGTCCGCGCAAATGCGTAGAATTTTTTCAAAACTTGAACGCGCTTTAGGAACTATTGATATGGGCGATATGCGTCTTGGACCAGCTAGAAAGCTCGATGCAAATTTTATTTCGATTGATCAAATGCCTTGCTTTGCGTCAGATGATAGATGCCCGAAATTCGCCTTAGATTACAGATGGATCTCCATCCGTCTTTCTTTGGCCTTCTTTTGTTTGTTTCTTTTTTTGCCTCATAGAATTTGCATATGCGTTTATTTATTTATTTATTTTAACCCCTTTCTCTCGGCTCGCTCTTCTCTGAAATTTTATATCATTAATCAGTTTGTTTAATTTGTTTATTTTTCTTTCTTTCGTGTTTTTTTTTTTGTTCGTACGTTGTTCTCAAAATCTATTTGATTTGGTTGGTTTTTTTGACTCATTAACCCTTTTGTTCTTTTTTTGTTTTTTGTTTTTTGCTTTTTGCTTTTTGTTTTGGTGTTGGAAGCATTGCGTTGTGTTTGTATTTGTGCAATATAAATATTTATTTTCGCTGTGATTGCTTTCGATTTTTGTGATTTTTCCCGTGAAAAGTTTTAATGCCATTTTAATGCTCTTGCTTTTCACGAAATCCTTATTAATGATTGTTGGTTGTCACTTAAAGTTTTCATTTTGTTGTCTACGTTTGCCAGCGTTGATCTTTGATTTGGAATTTTAATTAAAATTTCAAATTAGTTGTTATCCTAAACGTCAGTTGAACATAACCGTTAAAGATTGACATCATTATGGTTTTTTGTTCTCATTTACCGCTCTCTTCCTATTATACCGGATTAAAAGTTATCTACTCATCATTCGGTGATATTATGTGCGATGTGTAGTGTAGTTCGGCCTGAGAAAATGACGTCAACGAATGATTTTGTCCTTCCATCTGCATAACTCGGAACTTTACTATAATATGTATAACTATGTAAGCGATGATTACGAACTTGAACGCGATTGTAGAATATTTTATCGACAAGAAAAGTACTTAGCAAACTAGAGCAAAAGCTGCCTGAACAACATGATTTTATTGTTCAATATTTCTAATACCTCTAAAACGATTTGATGGAAAACCTTAAATGTATGTAAGTGTGATGTAAGTTCTTGTTGGGGATTATCGTGATAGCATCTCGAGCCATCATAACGTAGTGTCTTCAATTTGATCATTGCAAAAATATGTTTGAGAGACAAGGCACTGCCTTGGTAAAGAATGTGACGCACTTGTTCCTTGAAGAAATGCTGCGTAAAACGAATTGTCAGTTCAACGGGCGTCGTTTACAAAGCGTCTTGACAGGTAATACTACAATGCATTTTTTTTTTTTTTTTTTTTTTTTTTTTTTTTTTTTTTTTTTTTTTTTTATACCCATCACCGAAGGAGGAGAGATGTAACTCGTTTGTCGAAACGTTTGCGATGCCAAGAAGGAAACCTTAGAGACCGCATAAAGTACATACATTCTTGATCAGCATCAAAGTCAAGACACCGATTCAAGTATGTCCGCCTGTCCACCTGTCCACCTGTCCACCTGTCTGTCCATCTGTTCATCTGTGATAAACATTCTCGCAATCGCATAAAAAGCAGCCATCGGATTTGAATTTGGCAAAGAAATTAGAAATTCTTGCACACAGTTTGGTGGTGAAACCGACCCAAATCGGTCATGGGATACAACCACAACATACTATAACCTAGGATTTTGAATGTAATTTTTTGCTCGTTATTTATAAACCACAACAGATACAATAATAAATGTGCGGTCTTGCCGCCCCTGTATAAAACTAGTAAAAGTCGGCCACGCCTACTCAATATTAGAAGAAATTAGAATTCCATTATGTGATTGAAACGTTTGCAGCTTCCAGAAAGAGGCCAGAGAGAGAGGACCGTGTAAAGTCTACATATAGTTGATCACTATCAAATGGTGAAGGGGGTAAAAGATTGGGTCACAACCTAACATAATTTTCTTATTTGTTTTGTTTGGTATCGAACAGCTAAGTTCTTTGTTCTCGAATAATCGATTTCCGGATATAGCCCCAGCGGTATACTACTGAAGGCTATTGTTGATGAAAAATATTTCGAACGTAACCGTACTAGCAACGAAACCACATGCCTAGCACAGGATTTCCGGGATTGGAAGGAAGGAAGCCAAAAGTCTCCTCAAAATTGAAACTTGAAACTCTTTTCTGACGCAATACCAATTCCTTCAAATTTCATCCGGTTTACCTTAAGATATGAACTTCAGCTTTAAAATAAGTCTCTCGTGTGAGCGAGTAGTTTTTTCGAAACACTATAACTGGCAGCATAGTCATAAAGTCAATCTTCGAGCCATTCCTACCGAAGAGAAAAATAAAATGTAAACTACAAAAATGAGTAAAAATAGATCGATGGTTAGTCGTTTTGTTGTTCGGGGCCCAAAATAGTGGCCATGCAGCATTACGATACGAATAGTGCGAAAGAAATGCGATCCTTCCACTTTGCTGTTTGTTGTGTTAAAATAGCGGGAGAATCTGTTTGCATGTCTTGCGGTTTGCACTTTTGTGTAATAAATAAAAATAAATCGTCCGTTTATTAATAAAATTATTTAAATGTTTTTTATGGTAAACTTATGCTGCTTGTGTTTGAAAGAACTGTTCCGATAGCTTATTTATACTAAGTTTGTAAGCGTTCATATTACCATTAAATTATTGTTTAGTTTAAAAAGAGAAAAATGCCTGAGGATTTTTTTTTCGACTGCTCCTTTCGGACGAATAAATTAAAATTGACAAACTGACTTGATTTTGATTTTCACTCGGATGCATTGATACGCAGAATTGATTTATTTATTTATTCATACTGCTACTGATTATTCTACTAACTCTGTCACCGACAGAACTGAACGATCACTATTTGCTTTAATCGTAATTTAGTAAAATTGAAATGCTTATGAAATATATTTTGCAGCACTCAGTGATATGAGTGGACATTGATAATGTACTTAAATGCCTCGCGTACTCCTCATGATGGCCGAATTAAGCGATGATGATAAAAGGATAGGGAGGAGGAAAGCTACTTTAGATTTATTATCAATAATTTTCGTTACATATTAATATTAGGTATTATGCCGAAAGGTTGTCTGCGGGGAAACCTGCATAATAAGCAAATTTATCATAGACCGAACATTTTTCATTTCCCTCTCTCTCTCTCAGGGAAAGAACGCATTCAGAAAGTTTTGAATACATAATAAGGTGTAAATTAATGTGTTGCTTGAAAATTAACATAAATTTAAGTGGTTGGCATTTATCCTTTAAGGTCTTCTCTCCTTTATGTCATATCAACAAATATCAACACTTTCGTTTTCGAAGATCTGTTAGTGCTTTTCTTTTCTTTTCTATTTCGTTCCATTTCTTTTTTTTTTTTCTAAACATATATTTATCTCGTATTTATCTTCAGTAATAACAACATTAACCATAATCAGTTTTCTTTTCTTAACTTCAGTGCTTCTATCATCAAAAGTTTATCAATATTTATATTTATATGTTACGTGTTTGTGTACGAGACATAAGTTATGTCTCATTACATGCAAAACTACACTATGGCATTTCCGAGGGTTCTTTTTGCTTCCCTCGAGAATTTATTTATTTTTTTTGTTTTTTCGATTTATTATTATTTTATAATAATAAAATAGAAAAGCATCGTGACTTTTATCTGCTAAGACATAATAACTCAAATTACAAAAAGTATACATTTTTTGGCAATTTTTTAAACACTTATCTCGATATTAGCTACAATAATAAATGACAAAATTATTGAGAAACATTTATCAAGAATATCAATAAAAGCGCTATAGGCGAAAAATGTGAGATTCAGAAGACATGCCCATGTTAGCTGATTTTTTGATAGGTTCTCATTGCCGCCAAACTTAATACAAACTTAATACAAATTTGAAGACCACATAACATGGAAAGTTAATAGAATGATAAACGAGTTAACGAGAATGAAGAATGACGGATAGGGGGAATGGAGCTATCAATAGCTAATTAAGAAAGTTACTTCGAAAAACTCCTACATGGACTTATTCGGCCCAGAAATTGTTATGATTGGCTTACTATAACTATATGTAAAATTCATAACAAAAATGACAAAATTTCAAAACTTGAAACTTGGGCGAAAATAAACTAATGAATGGGGACCAAGAATGATATCAATTTCAAAGAGCATAAATCCAAAAGATTCCAAATGCATAGGTTTTGCAAAGAAAGGGTCTTCGAATACAAAACTTGTCAAATTCTATTATGCAAAAGAAATAAAATTTCTTAACTTCTAGCAAATGCAATAAAAATGTTGCATCTAATACAACAACTATTTGTAGAACAGGTGCGACATAATTACCATTAGATATTATTTTTCGGAAACCATACTGTCACCTTAACACCAATGGCATAAGAAAGTACGAAAAATCAGAATGGAATCGAAAGTTTTTCATTAGACGGAAAACGAGATATATATGCTAACTCAATACATCGACTGAGTTAATGGCAAATTTCGTACTGAACCGGACATGAAGACAGCCTCGACGAAGGTCTGGATGATGGTGTTTCTGTAAAGGAAGGGAATCTGAAATGATCCCTTCAGGCATAGGCATACATCGTCGTCGAATCGAAAACTTGAACAGCTACAAAAAGAAAAACTGCTTAAAGATGCCTTGTGACTATCTTTTTCAAGATCAAAAAGTAAAAAGTAGTTCTAGTGCTAATGCTTCAAAATTTGATAGCTTCCATAAAATGTGGCAAGTGACGACAATGCGAAGAGCTATGCTTCGCTAAAACTACGCCCAAATTAAATTTTACCGGTCTGAGATGTGAACAAGCGAACACTGGCTTGGTAATCGCTATCCTCACCTACTCGACTATTTATGCAGAGTTATTTTACGCATACAGATGAGTCCTAATGGAGTGCGTTAAGATATGATGTAAAGTGCATAAAAAAGCGAATTAAATTGAATCGAATTGAGAGCAAGCAAAAGTCAACCCTCTGCTATTCTTTCATGAACGTTTTCAAATTTTTAACGGTCATCCTAAAAATGTATGAAAAAATGTTTTTCTCTATGGACATTGTTTGACATTAAGGAGCAGGTGTTCACTTTCCCTTTAAACTAACCACCTACACAATACAATTTGCCCTTTGTTCTCTTTTAGCAAATTTATTTGCTTACATTTATCACTTACGGTAAGGTCGTTGTGTATCTGTTGAAAAAAAAGAAAAGTTTATTTTATGATCTTTAACAAATCATTTTAGTTAGGCTTGGTTGGAAAACTCGAAGCATATTTGAAATCGTATCGCAAGCTTTCATCTCAAACATGTTGAGATTTTTCCTCTCGACTATCTATTTACTAAGCGCATATAATTCCTAAGCGTTCGAGTAAGTGCTTAGTGTACTTTTGCTCTTTTTTCTCCTGTTTTTCATTCTACTAAAACTTCCGTTATTTTAAGCGATGTAAGCAACGAGGAAATTATAAAACGATAACAAATGTCATTAATTTTTATATATATTGACTATGGCTGAGTTTCTATTTAAAATTTATTAACAAATCGAATCGGAAATCCAATAAGAGAATACAGGGCAGGTTTTGATGCTATTGTAAATTAGTTACATAGCAATAATCATATATTTTAAGGTAACAACCACAACAACTTTAAAACGATACGCTTTAGCTGTTAAATGGTATTAATTATGTAAGTTACACATTAACAGTACTTTGAAGAACACCGTGTGCTTGTTAAGAAGTCAAGTGAACGCATCATTTTCCCGATCTATGTTGTGTTCTTCAATAATTTATGCCGCAATGGTCGCAGTTAGAGCAATAAAATGAATGATCTCTTGAACGTGCTTTGCATGAAATTCATTTAAACTAATGAACTTCATGAGCTAATCCACCAATAAAGGAAATTTTTTCTTTTTTTCTACCTCTTTGCATAGAATAAAAAAAAAGAAGCCAAGAACAAGGCCACTGCTCCTCCAATATCTTATAGATATTGAAAAGCTTATACAAGTGATTTATTCTTCGAAAATCGTTAGCAGCAGCGAGTATAGAGAGAGAAATAATTGTGCTCGTCTTAAAAGTTTGGACTTGTCCTAGTGACACCTTAACGGCATATCATATGTACAGTTATGCTTCGCATAATATAGCGCATGAAAGATAAAAAGGTTAAGAAGCACTTTCCTCTTCTCGACTACGTTTAATTATAAAACCAATTTAGTAGATTAAAGCAGCCAAACTAATGATTACGTCTTTTTTTGTTTTACATATGAAATTTTGCTTACATTTATTTCATTCTAATGTCGACGATTATCATCATTAATAAAAATCATAAAATGACAGCGTAACGAATGACGTCACGTTTCATGATTAGTTATGTCAGTTGGAATTTATAGAAATCTAAATTAACCTAATGATAATGACGGCGTTGTTGTCGCTACGAAACGTTAAAAAGGATTAAGAAAATTGAAGTAATCCCAACCAAAATTTAAACGCTAAACTAGCACAAAAGAGATTTGAAATCATTAAAGGATGACAAATTTTATTAATTATGAACTAAAGAAAGCAGCAAAAAGAAGAAGAAGAAAAACGGAAGAATTTTTGTTTTCTCAAAAATGTATACGCATTTTATATATATTCCCATAGACTGATTTTTATTTATATAGAAAATAGGGAAACGGAGAATGCAATAAAATTAACTGAGATGCGAAGCAGGAAAGGAAAAATAAATTCGAAGCGATTTCTTTATTGCACCATTACGGTACAAGCTATGGTTGATCTGTTCTTCGTCTCGAATTGCATGAATTGTTTGTTTTGATCTCTTCTGCAGCGTGTATCACTTTTTTTTAAATAAATGAACACAAAAAGTATATTAGAATGAACTGCTGTTACGGCACTCAAGTTGAACACATATCCGACTTAATATTTGCAAAGCGCCCAGATACCCATCAGACACTAAACTAACTAAATGCACATATTCTCTGTCAGCGTGAACTGAACAGTGGCACTAGTTATTCCGACATTTGTCGCCGTTCGTTGACTATTTTATATAATCAAGCAGAACATTAAATGTTCTTTTCCTTCTGCGCATGTAAACAATGAAAATCCTGCCTGTTGTTGTTGGGGGAGGACGGCGGTTGTCCAAGGATCGCATTCCCATTACAAAAAATTTTCTATTTTTTGTATGGACCACTTTTTCAATTTTCTCAATTGAGGAGTCCGCCAGCAATTCGAAAAGCTGGGAAAAAGGAAAGTAACGCCAAAGATTGGTTTCGAAATTTTTTGTTTAAATCTAATGAACGGTTAATTTCATAAAAAAAACATCAAGCTGCTCCAACAAGCTTCCCACTGTCTTCATTATATTAAAAAAAAACGTTACTCTGCTTCCAGTTGTTGAACGTAGCAATTAACGTGATACACTTTTTCATTTCCAAAAGAAAATTCACTTATGAGTTTTCAATTTTTAGATAGATTAGGATTTTATTCGTAAAGCTTGAAAGAAGAAACAACACCAAAAAAAAAAAGAAGAAAAACCCGAGAAGAAAGGTTCCTTTCGTAATTTTGGTGCCGCTTAAGAGACTCTGCAACAACAGCGAACACAACTAAATGTCCTCAAAAGAAAAGAAAAGAAGAGACGAAAAATGAAATGACATTTCTGTTTCTGATACATTTAGCTGATTGCTACAAACGAATTGATACAACTGCAACAGTGTGCCTGCCCGCTGCACTGACGAATATAAAAAAGAAATAAACTTTATTCAAACCATAAAACTTGAAACTACTTAGAGGAAATTTCCATTCAAATGCAGGTGTTGTAAAGAGTTGTATATAAACATTTCTTTACAAAGGGTCGAAAGGTTATGGATGAAAAGCTCAAGTTTTATATCACTTAGGATGGATTTTTTAAAGTTCACTTTTTATATCACTAAGGCAAAGAAACAAGAATGTCAAAAACATCTTATAGAGGAAAATTAAATCCAAGTCGCAAAGTGTCCTAAAAATATCTCGACATGATTATGCAATTTCGCAAACTTATCGCTTTAATTTTGTAAAGATTAAATGTCGCAAGCAAATGTTCGTTCAGTTTTTTCAAAAAAACGCTCCAATTATCTCAGCGACCACAACTTTTGCAAAGCGAAATCTTTTCCTAACTCGATAGACAAAATGAAATTGCTTTGCGATCAGTTCGTTGCATGTCATATGTCATATGTCACCGCTATAGACGAATCCATACGATTTTCATTTAGTACCGATCTTCAAAGGAATTATGTTAAAATTCCCTGACACTCCGATCGTTAGTTCACAATTTCGAGTTGTTCTAGTGACCCTAATTTTCATCTATTCAAGACTGTGGAAAATTCCGCATTTCGCGTATTGACAAAGGCTTGCTTTTTAATGGGGAAAACTACCGTTCAAACAGGACGTTGGCGTACAAAATCTGTTCGACAGTTGTTCGAGAGAGCGTCGCAGAAAGCGCACAAAATCGTTGTTGAAACACCGAGAAATGTAGCTGCGTGCTATAGCCGACACCTTAATGAAATCAGAAGGTAGGGTATTCACAATTTTTGGTACATCGTGTGTTCACCTTTGACAGCACGTTGTTGATCACTCAGAGCACTGTTTGCCGCTGTTTAAGCGAAATAGAAAGAATTTTCCATGTGATATGTGCCAAGGGATAAAGGACTTTAAAGTCAAATCGCTAGTGAGGCAGCGGAGCGGAGAGCCACCGCTGAAAGCTGTCCAAAGCGACCAAAAACGTAGCATCACTAAAACAATTGTACTTTAGAAATGAACGACTGGAAGCTCGTGAAATTTTGTTTTATTTCATTCGAAAGCTGACGCTATTTAAATTCAAGGATCATATGGACTTGTCAATATAACTGACGAGCGAAGTGTGACGAATGTGTCTTCTCTCATTTCAATATTACGCAGTGAGAATCGTTTCGGTTGCTTTCCATATTTCGAACTACATAGTGCATGTCTTAGCAATGTTTGGAAATTGTGAACATTTTTTACCGGTACTCGAGCTAAGTGGCGACACTTTTTTATGTCCCCGGAATCAATGGACAACAATGGAAATGATCTCGACAAGCCAATAAGGAAGGGAAGGTATTCGAAAAGAGGAGAAATGCAGTTATTATGCTCTGCTTCTTGGAACTGAGCCCTTGCTCTATCGACAAACATTTCACCTGGCCAGGAACTTGACACTCTATGTTATAGACAGTTAGTGATACACACAATAATGAACTGTTTGGGCCGTCATCGATGGCGCAACGACATCAATGGCAATAGTAACCGTTCCATGAATTTGGAACAAATTAGAAAAACTAAATGCCGAAATTAACTTAATTGGGCAAAAAGATCATGAACAAATGTTAAGAGAGGCCTCTGATTAAGAAAGCCTTGCCCATGCAGAGGGTCGTCATTCACACACACGTTTAGCTGGTTCGAAAAACTTCTATTAAAGCTGGAAAACTTTTTACTGCATTGTGTTTTGGTAATAAGTCCAGCTTCCGCATATGTTTTGATTGCATCCAGTGCAGTGCAGTGTTTTATATCATATTCTCCAAGGTTACTATTGGCAAATATTGTTTGTAAACTTCCTTCGCCTTCTTCTTTTTACATCTTCGTATCGAAATAGATTTTCCTTGAGATGCAATCGTCAACATTCGTAAAACTCTCACTTCGAACGGCACACACTGTTTAATTTTATTCTCATAGATATCGGCATCTAATCGATTATGAGGAACTGATCGCTCAAGCGATTATATTGCTGTCCAGGATTGATTGGCATAAGACCAACTTTTTTTGAGGAATACTTTTGGCCTTGTCCGCTATAAGCTAATACTTTTCAATACTCGTAGTATGATGGAATTTTCCAAAAAATCTTCTCATTTTTTGCTAATTCTTCCCAAAGTTCGCATCCAATAAATTGAGTTTAGCACCTGTGGGTGGTAACAGCATATAACTAAAAAAAATGTTCCCAAGTAATGCATCTTTAAATAAATGAACAGAAAAACAATAAATTTAAGGTTGTTTTTATTTCTCCAAATATTGCAAACGAAAATTAGCTTTCAGTAAACCCACATGTGTTGCTGCCATACTTTATAGAATTTTTATAGTTATACGCACTTTTCGCAGCGTACAATCTAAGGATTATATGACTTTTTAATAAAGAAGCACAAGTAAGAAACTGAGGTTCGACTGTGGTCGAATCTTTTGCATCCACTTCGCCTTTATCTGAGAAAATCGAAAAAAGTATAAAATTTTAATATTACATGACATTGGACGAGCATGACGGAGTTTTTTTCATTTGCGTCCAGATGCTCTAGAGTGATCTTAAGGAATATGCGAAGATATAAACATATGAAGAAATTTCCATCGTTTTATCTGCAGTGTATAAAATACGAGCGAAGATCGCAGGAAGCAGATGAGTCTTTACTTTATGTTGGAATGCAGGCGTGTCGTATGATCAATTTGCCTCACGTTCAATATTAAACTGCGCGCAGGAACTTCTAATGTTTTGGCCACATTTGAAGCTGACATCATAAGTTATGCGGTAAGAGAAATGTTTAACACAGATATTGCACAGACGGACAGATATGACTGCATCAACGCAGACTTTAATGCCTTTTATAGTCTATGAAATTTGTGTCTGGAATTTGCAAATATTCCGATAAAATGAGCACACCATCGTTCTTCGATAGTGGATTTATATCGACTAAAGCAAACAGTTTTCCAGTTTAATTTTACGGTATTTGGAAATCGTGAAAAAGTCTTAACTTTCTTTTCAACTGCAGAACAGCAGTGACAGCAGAATGATTAGCTTCTCTTTTTTTATAAAAGAAACTCATAAAAACCGGAAAATAAGAAAAATATTTCCCCTTTCCCCGTTCCCGCTATTGAAACAGTCGCCACTTCTGAAGTGCTTGCGCAAGACGTAAGCGATGGATTTATTGATCAAAGTAGCAAATGTTAGCAGTTGGCAGCACAGATCAGCCATTGAATTATCGAATAATGCTCCAGATGGAGCCCAGTCACGGGTAATTATATCAATCGAATATCGCTGACACAGTCACCCGCGACCCCTCTGCTCCCTCTTTAAAACGGATTATTGTTACAGACTCTTACAGACTCTGCAAGAATTACAGCAAACAGCTTGTGGTGATTGGAGCCCGCCAACTCTGAGTTACTTTACACACACAATCATCTAAATATATTTTTTTCGTTCATCGGACGATTTTACCAGCGCCCTGTAAACATTTCTTTATTTTTATTTCAGAAAGCTGTCGTGCTAAACACTGTATTATTTTTAATAAAAGGAAATGTTTTCTATTTATCTACACATCATACACATTTAATTGTCTGCAAGTCCGTCTCTCCAACCTATGACTATCAAAACAGTTGACGAAGTTTGGTAGACTGATGTGTTTTGGCTGACGAGCCAGTCAGTCCTATTACAAATGAATCGGCTAAGGCAACCTTTGCGATCATCCTCATGTAGCGTTCCCTTTGGAAGATCGGACAAAGTAATATTTTGGCATAAAAAATAAGCCTTGAAAGTTTGAGACGGGCTTGGATCTGGGACAATCTTTAATAAATATGAGGCAACAAGCCAACAAAGTCCAATTTTTTGGAATCTTACGATGAAAATCGATGAAGAATAACGAACACATTGACAAGAAGAGTAAGAGTATTATGAAATTGGGATAATGTCAGTTCACGTTTTCAACCCCTTCCACAAACACGTTTCCGTCAAGTATTTGCTTTTACATGAAAAGAAAGTATAACGTTTGGTATTTTTTCAGGAAACTTAAGGACGATTTATGTTAGGGACGAAGTGGTGTGAGGTACTCAATTGTGGGCCTTGCCGGCCCGCTACGATGTTTTCACTTGTCTTAATTATAGGTATGTTGGCTAAGCAACACGAACGACTGTTACACTGAGCATCTAGGTAGTCGTGATTGGTTCTCAGTTACCAATAACTTCAAATTTTCATCAAAGCGCGAACGAAGTTTCTCTCGAACATCTCTCCAAAATCTATCTGTTCAAGTTATCGAAACTGTACAGACTGAAATGTAACAGACTAACATTGTGGCATATCGCTACTCTCAAGACCGCAGTCACTTCTCGTCCAATGTCAAAAAGAGGGTTATTTTGAAAAGTACGCATTAAAATGTTAAAATAAAAAGTGAGTCTATCTCAAGTCCTTCGGGGTATACATATACCCTATATATACCCTATACAACATTGAAAAAAAAAAAAAAAAAAAAATATATATATATATGTATATATATATATAGCCGAATGAATATTAAATAGTAAAGTAGTTTTTTGATTTTTTATATAATTTCGAGTGGTTTATAACGCGCCATAGTATTGTCTTCGGATTTCTGAACTTTTGCTTAAGGAACGAGCCTTCAAATTGGAAAGTATCGCTTCAAACTTATCTTATGGAAAGATTACTATTATATAGCTGCCCGCTTATTGGCTTTTTTCTTAATTTCGACAAAGTCACAATATATCGCAAGTCGGTTTTCTTCCATGTTCTACGTTTTTTGGTTAAAATTCTCTTTTTTAAACTTTTGTGTGCTATAATATACTTTGATGGTCACATGGGACATTTGTGATTTTTTTTAATGTTTCCAAATTTGTGATTAAAGGTTATTTTCTAACCAAAAGGTCACAAATAGTCAGAATATCAATTTGACATTTGCCGTGCTGTGACCGATATATGGCTTGGGACACATCAGTGATATTACTCAGAACATGGCTATTAATAAATACAACTCCATCTTGTGAGAGCTTTCACTTATCTAACCGTTTGTCCTCTGCGATTGGAACTCAGAATGCAGAACCCTTAACAAACTCAATTTTATTACCTTCCAAGAACTAATGGCAGATATTGTCCCAAAATTTGATTTCAGTCCATTCTACATCTACATGCAAACATTGCAAACAAATTCGCTGTGATAGGGAATGTCCAAGCTGCGTCCTATTGGCTCATTAGATCAAATTATTTCTCTTTACCCTTTCGACGGTCTTGCTTGTCGAGCAGATTTATTTAGCAGATTTCAAAAAATAAACTTGACCACGAGAGTTTGTACAGTTAAAATGGCTTAAAATGGTCAAAACTTTTAAAATATATATGTATCTATATATATCTGTATGTAAACTCTATCTAAGATAAATTCAATTGCTTGCTAAGAGAAGTCCTATCGTTTTATCAGCAAATTGTCCTGCAAATGCTTCTCTATTTATCAATACATGAATGGTTTGACATTTAAAACGGTATGTTTTACGATAGCTGCATATGGATCGATAGTTATATATATACATATATGTAAACACGCAACCGCGACAAGTTTCAATCTTTTAAACAAAATTCAAAAATGTGCGACTATTTCCGACATATTGATGACGATAATAAACATAATAATAATGATGTTGTTGGCTTTATTGTATGAAAATTTAAAGCCCAAATGTATTACGTTTCGGAAAACATCTGAATTATCGCATAAAATATATGGGGAAACAATTGCTTCAATACCCACCCGTACGTCTATTCGTAAACGAACAGAATGGCAAAGCTTTAGCAAGTCATTAGTTACCAACTGACCAAGACATTAGTCCATATATACATACATACACACACACACACATATTTATATAAATTACTAAAAAGGCAAGTGTTTTAGCTCAGCTCGCAACGGGCAACGTAACGTTATGTCTCACTTTGCTTTCGTTGATTTCCTTGGGTCAATAAAAATTGCTTGGCAATGATGTTTATATTACACCGTAAAGTGTATTATATATCTGAGCATGTATGCGTGGCATAAACAATTTGATTTGTCTTTGTCATTATATGTTTGCAGTTCGTTTTTCATTTTTTAACGTTTTGCGTTCTTCAACTTCAGCGTTTTCCGAATTTATTTGATTTACTATATTTCGTTATTTTTTGTTATACTTTTTTATTGTAATGGCTTCGCATTAATTTATTGATGGTAGACTAACGATAAGATTGCTTTGTTTGTATATGTTTTTTTTTTTTTTTTTTTTTTTTTGCGTTAATAAATATCGTTGAACATGAAATAGGTGCAAAAGACTTTTTTCCTATTCAGATATGGTTGACTATAAAAGTTTAACTAAAAAATTTATTATAAAAGATGAGAAAAAAAAATGTTTTCTTCAATGCAATCAATACACAGACACATTTCATTTAACAAAGCTATGCGTAATAACGCGGGACATTTTATGTTGTATTTACATTACAACACACTCCAAGCTTCACGCTCCATAACTCCATTGCTATATAAAAACAAATCTGTAGTCCCAGTCGAAGAAACAAAGTTCGCCCTTTTTCGGAGCCAATACTTCCTTCGCTCCCCTATATTAGTGTACTACTCGGCATCAAAATCTTTATCTATTGTGCTTAAGCTAAGCCAATAGAATGTCGGAGATTAGCAGTCGACTACGTTTTTGGAACAATGGAAACAAATGCGGTACCCCAACTACGCTGAGCCTTGCTCATGCTTAAATCCTGCTCCAATGTGTGGTCGACACTTTCATATTCTCTGCTATCCGCCTAACTTTAATTCGACAACTGGCCAGCGGGATTTAATGAATTTAAACGATTTTTTCGCCAGGGATTACAGTTTTTGGCCATCGCGATTCTTCGCATTTCACGGAGATTTTTGTCCCTACATTATGACAGCGAAAATGCGCAAATTTGACACGTGTGTGTGTGTGTGTGTGCAACGTTTATCTTTACTGCATGACTTTGCATTGACAAACGAAACAACGACGACGTTTATCTAAACAAAACATTGTTGACATTTCAAGCACCACATCGCGTAATTTTTCGTCTGTCCATCACAAATTATGTTTGTGATAGCATGGAAGGACTTTTAAAGATCAAGTCTGGAAGTGGATACGATTCGCCCGACATCATTCTAAAAATAAACCATTCAAACCATTTCCGGCAATTTTTTTTTTTTTTTTTTTTTTTTTGGGTTGTTGAGTAAAGTTGAACTAAGCCAATAAATTTACGACTTATATGTCCGAAGTGCAATATTTTGGACAACAAATTTAATGCAACAGCATTTGCTTATCATAAAATGATATAGAAAAAGCACGACACGATTTCTTTCAATATTCAATCTTCTTGCATTGGGCTTATGGGCGTCAGTATGGCACAGATTGCGGTAAAAGTTTCAGATATTTCTCTAATTTGAAATTTCTTATCATCCGTAGTGGTTTGATTATCAATAGCTTCTTGGGGGGACATAAGATCATCAGGAGCATCTCACAGCATTTAGCCAAAATACTTGTTTTTCAAAAGACTTGAGGAGGATTTGTTCAAATCAATCTAATTTTGTTAAGTAAAAGTAGGCATGGCGAAATAGGGCTGAGAAAGTTGGTTACATCAGTAAAAAGTATCAGCCGGTCACGTTTTCTAATTTCATTTGAAGAGGCGGAGAAGAAAGTCAACATTTCAATCTAATCTTATTGTGAGAGATCGTTCGTAAATAGAAAGCAATTGTGAGCATAAAATGGATTGTAATCTGCGCAGCCCGGAATTGTTATTTAATTAAATTCTTATTACCGCAGGAAAATTGAAGATTTGCGTAATAATTTTTTGTAGAACATGCTTTTAACAAATTTATTAACATATCCCATGAAATTCTTAACATATTTAACCAAACTTAACCCTTTTACGTGAAAAAATAGTTCGTTTAAATAAATCTTCCGAAATCCACAAGAAAGACCATTAAATTAAATGACTGTTCAACAGTTGGGATATTATGAGACATTAACAGCAAAAGCCACCCCGAGCCGAGTTGGAACAAAAGACTCGCTGCTTCAAATGTACGCATTCGAAAAACGCGACAGTACTCATACTCGATATTCGAAATCCACTACCCGTTCTAGCCAAATCTTGAAAGCATATATATATATATATATATATATATATATTTATCATTCATAAACATCGGTAAAATCATTGGTGTTGGTGTTGGTGTTGGTGTTATTGTGATTGAATAATTTACTTATTTATTTTTCTTGTTTTTTTGTCTAAGAACTTTTTGTTCTTCTTCTTGTTTGCAATAAGCAATTGTCCGTTTGTCGGTGCGAGATTTTTCTCAAAACAATCGCATTACGTGCGCATTAGTTTTATGAAAAGTTTACGAACTTTTTGTCAAACATGCTATGCCTTGCCGATGGTAGAGGCAATGCATTGAAAGGAAAGGTTCCTATAATTTAACAAGACTTATCTCACATTAGCACTTGGTTCATTTTACTAAAAGTGAGGAAAATGAGAAGGAAAGGAAATGGCCTCTGGAATTCAGAAAAAAAATGATGATAATGATGATGTAAATGACAATTATGTGTTTTAAACATGACCAATAGACAGAGTGGCGACCGAGCGACCTTTTCGAAACAACCCTAATGGGACTCATATTTAAGATTTATATGCTCATCTTCTTTCCGTTCAATTTTAAAGATAATTAGTGGTGTGCCTGGAAAAACTAACAACTCTGACGATATTATTTATACGTTTAATAAGTTTATGCAAATTTTCTTTTCAAAGTTATAAGCGACTGTTGCCATTAAAAAGAAAAAATATTAAGAAAATTCGAACATAATTGTAATAAGTTATTGTTGAGGTTTCTTCTTCTTTTTTTTTTTTTTTTTTTTTTTTTTTGTAAAATCCTTTATTAATAATTCCGTTGAATGCATGTAAAGTTGACAATTATTGTTATTCCGTCCTTTTGTTCTAAACACACACAGCATCCGGTTGTTAGATGATGAAATGAATACCGGAAAAAGAGCAAAACTAAAAAATTTGAATATTTATGACCAGCGGTCATGTGAAGCGGAAATTATTGCTTTACATTATGTTAGGAAAAAATTATGAAAAAAAAAGGAACTCAAGAATTAGGAATTAGGTTAAAATGCAACGAACCGGTTCCCATCTACCGCGTCTGAGTGTTAAAGAAACATTCTCGAAACCACTAATGTACTGGAAAATCCACATTTCTCTTTGTTTTTTTTTATTATTATCATTTTTTTCCTTATTTATTTATTTTTCTTCTTTTTACTCTTCTTCTTTTCCTTATCTCAAATAATTGCTTAGCTTAGCGGAATATTTAAAATTTGTTGAAAAATTCATATACAAAGTCTCTATAATGGCGAAATTCCGCCAAAAAAAAAAAACAACCGAAAACTTCATGTTGAAGATACGGAAAAGCGGCTGAACTGCTACGAGCTTTGTTCAAAAAAAAAATAAATGTTTCTATAAATCGGGAAAATAACAGGCACTACACTTCTTAGACTTTTACGGGAAGGGAGTCGAAAACGCTTTAACCATAATTTAACCATAATCACTGTCGTTCGATCTGTCATCTATGTCACTAAATGTCTTATGTTTGATTGTTAAAAATTACATTACGAGTCAAACGGTCTGTTATCGTGCAAACAAATTCGCTAGACCTGTAAGATAGTAACTACTACGAAGACCACGTTATTTAGGATTAGTCAGTCATGTTATGCTTGTTAAGCATGGAGTTAAAAATAATTTGAGTTTTGAGTTTCCACCGGTTTAATTCCTATCGCTGAGAGCACTTTCGCTACAAATCTAAACACCTTGCAAGGCACAAGTCGACCAATTTTGAAAGACTTGATTTCAAAAGTTATGAAAAGTATGTGAAGAAGGCCTTGCAATTGACTGATCGAATCGTTATCATATTGTTCTCTGACAATTCTTCGTTAAATTTTCTTTATTTTTTTTGGGGCAATGGCCGCAGCCTAGTGGACGTGTGCCTAATCGGTAAATCTTAACGACCTTCAACGACTGAGCGCTCATCATAAGTACGGTCAAGGTAAACTCTACCGCTTTGGGATTTGAATTCACGAACATTGATGTGGTAATCGCGAGTCTTACATACTCCGAACAATTCGCGTGAGACTATTTGCGAGAAAAGGCAAAATTCATGAAAGAGTAACTAATGAATTTCGCATACATACATAATTGACCGCTTTCAGCGATCGTTGCTTGCTTGAACGCATTTATCGAAAAGGAAAAAAAAACGACAGTTGCTTATGCAGCCTATAGATGATATGTGAAAAATTGGATCACACACTAGCACACCGAAAACGATTTTCAGCTCCACGACTTAAGAGTTACCTTAAGTTGCAATTGGTTTAATGCGCCGAACGTACCACAAAAATACCGATTTCGAAATCATCTTAACTTGAAACGACAACAAAAACAAGAACAAAAAGAAATGATATGCGGTTAAATTAAGAAGGAAAAGGAAAAAAAACATAGGCTTATTTACAGCAACTCTGTACTAAACACAAGAACAATAACGTAATTCTCACGTTTCAACAAATATTGCTCGTTATCTAAAGCAATGTATAATTCGATAATTAATCATTAAATTTTTCTCCCGTTTTCTTACGTTTGTCGTTTATAAAGTTGAAAAAGAAAAATTCTGGCAAAAAAAAAAAGAAAAAAAAGAAAACCAAAACTTGAATGAATACCTTTGGAGTTAAATAAATTTTTACATTAAAAAAAAAAAAAAAAAAAAAAAAAAAAAAACTTCAAAAACTTTAGAAAAAATACAAGAAATTCCTCGACATAATAAGAAAAGATTAATGATTTCTTGAAGAAGGAAAAAGAAACAAAAAAAAAACAAAAAAAATTTAAACGTCACACAACACATGGCGTCAGCAGAAAGTGTCCAGCATCAACGTGCTATCGTTGACGGTAATACATCAAAAATAAAAAGTTACATCAAAACGAAAAATGTTAAATAAACTTAAATTTGTACAAAGTGCACGAACAATAGTTTCGTTCCATTGTATGGCTGTTTGGGAACACAATGAATGGTCAGTTTCAGGTTTTGAATGCTTTGTGCTTCATTTTTCGAGTAAACCAACAAATGTCAAAAAAGCAAAGTGTTAAAAATTCATAAATCTGTGTGTGTGGCGGTGTTAATAATTCATGTTTCAATTAATGCAGACAGCGAGAAAGTGACGGAAGAATGATGTTCTTGTTGCTGTGCCTTACTTTGTCTTTCTTCTCTTTTGCCTTTTTTTTTTTGTTGCTTTCTGTTCTCTCTCATTAAATGATGCAGTTTCTGATGAAGCGAATTTTTGACAGTACAAATTTTTGATATCAACTTCTTCAGAGGGTAAAAAATCATGCGACATACTTTTTAAGTATAATCCTGTTGTACATTTGAAGCGGTTTTCATATCCACCGCTCAAGAGTTTTCGGGTATATTAATTTATTTATGTTGTTTGTAAGACGCTCGTCCTCGTCCTCGTCCTCGTCCTCGTCCTCGCCCTTTAGTCATAATTCGGACAGAATTCTGGAATTAGGCAAACGGTTCTATACTTCTATACCTTAATTAATAAGAGATTGGAATAATTTTACTAAAAAGCAATACATTGCTGACCATTTTCTCGATCACTTTATTAAATATTTCTCAAAATGCCTTTGCCCTGGCACTGGCAGTGAGAATCTAAGACACTTTTCACATTACAATAAACAAACGTGTTGATAAACCAATTTCGTCCGTTTGTTGGTGCCATAGGAATCATCTTTTGATATATAGCCTCCGTAATAGCTCTTATAAAACAAGCACACACATTTTCACATATTTTGAGAGGTGCCTAAGACACGAATATTGCTTGCTTGGTTTTCATTTGATTTGTGCAGTCGGCAGGTCGGCTTAAGCTTCCTATTCATTAATTTGACTCTTAAGCTCTAGTCTTTTTTTTTTTTATATATTTTTTGTCTTTCTCTCGTCTTTTTTTTTTTTTTTTTTTGCATAATTCATGACTTTAAAACTGTTAAGGGGATTTTCATTTAAAAAAAAAAAAAAAGTGTTGAAAATGCCAAAAATGAAATGAAACAAATCTTAATGGGTACCTTTTCAAAAGCTAACCATTTTTTTGACAAATTTTACGCATATTTTGCGCATCTTTAATTGTCTCGCTGAATTAAGCTGACCTTTAAGCTCCTTTCGTAAGTCCATTAGTACTGGCCATGATAAATATTTTCGCAAAGTTCTTCTGCAGATTGATTTTTTACAAATCTTTATAACTCGTTTAATTGTTGCTGCATAGCTAAACAGAAAACAGTTTTGAATCGCTTGCATAAGGCCGGATGCAGAAGTCGTGCACCGCGCATCGTGCATCGTCCATCGTCCATCGAATTGCCTCAATCTACCCAGAAGATTGTATGTGCTCTCTATGCTTTTTTTCTCTTCGCTAATATGGTCCATCACTAAAGGGACAATCGCTATGTGTGTGTAACACGGTGAGGAAAGAGAAGAAGAGAGGCAGTGGCCGCAAGCTACTATATAAGTCCCCAATCGGTCGTCGACTAAGCACTCACTACAACTACGGCCAAGTATGATTGAGCCGCATTAAGATTTTAACCCGCGAACATAGGGCGGAGTCTTGTCTTCTCAGCTTTGGGGTAGGCCGGCTTTAAAGGGCGTAATTGTGATATATCGTCCGCAGTTGAATAACACGCATAGCGTTACCTTCTCCTACGACAATGTTAGACCATATTTAACTTTAATGATCCGACAAAAGTCAACAGAGCTTGGCTAGGAAGATTTGATGCAACGCCTACACTGAAGCTTGCCACATTTGACGGCCATGCGCCCTATGCTCTCTATACAATTCTCGTAATGAATTACCGTTGACTTCAAGATAGATCTCCAATCTTTCGTCCAAGAATTCCAGTAGCGCTGCACTGAATGCAGAGGTTTTCTGTTAAAATGGAAAAGATTTGGTTTAAAAAGCTCCATCTGGCGTACAAAACAGATGTGCTTAAAATTTGATCGAAAACGGCATTAAGCTTAACTGTTATTTAATATTAATAACAATTTCTTTAACTTTCTGCCTGCTACGTCGTTTAGGCTTAGGACGTAATGTTCGCAAACATTTAAATAGAAAACCAAAGTTTGTTACATAAATTCTCAGCTGATTTACACAAACTAAGCTTGAAATGTAAAATTCGTCCCAAAGGTAAATACAGTTTCTTTACATTTGGTCTTAGCCTATATTTTTTATCTCAGACATATGCTCAGAAATGCTTTGAATAGCCGGCTAAATACTAAAAATAATATCAAAATATTTACCGGGACTGATAGATGAGCACCAATTCCTTAAGTTTTAAGGCCGATTTCAATAGACACGTGAAATTTCATTTTCTACAACCACACCGACACATTGTTCGCAAAGCTTTCGACTGGGGGAATATAATAGACGCAGCTGTAAGAAAATGATTTTTGTGGAGCAGATACAGACAGACGCGAAATTTGAACAACACAGCATAACTATCTCTACGATTTCAAAGTTCGTTTTCCCGCACTTTTATTTAGAACAACGTTTTGTTACGCTTTGCGTATAAAACAATTATAGCAGCGAGAGGGCACATTTCGAGTGAGTTTGGCGGTGATAGACCCTAGACATAGTATTGGGTTGTAATGAAATTCGGGGGTTTGGATAGGTTTTGGCATCTTTTAAAACATCAAAAATCTGCCCTTGAGGAAATTCGCTCAAATTTTGTATAAATATCTTGCGTATTGCGTAACTTTTCGCCAATAATATATAATGCATGCACTATATGGTGAATAGTAATAATAGTTTTTTTTTTTTAAATTTTTGTATGATTTCTTGTTTTATTTACGTTCGTATTTTCTATTCTTGTCGACTTCTTCTCATCATTTTGTTGTATTTTTTCAATATCGTTCAATTATCAATCACCTTAGCATAGGCGCGAAGCAAGTGTGAAGTGAAGATAGCCCGTCTTTTAGCAAAGACAAGAATTTGGGCTACGTACAAGGGGCTGGCTAACTTCACGCTAGTGATTTACCGCCCCCATCAGTTTGACGGGTTTGTGATTTCAAACCCAAAACCTGGGCGTAAGGAAGTAGGTACCTTTGGAAGCTATGTACTGGCTTTTAATGATTTACTGCAGTAAATATGTGTGTCAGTTATTTGTTTTTAGCATTAGTTCACTTTGCTATTCCTATACTATGGCATATCTATTTTTATCGTAACCCGTCAATGTGATGGGTAACTTTCGCGAATCGTCAGAGCCGTAAAAATAAATATACGACCGTGAATTTTGGCGAACATATTCGCCGGCTGATTAGGAATTTACGGTTAAATGTCTGTCTGCATACAGGTCTGTTCGCATACAGGCCCACAAGGTACGAAAAGCTAAAACAAAGGCGAAAAACACAGAAAATTTTTTGGAATTTCCACCTACAACGTTGAATCCCACGAGAATATTTTCGAAACCCTATGATCCCAATGCGCATTAGGCTCAGTTTCACGTGCCATTCACAAATTGTTCCGGCTGCCTTTCTAATACATTCGTGGTTCACAATCAAATCTGGGCCGATGTGCTTCAGGATAAATGGAATATAAATTAGAAATAAGTTGGAATTGAAATTTGTGGTCGTACTAATGATCAAAATCGTTTTTACGTCGAACATGTAGATGGCTCTGACGAACGTTTAAGTACCACATTTTTAGACATATATTCGCGAAATCGAAAAATTGACGGTGCTTTTCGAGATTGTTTTAGTTGCCTCTACGTTGTGTATGTGTGTGCATGCGAAAAGATTACCAATTTTCCAATCGCATTCTTCTAAGTAATCAGAGGAGACTTGTGGCAAAGTTTATCTTCCCATCTCTATTTCTCCAACTGTAACCATTCGCAGAAATTACCCTTCAAATTAACGGGTCTCGGTTAGAATATGTATATAGAAGATATCGGCAACTCCACTGTTATATGTAATAAAAGCTGCTAAGGTACTAAAAGGTAAGCTTAACTACTGGTTTGCATAATTAATTTCTTAATTTCTCTCATAAGGTGCACTGACCGAACAAACAATGAGGTTACGTTTATCTTTCGGATCGAATATATTTTTCTATGAACTATGGATATTCCGTTGTTAAGAGATCTCGATGTCAAAATTATTTTATTCTTGTTCTTCTTGTAAAAGTACTTGCATTAGGAAAATATTGCGATTAATAACAAAGATGGTGGCGACACACAATGGGCCGCAATTCGCAAAATCCGCAAAATGTGAACAATAATCGAACCATCGAAATGAATTTGAATCTCCAGGAAATAAGGTCATGTCTTAACTCATTTTGCTATCGCTTTTCGTAGTATTATGATAACGAGAAATTTGATGCAAAAATCTTTTTACTTAGTTCGCAAGTAAATGAGATTCTCTGACAGATATTACTTGCAAGCGATTAATGTAATCACCAGCAATAATAGGCTTTAATAGAAATAATTGACTTGAGTTGGGCTTTGAAAGCAATGCAAAAACGTTTAGAACATCGTGTGTAATTTAATATAAAGAGAATCAAAAAGGAGATGAAAACGAAAAATTCATTTCAATTCTATGGACTGGTTTTGCGCGCAAATATCGGTATTTGTCATATGTCACTTAGAAGTAAGTAAGAAAAAAAATTCATGTGTAGTTGAAAATCACATTTACGTTTTTGTTACTTTGGTTCCTATGTCATGCATGGCTCCTGCTGATAAGTTGATCACATTTCACGAAAGAAAAGCAAACTAAAAGGAAAGTTGAAAAAAAAAAAAAAACATGACTGGTGTGGAAGGACCTAAACGCAATTGAATTTTGAACAAAAGCGTTTTACAGACATTGACAATCGATTTTAAACATGCAGCAACACTTGCACATAAGGAGGCTAAACGATTGCTGACTGACATGTCATTTCACATGATAACGGCAGCTATTGCAAATAAGTTACTAAAAAAAACAACAACAACAAAAAATAAAATAAAAATATAAAAAAAAATAGTTCCGATAACCAAAGCTCTTGAAATGAAATGCTCGAGCAAAGTAATGTACGGGGAGCAATATTTTAAAACTTTAAACTAAGAATAAAGGCCTTGACACGAACTTTCAACACTCGTCTTATATGCAAAAGAATGCATATTTTATTTAATTGATGTATCGATTCAAAAATTATATACCGGCACGAATAGTTTTTAAGCGTTACTACCCTACTTAACCCGTCACGGGGTATCGACCTTAAACCCACAGCGAACAAGCACATGTAATGAGAGGTAAGAAGAAGTCAACCTTTAACGGGAGTACAACTGTTTACCTTCTCAGATGCATGGCTTGCGGCTAAGCTGAAAATTGTGTGGCCTAGACACTGGTGAGCGGTTTCGTTGATCATTTGCAGTGAACGTGAATGATGCTAAGTTGCAAACTTAATATTCAAGTCGTGTGTCGTTCGAGGACACACAAAAATGTCAAATCGTTTGCCCACCACCATTGACCGTAAAGAGAAGAGTTATGTTATGACTTGAGTTAAAAAAATGTAATTGAGTTAATTTTTTATATTCGCATCTATCCGGAAATGTAAAGTCAACTGTGCAGTCACTTCTCAAATAGTTGATAAGCATTCATAAAATATGGACCGTTAGTCATAGCAAGGAATGCAAAAGAATCGTAATCGAAGCAGAAAGAGAGCCCATACTGTGTATTACGAAACCACACTAACGCCCAACAACACTATGCAGCACATTTAAATGGAATTGCTCTTCTGCCACAAAAAATTTCAATCGCCAGAAAGCAAAAACAAAACAATGACAAAACATTTACATCGACGTAACAGCAAGCAACGCGAAATTTAAAATATCATCCGACAAATAAGACAATGGAGATAAAGCAAAGTTGCGCGTCGTGTGCTTATCTTCATAATACCCTTTAAATAGTTGCTTCATAACGGTCTTATAACATTTTGGCGTTAACACTCAACGCGACGGGCCTAAAACAGGGCGGCGACCCAGCTGACATAATGATGAATCAACAAATCAAGTTGGCTTAGGAGACCGCTGCTGCAGATAGAGATTTTAGTGCAAACGCTACAGAAGGCACAATAATGACGTAGCAACATTTTTGATTTTTATCGTTGGCTTTTCTTACTTCAAAGTAATTTACAAACTAAAAGCGGCTCTCTAAACTATGTGTTAACGTTTTTCCATTTTCTTGTTTCGTGCGCAGCCGAACGATAACTATTATTAGTGCAGTTGATATAAATTGTCCGCTGTGCGCCTCTTTGCTTAATTTGTTATAATTTCGAAGCTTTAAACTAATTTACGTGTTTCAAGTTTCTAATGATGCTTCTAATTTCCTCTGTTTATTCCTCAGGTCTGACTTAGCCACATGAGGAAACGCATTCACTGCTATTACGTATTTTTTTTTTTTTCTACAATATTTTCTTTGTCGTTGTGTCTTCTTCTTTTTCTATGAGAGTATACATATACGGACTGTAATTATAAATAATTACACTGAACTTTATATAATGAATTAATTGTTTTCTTGTTTCTATTGTTGCTACTGGTATTCTGAAAAAGAAAACTTCATAATCACTTTGTAATTATTGGTCCTTTATTCCATAATTTATCATAAAAGAAATAATTGAATAACAAAAATTTCTTTACGTTTAAAATTTCACTTTAAGTGGTTTATATACCAAAGAAAGAACAATTTAATCGTATAGCTTTCACCGAATTATCACTATCCCTACAAATGTCTTTTTTTATGGCAAATAGAAGAAATGAAGAACTGTTCCGTTTCACTAACACTAATCCCAGTAACTAACACCTTGACTGCATTGATTGATAGACAATCTTGTAAATTTACCCTTCTCTCGAGATCTCTCGAGAAACGTTCACCATAAAGTTTCATAAACTAAGCCAGCTTCATATGAATGAAAGGAGTAGAAGTGCAAAAGAACTGCAAGTAAATTAAAGTGAACATAATTCGCTACTCAATCGTAAGCAAAAATTCTTAATTTCGAAATTTATCAATGTATCAATGGTAAGTGTATGTGTGTGCACACGCGTGTGTGCACGCGCGCGCGTGTGTGTGTGTGTGTGTGTGTGTGTGTGTGTGTGTGTGTGTGTGTGTGTGNCAAGAACCGACCCCTGTGGGACACCTGCTGATATTTTATACAATTCTGTGCCGTTGTCGCTTTCATACACCAACGTACGGTTCGACAGGTAGCTCGTTATGATATCTAATATATACCTGGGAACCCGCGCTTTTGTAAGAGCCTTACGAATAGCTCCCCAGTCCGCCGAGTTGAAAGCGTTTTTAACGTCCAGTGTAATCAGGGCACATCAGGGCACATGTGTGTGTGTGCACATGTGTGTGTGTGCACATGTGTGTGTGTGCACATGTGTGTGTGTGTATGTGTGAGCTCACTAAATGTTACAAGTAAGCTAAAAGTTACTTAAGTTACTGCCGAATAATTCGAAATTAATGTTTTATATGTTTTTGGCCTGTACACTGGACCGTTTCGTTCATTAATAGGCTTGTTTTGTAAACTTAAAGTAAAAACTTATGGCTCAGTCTTCGCCCATCTTTTTCGAGTATGGCAAGTTTGAGATATTGAAAACCACAAAGCACATGATCGGAACTATTCACGGAAGATATCAGTAAAAGAGTTTTGTCTACTCAGGCTGATCAGGAATATAGCTTTTCTGCAGACATTTCGACGCATATTTCGTGGTAATAAAAAGTAACGATAAAACTGGTTATTACAAGCGAAAGCCTGATTTAAAAGTAATTTTAATTGATCACGAAATCCGGTTGCATTCCATTCTAAGATATTCGCTGGAAAATATTCCCCTTGGCCTGAATGTAACACTTCTTTACATAGAGACTAGAGAGATTTTCTCTAGGACTTTCGGTTATAACAGATATCAAAAATCCCATGATCACTACAGGGTATCTTCTCGATCCGTCAATCCATGGGCTCTTGCTTAAGATCTCGCAATTGCGAAAAATGACAGATGAAGGTTGCAACCCAAAAAAAAAAAGTACAACTTGCAGTCTGTAGCAGTTGTGGAACCAAGCTAAGCTTTGATACAAATTATTTACCAAAATCGTCTAAGTATTGAGGTCAGATTAATTTAAGTTTACGTAATCGCGGATAAATTTCTATGAACTTCATCTCCCCAAAATGTTTATCACTTTTCTACTTATTTTTGGTTGTATTTTTGTTTTTCAATTTTTTGATACCCGTACAACAGTATGAAATTGACATCGTAGTAGGGTGCCTTCGTGTACCATTGTAGATGGCTGAAGGCCAGACGCAGCTTAGCTACGACGATTTGGAAGAACCTGCCAATTAATGATTCAATTTGTGCTTTTCACGAACTCCTTATCAGGCTAATACACAGTTGGCTCTGGCTGGTAGACGTACACAACAGTTGCATGTGAAGTGAAACTTTTCCGTTTATAGATTTTGGCATCTAAATCAACAACCCCAACCAATCAAAACCAAAAAAAAAAGAGCATTAAAAAAGTTCAAATAAAAGTATGGGAAAAATGTGTTCATTCCTCTATATCCCCTCTGAACAAAATTTATATGTTTCTAGGCTCATCAGTATTAAGTATCTAAATATATTTGACTCGACACATAAGGGCAGATTAATAAGCGATAACCGTATAAGCAAAGATAACAGATAAGTTCTTCTTCTTTTTTTTCCTTTTTTTTTTTAAGTTCATGTCTATTCCTTACATGCTCGGCAGCCTGTTTGCTTCCTTGCCTGCTTGCCTGCTTGCCTGCTTGCCGGCTTGCCGGCTTGCCTGATTGCCTGGTGAAGACCACTAAGGTGAAAGTCTAATGCAGTAAAGTAATAATTATCGTTTTATTAGACATTTATTGCTTTTTCTCTATGGAAACAAGCGCGCCTGAATTAAGTGAAGACAAAAGAGAGTAAAAACATATATTATTTTAATCAACTCAATTGCCAGGAAGTGCAACCACGGCTGTTATTCACTAAGGGTATTCGTAGATATATTGTGGGTTTTGTGAATTCTTTTTTTTTTAAGACCATTTCTTTATTTATTACCGAAAACAGTGTCAGTGTTGGCGGTCAACGTTATAATTTATAAAGAGCGGTGCACCTGGTTGGAGAAGCAATGCTATGCAATGCGGGTTATTTAAAACTTTTGATTTAAGGGTTGCTCTTTGCATTGGCCTCATGCTTTTCAATTTGATTTCATAGCTCAATTCTAATATCATTGATTTTATGATCACTAGTGAGATAAACTCTCATTAAAAACGAAAAGAACGGATGTTGGTTAAATAAAAATTGTGCGAGCCTTAATTTTTTACCTTTTCTCCTCATCAAAATATACGTTCAGAGTGCATAAAGTCTTAATGCAAACAATGCGGTTTCGTAAATTATACACAGCAGAAAATCATACTGTGCTGAAGACTTAACTCACAACTTATAACATCGATTTTTAAATATATATTTTTTGTATGTGACTAAACAGGAAAGTGGAAACTAGACTAGAGAAAGCCATAGGTCGACGTACTTAGTTACATTGGCATAAATAATGTACATGGAAGGGAGTAACAATTTATCAAGTTATCACGTTACTCTGTCGCTAACCTATGTAACCCGCCGTTACCCGCCGGTATCGGACGAATTCCGGCCAATTTTTTCTTAAAAATATTTAAAGAGTCAAGAAAAGATCTTAAGGTGAGTGTGGCCACTGGCTCTCCTGCTTCGAGCCGACCAGACAAGAAATGCGAGTTCAGCCAAAGAGTTTGATATACGCGGAACAGATATGAAAGGATTTCTGCTCGACCTAGGAAACTGCACTCGCTCGCGTAAAAGGTTCGGTGCTTGTGGCTCAACCATTTTCCGGAAATAGACAAGCAGCCTAAATTTTAAGCAATCCGTAGAGAGAGAATTTGAAAAAAGCATGAACGCAAGAGGAAACGTGATCTCCGATTACATTTTCTACATACATATATATATATATATATATATATATATATAGGTATCATCTCAAACATTTTGTTTTCTTCACCAGAAAGAGTGCTTCTTCTCTTCTAAAAATTTGCTTTCAGTATTTTGTTTTATAAATTTTAAAGATCAAGCGTTGAAAAATTCATTTTTCAAGGGAAGGGAGTCAACAATTTCGATATCTAGCTATGCGAGTTCGATTTTCTGTTCAAAGCAGTCCTGTACTGTACTGACATCCGCGAATTACGGAAGATGACGTTAGTGTATCTTTTCATCCGAAAATGTTTTCTCAAGTGAAAACGATTCGGCGATAATCGTTTTAAAGCCTTCTCACAGAACAGCCGTTTAGTTCGCCAACCCTTTTTTTATATATGTTTATGTACACATATATATGCGGCCAATAGCTTTGAGGGTTTCCCCTAAAAATAAGTGGGGAGGAGGAAATGGGAATGGCCGCAGCCTGGCAAGTAAATGCCCGCTTGGTAAGTGCCTTTACCGATCGGGCACCGATTATCGCTGCAATCACAAACCAATCGTAAAATTAAAGTAATCTAGCATTCCGATAAGACCTTCCTACACTATATATATATATATATATTCCTATACTTGATATATAGTCGTTCCTTTCAACTACTTGACCATTTGGAATTTCCAGGATATATTCTCTGTCAGCATCTTCAATCAGATCAATATTAAGATCGGTAAATATGTTTGGAAAACGTAAGCATGCACTGCTGTTCAGAAATTCGTCCGTCATTAAGGAAGAGGATGGGCGATTGTTGCATAGCTCAGCTACACCAATTAAACTGTTCGCTTCGACCAGTCAAGTCAGTCCAGTTGCCAAATCATAAGCACTTACCCCACTGCACTGAACCCACTCTTTGATGGCATAATTTAGTGGTTCTTCTTCCGTAGATCTGCAGAACGACCCCTGGATTCGGGCCAAATTCTCCGATGAACTTTTAATCAATAAGTTGTTTTGTCATCTTTTGACGTTGTTAACAAACTCGCATGTTGTTGGCAACAATTTTCAAAATACACCAGTTGCCTGTGAAGAAGACAAGTACACATGGAAAAGATTGTGTTCGCTTTAGCCGAGAATAAATGCATAAATTTTAGACGTAGTCTCTGCCCATGTCTCTCTCTACATGGAATTTAAATAACTTTATGCTACAGCCAGGCCCAGGCCCGAGTTGAAAATCTTTTTTTTCGAAATGTCGCAATTCTTTACATTCAATGAACCCAATTAGCTAATAAACATATTATTTATTTTTACCGCAACATTTTTTTGGGCGTATTATTATGTAGGCAGGAAAAGTTTGTTATAACGAAATTCGAAAAAACAAAAAAAATATATTTTTTTTTTTTTTTCAATTAAATAAATCTTTAAATTATTTAAGGTGTAAAGTTATAGTGAGAGGTTGTGGTTTATTGTTTATTAACTGCTCAGAAACTAAAAGTGCCTACACCTATAACGGGACGGGTTTTGAAAATACAAGGCAAAGCGCCGCTATACGCGAATCTTTGTACCCTACGCTATATGCGTTTAGTCAGGAGTCAAAACAAGTTGCGTAAGTAAGTTGCGTACTTTAGATTAAAATCTCTTGAGTTTCTAGTAAAGTGGCATAAAAAATTATGGAAGCTAATGGACGCCTACCGTTTGCCTTGAATTTTTGGTTTATTAAATTCCTTAAAAAATTATTTTTAGTTTCCGTCTATTTAGGGAAAAAGTTGCACTTGATCTGATTGATTCTTCCTTCTGTGTGCGGTTTTGCGAGCTTCATCTACCACCGCCAGTTAGAGAAGAAATAAAATTGATTGAGTGAGCACATTCGCTTATCAACGGTGACTAATTTATCTCCCGAAAGCAATTTGTACGAACAAATATGAAGCGTTTTAGATTTTCATTGAATTCATTGTAGGCAGTGGAGTGCGAGTACATGCCGGCAACATAGTATAGTGTGCTCACCAGAAATCATTATCTCATGGAATATCATTGCACTTTGTCTTGAAATGCGAAACAATTGTTTCTGGTTTCATCTGCTTGCACCGATTACACACAATTTAACAAAACCAACAAAAAGATATGTGTTTACCCAAAAGTCAGTTAAAGGTAGAGAGAGTTTACTTTAAAAACTGATGATTTTGAGTGGTTTGAGATTATTTATCTGCTAACCACAAAAACAGCAATTTAAGCAGCAGTTCATTGTTCAAAATTATTCAAGTGAGTAAAAAAATTAAAATAAAACAAAATCCGAACGTAAACTAAAGATAAACGTTTCTTGAAATTGAAAAACTTTTGAATTAAATTAATGGCGCACATCACGATAAACCCCTTAAAACTTCACATATTAAAAATGAAAGAGGCGAAGCTGTTGACGCTCTAAAATAAAGGGATCTGATAACCGTCGTTTCGTAAAAATCATTTCCAAAAAACACATTTCAAAATTGTTTGATGCAAAGCAGTCACTTTTTCTTCCCAAAAGTTACTTTGAGTTACCACAAAAAATTTGTCGGAAGTGAGGAAATTTCTGTTTCGAAAAGTTATCTAACAAAAGTGAAGATCTTCTTCAATTATTACGACGCATATCTACGCTTCTTAGTTACTTGACCTGGCTTAACTAAAGCCAACCTTACTTGCAACGTGCCACGACACGCTTTGGCAGCCACTGTCAGTACTAACTTTCCTTTGTCCTAACTTTTATTTGAACTTCTTCTTTCCAAATTTCGAAAAACTCGATCAATTCGTAGAGCGACTAGTAGAGCGGTTTTTAGAGTCAAGCACTAACAGACAATCGACATGACATGAGAAGAATAAATATGAATGCCTCCGGAATTTTAATAATAAAGCAATGCTAACGTTTCCTATAACGACATCGTGATTCGCCCCCCAATATCCAAGTCCAATACTCTACTAACATAAATATGTGACATAAATTCAGACAACAGACAAGACAAGTCGCAGGCACTCACTTGTTGTGGGCAAAAGCCAAAACACGTTTAAGCCGAGTAGCTGGTACTCTTCCGAAGAAAACAAAGCCTTCTCTTTTTAAGGTATTCTGTGAACGGCACAACATGTTCATCTTATTAAGAAGTGCACTCACGTTATAATTCTCAGTTCAAGGCTTAACCCTTAAATCCCTTAAAATATGTAAAATATAAATAAAATGAAATCCAGGTAATATCGTAATATCGTATTTATTTCAAAAATTTATATGTAGACTTTTGGCAACAATATGCTTTTATGATTAAAATTATTATAGACGTAAACAAGTCGTAATGAATTTATATTATTTTGTTGGCATAGGAATTTTCATTCTATTTATGAGTGAAATGCAGCGAAGCAATTGCGACTTTTGTTGTGACACAAAGCAATCTTGCATTTGATGCCTCCAGTCGGCGAGAATTTTTTGCAAGCTGGAAATTTGTATCTATTTTTAGAACTACACCTATTTTCATCATGCCATCACCATACAATCACTCTATACCTCTCTTGCCATTGGCGTTTTTTAGTTTCTATCTCTCTTCCTAAATTACCGCAACTTTCCCTTTTAGTCCCTTTTTACACTTTTCATAAGAGCAAATTCTGCAAGATGATCTATAATCACCTAATATTTGGGTTGTTCTTCTTCATACAATACCCACGAATTGATCGCTGCCACATCAATTATGTGGTAAAATTGTCTAATACATCGCTTGCGACGTTTTAAACCTGATCCTGTATCTACCTGAAAAGCTGCACACCTATTATGCCCTTCACCGAAGGATGAGGAAGAATGAAGGGCAACGCCCAGATGGAAGCATCAGAGACCGCACAACGTTAATATATATTCTTGATCAGCAGCAATTTCTTAAAATCAATTAAGCATGTCGTCTGTCCGTCTGTCCGCAAGGTCTGTTGTAAACACACCTCTCCTGGCCGCAAAAATAGAGCTATTGACTTCAAATTTGGCAGAAACACTGGACATTTTTGTACGCAAGTCGTACGCAAGTGAAAGTATATAAAAAAATTTTCAAATGCAACATCAAACATTGATAGTTTACCTGACAACAGATGACAAGCAATCCTTTTTCAATTAGATAAGTCACTGCTTTCTAATAAATTGGAAAACACAAAATATTTGTCCAATTGTCCAACAGACTGAGCGCTATCACCCACCACATGGAAATGTAAGAAAATTAAATCTAGCTCATCGGCCAAGAGTAACATCAAGTTTTTTCTCTTTCATACGTAATTTGTTGCCTATGTTCATGTCTTAGTACGTTCGGAAACGCACAACCTAAGGCTTTCAATCAAATTGGATGGGACTGGAAGGCAATTGGCAACAATATGCGTTTAAGGGTTAAATCTTTACAGAATTAATGTTCATCGTAAAGCCGTTTCTATCCTCTGCAGGTCAAATTTTTTTATTTATACCCTACACCACTTGTAGTGCAGATTAGCAGGTTAAGTTAGCGCGGACGTTTGTAAAAGCCAGAAGGACCCACATTTTATTACACCGATCAATTCATAAAATTACTCCGATCTAAGTTTACTTATGCGTTCGTCTGATGTCTGTCCATACATTATTGTGTTTAGCCTACAGGTCTCAATTTTTGAGATATGTTGATGCAATTTGGTATACTGGCGTGTCTTAGCCCGGGCGTGAACGCTGTCGCAAATGATTCGAATCGGATCACTTCTTCGACTATTTCCACTTTATTTTGATCAGATAAGAAAAATAGTGTAATACAAAAAACGCTTTGTAATAGTGTTTCACATTCTAAATTGGTGCGAAAACTTTGGATCGGACGGGACATGTTTTTTAACAAACCTCAAAAACGCTTAAACCCGCATCACTTTCTTGTATAATTATTTTATAAATAAATTGATAGAGTCCTTGTTTTATTATTTCTATCCATGAGACAGACATTGCAGTATTTTTTCTTCAATACAACAAAACGAGTCGACATATTTCGTCGGCATACGTAAAGCAGACGGGTGGTCGTTCTTTAGGTATTTTGGATTCATTGTCATTGCTGCAGCTTCAAAATGCCGATTATCTGCTCGCAAACAGGCTTAAAGTAACTACAAGAACGAAATAATTTTCAAAGATCACGTGGTGGTACGTGATGCTGAAATCCCGAGCCTTGATCAAGCAGCAATATACTCATGGGCCTAATCTGATGACAAATTTTCTAAACAACAACTTTTATTCAATTTAGCTCAAAATAAACGACGGAACTCAACACCAGACTCGCGTGTGCGGAAAGAATTTTAATAACCTTTCGAACTCCAAGTATATATGTATGTGAAATGTACATTCGAAGCCCAAACAATTCGCAAAATATGCGCTAAATAGTTTGCAAATTAATTAATTTCTTGTTCCGAAAGGTATGCAAAACAAGTGAAAACATTTTCGATAGACAACACCGGACAATTAAATACCCTACATTACATCGCCACATTACGCAAATTCGCATTCATAAAATCATATCGAAAAGTAGGCCTTGAAAACATACAACATCTTAGTTTGTGGCATGGGATCCAAGAACGAGACCGACATGAGCCATATTTGTTGCAGTCGTTTGTTATTTCAAACCGCTACTACTACTACTACCACTGCTACTACCAATTGTTAATAATCGGTCTATTTTGCCATATAAAGGCCTACCTTTCGTAGATAGGATTATATAGCAGAGAATTCAAAAATTTATTTAATCCAATCCAAATTGTTCACATCAGTTTTGTATCCTGTTGTAGTTGGACGCAGCGATCTTTGGCAAAAGAGTCGTCGCAAAAGTGATTTAATCGGATCACACAGAAATTTCGCCTGTAGGTGAAATACAAGAGTGCATAGACAAACGCGCCAGCATGACAAACACGATTAAATATGAATAAGTGAGTCGATTGTAAATCCTTGTACATACATGCTGCATGCACTCTCGTCAACTGTACCACAAGAGTTGTGTAGGATATGAAAATTTTGTATTTACAATCGAAATGATATTAAACAATATAGTCAGTCTCTGCTTTTGTCGTAACATTGATTTCGGACACCACCTATGGTATGACTAGGAATCAAAAGAGTCTCGGTACGTTTACTCTTATCCTATGATATCTTAATGTTGCGTATTCGCAAAAATTATCCAGCAAGGAAACCAACCCTCGTACGAAAGTTTCTGCCATAGACCCGGGACTTGATATAGTAAAAAAAAAAAAAAAAAAAGACGCCAATTATGCCTAAGCAGATGTGCGATGTTCTTACGAAAGGGACTTCCAAAGAGCAAAGAGCTTCTTTTGTTGCCTCCAACTATTTATTAGGGTCACTTGTGAATGAGTGCGTCTGCACTAATTTGAATCAAGTTAAAGGTTATGTTTATGTAATAGGACAAGAAATGTCCTATGAGTGTGTAAAGAATTATATTTTGCAACGATATAAATTATTGGGACTTTGTCTGAGGACTGTTTAATGATTTCTTAATGTCCTTAAATATTTTATGAATTTCGGCAAATAGTCTTTGCGTGTAGGAATATTGGAAATTTGTTTTCCTTACAACGAATACGATGCGCTAGGAGAATTTTCACACTTTGCTGTGTGTTACAAGCTCCTTTTTCGAGCATGTGCTAATTCCTGAGGGATTATGTTCTGCGTTACACGATTGTTTCGTTCACTTTCCATTATTGTTACATTATTAACCGTAAGGTAATCAATCACATATTTGACTTATATCCTTTTTTTTTTGCTGGATTTGCAATAACATTTATCTAATGTGTCATTTTTATAGGGTTAAATTCTTTTACAGGTCTCAAAGGACTTGTGGTCATTTCCATAGTTAAGGTTTAACTAAATATTCTTGTCTGACTTTTCGGCTCACTTTTGTATTGGTGTCTGTAGTAGTAGCAGTTATAGGCATAAAATTGCTTGTGCGTTTATGTGCCAAGTGAAACAATAAAAACGATATCAAACAATTACTGATAAGCTAGCGACGAAAAAGTGGGAACGTTATAGAAGGGTTACCTAATATATCATTTATTGCTTAATATCATCTCGGTAAGCAGTTGCTTCTTCTGTTCAGTATAAGAAACCAATTCGTTATGGCTTCGGAAATTTCTTTTTTCTTCTCTCTCTCCTTTCATTCGTCGCTTGTGAAAATTTCATCAACAGAAAATAATCGCATTAACATGCAACTTGTTATGTTTAATATCATAAGAAAAAAGGAACAGCAATAACAAATCATCCCAAATTTGATTTCATAAACATTACGAATTGACCAGAAAAGGAAACTGAAATTTATGCAGTTTTTTATTTTGACAACCGAAATGATTTATTAACCGTAAGTAATTTGTAGCCATAAGCCGTAGGAGAGGGTAAAAAAAAAAACTTTGAAAATGCTTCTTTTTTTTCTTCTTAAGATGATGAAAATGGTAAAGAAAAAGGAATAATAATAATAATAATAATAATAATAAAAGTTCCTCGAAATCCTTTAAAAGAAGCTCAAAAATATATGAAGAGCTTCTTGTGGAAAAACAAAAAAAAAAAAAACCCTTTTATCTGAATTATAATTTCATAGAGAAGCACCATTTGTTCTACATGACAAATGGTTAAGTGGTGTGCGTGTGTATGAAAGCTGAGAATGAGAGGTCAGTCGTCTTAATACACGCTGACGATTAAAATTCTCATTTGAATTCACAAACACAAGAAATTTTTCAAAAATAAAATTTATAGTTTTCGACTTACATACATTTACACAAAGATTTGGTGAATAATATGAAAATGCGCTTAAAAAGAATTATAAATTATTTTTTAAATATACAAAATCATGTAAAAACAGAAAAGAGTTTATACAGCAAATGGAATGCTTAGCAATGAACCGATTTAACCGATTAACCGATTAACCGATTAACCGATTAACCGTATAAACGATTAACCTATTAACCGATTTCTCTGTAACGTTAATTTAAGGATTTTCCATTGTGCCCGCTATAGAGACTATGAAAAGTTTATCAAATGTTTGCAATGCACGGAGACGCATATTCTTAATCAGCAATTTTATATGTCTGTCTATGTGCTGCATTTATGTGTGATTGTAATCGCGAAATATTATTCGAACGATCCGATTTTTTTTTCTTTTATTGCCTTATGCTAAACATAAAAAATATGATTAAAGAGATCCCTGACCTTAGTTGACAAAGTTTTCAAAAATTTCAACTAATCTGCAGTAAATAACCTTAAGTGGGAATTATTCCTATTTAGACATATATATATATATATATATATATATATATATATAATAGGATGACTTCCGCATTGAGTAATAAGAGATTTTTAAGATTAATTTTGACATTTGAAAAGTTTTGACTTAGTTTTTACAAAGTTTAAGGGTAAAAAAGGGAAGCTCAAGGACAAAACCCATTTATAAATAAACAAATAAGAGAGAAAGGAAACTACAAAAAAAGATTATATGCATGTAGCACAAAGGCATACTCGCAACTAATGTGGATCTAAGCTAGCAGTGCAGCCGAAAACATACAAAATCTTGACAGCCGCTAGTAACTAACTTATTAAGTTTATCCCGAGATGCATCTGTTAGGAAGAGTTCCGATGTTGAGATTATAGATATTATTCGGATTCTTTCAGAGATTGCATCTTCCTTAGCTATAGTTTATTGAAAGTAAAATTTCAAGAAAAGCCGTTCAGGAAATTAATATTTATATGACTTAACAACAAACTCAGCGTCTCACAATCTAAATTTCTTAAAGCGAAGAATGAAGAATAAAGATGAAGAATGAAGAGAGTTCCTAAACTACTGATTCTACTTATTTTCCCTAATGTAGATAATGACGATCGGAAAGATATCGCGGAACAGAGACCTATACAAGTATTTAATCGAGGTGTTTGTTACGCCAACTTTTAATAAAGCCTAGCAGCGGCCTAACTTCGTTTATAAAGAGCAATAAACGGCTGAATATTCTTCAATTTAAGACATCAGGACATGGCGAACAACCGTTCTTTGATCATCTTAAACCGCTTTTAGAGAGAATCATCCTAGGAAACGAAAAACACTCATTGACAAGATTCAGTAGCAAGCTTATGCTAAAAATATTTGCTAAAAGGCCTCAAAATTTTAGAACCGCTGAAAATTTCGATGAAGAAATATGTTGACTTGTTTTTCGAGGTTTTAAATTCGAGTCTGGCCGAGCCTTTTGTACCCGTCATCGTTATCCTAAACAGAGCCTTAGAAAAAGGAAAACAATTAAATTTTCATACTCTATAATATCGGATGGGAGGTCTGGGGTGACTCTTTCTATTTTTTAAAATAAGAGTTGAAATTAACAACATTTACATGCCGTACTTTATGGGTAACGAGCAAAAACCACAGAAAGTAAAGGTCTTGTTATGTCCTTTCACTGGTCGTTTTTTGGCCATTTTCAAATTTTTTTTTTGCAAATTTGTGGGCGATATCGTCATTATTGCAAGCGTGAAAATGTTGGTCACAACGCCCAAGCAGTTGGGCAGACGGAGAGACAGACATGCTTAAATCGTTAAACAATTTATATACTTTGTACTGGGTAATGCATATGTTCTCACGAAGTGAGATCAAATCCCATTCTGAGGTGATGAAGATCTTATCTCACGCAGATATCTGCAGTAAATTTGGTACTTGAATAAATAAAATGAACGCCTATCGGTGTAACAATCAAAACGATTGTAGATAGGGCAAGTTTTCCTGTATTTCGTGTAATGATGTTTGCTTTCCCTCTTCTCACACAATATAAATGCATTTTTGAATCACAGTTGACAACCGACAGTTAAATAATCAGAAAGGATGCGCGAATAGCTTATCAAATAGTTTAACAAACTATGCGACGCAGATAATATGGTTTTTTGAGAATAAGATAGCAATTGTGTATTCGATAGATTCGAAGATTCCTACTTTATCGGATGCCGTCGTACCACTCTATCCGTTACAAGTAAGTCGATAATATCGATATCGAGCACTGCAACGTTAAAAATTATGAGTGAGTTTGCTCGATATCGAAAACGAGAAGCCGATTGCAGATATTGCCTGTGATCGAATATATGCAAGAAAATCTTTGTCGCGTCTCTATACTGCCTACACTGCCTTTGCGGTGTGTGATGTAATCGCAATAGTAATTTCACTTCAATAACTTCATTTTCTTCTTCTTTTCTTCTTTAGTTTTGAAGAAGTGCTTAACTCGTTGAATGGCAAGCAGAAAACTCATTTAGTTTTAGTCGTGTGCGACAATCAACTGACTAAATTGGCCTTCAATCGATTTTCTCGCTGGAAAATCTAACCTCGCACCTCGCACCTCGCACCTCGCAACTCACAACTCGCAACTCGCACATTTTACCGTTCATGCAAAGTGTCAATTTCAACTCCTTTTACTAAATCAAAATAATAATAAAAAAAAACACGCACACAACAAATTTCTTTGATAACAAAGCATAAGTTGATGTGTTTTTGTCATTGATGTGCGTAAATGTGTACCAAAGTCAAAAGCATAACATAGCGTATTATACGTATGGCGAATTGTGTTTACCTTTTTGGTGTGTGCTGATGACAAAATGAAAGTACACCGAGAATGTTGGCAATTGTTTGTAATGCAATACAAAGGCATTTGAGTCTAAATAAGAATATAAATAAGAACAAGAAGCGTACTGCAGGAATCCTACTTAGGGGTTAACTTGATGTTTCTTGCGTTTTCTGCTTCCTTACAATTGACGAGATTGTGTTTCTCTTTCAGATTTTTGCTTTTTTTATTTCTCTGCATTACAAAAGGAAAATACCTTTGGCTTTCTATTTTATACGCATTTCCCCTGCATCCTTGTGGCGGTTGTTATCCTTTGAATCGGTTGCATTTGATTTCCGCTAAATTGACTCGATTTGTTATTTTATAGTTTATTTATGTTACAAAAGGTTTTGTTTCCCCCGCTCCATCCCCTCCATCCCCCCCATTTATTCTCTCCATCGCTGTCTTTTATTTGCCCCCCGCTCCCAACAAGATTATCATTGAGCGATATACAACTGCGTAACGAGTTTTTTGAACTCCTTGCGATTTGCTTCTTTTCATCTCAATTTCATTTCACTCTGAAACTTTGATTAAGTTACGAGTACGTATACAGTTTCACGACTACGATAGCTGGCTGGCAGCTTGGCTGGCTGGATGGCTGGATGGCTGGCTAGCTAGTGAATAATGAAAATTCTCTAACAGAAAGTAATATTAAAATGATGAAAAAATGTACTTTAAAGACGAAAGACAATAAACGATTCCAAGAGCTTTGAAATCATTTTGCTATGACCAAGACTCACATTGACACAGCAGATGTTAATATACAGCGGTATGCCAATGAACGGTACAATCTTAAATTTTAATTAATTATAAAATGTCTTGCACAGACTCAAGAATGGCATAAAAAGACAATTGTGGGCGTGACAATGTCTGAATACGTCTTCCTCAAAACTCGAACAACTCGTCCAATTTTCATTCTTTTGACTGCAATATCTCAGAGCGCTCTTAAAATGACGTTCTGGAGAAAAGTAGGAATGATTTTTTTTTGTTTTTTTTTTTTTGATAAGTTGTTTTAAACATTAATATACCCTACACCACCTGGGCTACACAGGTATATTAAGTTTGTGCGGCTCTGTCCAACACGCAGAAGGACTTGGGATAAGCCCACCTTTTTTTTTACTAATCGATTCAGAAAACTATTCTGATTCTAATTTAAGCTTGTTTACCCATCTGTCCATCTGATTCCAGCCTACGCATTCTCGCGATTAGCCTGTAGGTCACTATATTTATATATATATTTGTCATATTTTTAACATGTTTCCGAAACATATATTTTTTTTTTTAATTAGCTAAAGGTATGCTTAATAACCTCCTCAAATATTGTCCTGTTGTCCTATAATCTATCGTTACATCCAAAAAGAATTATTGAGGAATTTTTCCTATCATCTTGAAATTGAAAAATTTATTGCAATATCTATGCTTCATGTCCGAAAATATGTTTGTCAAAATTAATCCTTTTTTTTTTTTTTTTTCGAAAATACTATGATGCTGATTAAGTCGCACCCTATGCAGTTTGGATTTCATTTTATCACAATTTTGATTAAAAAGTCGTCATATTATTGTGAGGACAGCAGCAATGACATTATTTGCTAGGTCGACTTGCGAGTAATAATTTACTTATTAATGAAAACACACAACAACAATCCAAGATAATGTTGTGATGTTTCTTCAAAGTCCAAATAATTTGTTTTAGTTGAAAAGTTATTTCGATTAAGGGAAGAAGAAGAAGTTTTAAGAATAAACTATAGATTGTGTGCTCGTTTTTTATATTAAATGTTTTGTGTCCTTATTAAGCGCTTGCAAGCGCTAATAGACGAGATATTACTATTCCGGCCGATGTACTCCGACCGTGTATTCATTCAAAGGTATTCATTATATATTCTCGGGCAGCGAAATTATCGGATGAAAAAAATAAATATTTATTTTTTGAGATTTATTGAGAAAAATATGAACGTTTTTAAGAAACATTTGCGATAAGAAACAATGCGCGCAATATGTTGTGTACATAACACTTCAGGTGTAGTGAGGGAACAATATCAGCACAATTTCGCATTTAAGCGCGTTGACACACACGCGCACCTACTTCTCCTCAAAGTTCTCTAAAAGATAATATTATAGAGAAGATTCTTGTATTAAACACCGTGTTATTTATTTTTCAGTAGACATGTGTATGTATGTATGTATGTATGTATCGATATACAGGAAACAATAATAAGGCAACATTTAGTCTGCACTTGAAAAGGATTTTTATCAATATGACAGCAACGCTTGAGTCAATCAACCGGGCGGGCCTATGTGTGCCTGTTTGTGTCGAAATCCTTTCACCACTACCACATCCGCCTTCAATTAGCAACGTAAATACATTTGCCGTTAAGAGTAATCGCAGACAAACAAATTAAAAAACACGCGTACACAAACACACACGCCTGCAACTTCACAATAATATGTATCTAAATTTTGCATAACGAAATATGAGACCGCAATTAATTTAACATTAAATAAATAAACAACACAGCAACAGCAGCACCAGCAGCAGCAGCAGCAACAGTAATAGCAACAAGAAGGAAAAATTGACATACAACTTACAACTCACAACCACTCCATTGTAAATCCTTTTTGATTGTCACAGTGTCTTATTGCAAATTGGGGGAGTATTTGTCCGTCTATCGTCGTTCGTCTGCCTACTTGTCTATTGCTGGCTAATTGCTTCAAAATATTGTTTCGCCTTTATTTTCAAACTTAAAATATGTAAATATATTTTAGATTTTAAAATCAACTCGCAGTAATTGTTTAAAATTGTTTTCGTTATTTCGTGTTCACGGCTGAAACGAGCTCACGAGAGCAGCACCGGTAGAGGGAGCAGAACAAGAAATATTTATTCAAATTTGCTTAGCAGCGTATTTTAGAATCAAATTTCAAAATACATGTGACTGACATTTGAGAAGCTTTACCAATTGCTTAAAGTGTTGTTTGTTATTACAGCGGAATGTGTTTCAATCCTCCAAAGCTCACCAGCAATATATTGAAAGGCGAAAGGCGAGAAGAGTAAGAGAAATCGCAAATCGAAATCGCAATCGAAAGCGAACGAGGGGGAGAGGGAGAAAGAGAAAGAGAAAGAGGGTGACAGTAGGATTACAGCAGCAAGTTTTGACAGCTGTCATAAGCAATTCTTTCACAATAACAAAATCTAAGTAAAGTTATCGTTTTAATAATAAGCACTTCGGCATTGCTGAAAACGAAACTTAACTCGTTCCGTCTTCCAATGTGCAAGGACACGTAAAAATAATTATATTAACGAACTAACCCTTTCCTTACTTATATATGGGAAAGTAATTTTTCTGCAATTCTTCTTCAAGTCGGTAAGTTGACGATTGTCACATACGATTTCCAGATGGACGGTAATCGCCAACAAAACAGATCAACAATATAATTCATCTGTGTTAAGGCAAAAAAAAAAAATATATATAAAATAAAATAACGCCATTGGGGTTTTCCTGCTCCTGCTCCTGTTACGTGTTAGTCGGTTAAAGGTTTATTGTCTGCCACCTTTCTACATCACTACCTGGCTGCTTACACTTTCCGACGATATGTCATGAAATTGTATTAGGCTTTCGTTTGGAAAAAAGCCATTCCACAAAATCCGAGCCAACTTCTGATGCACGTAGGCAATGAGAACAGATTTGTGACTACGCATATAATCAGATAAAAATAAAAGCATTGCATGTGCAGGTATTATCGGAAAAGCACCCACAACCAGAAGGACTTAAAAGAGACGCTACTACTACTCTTATATCGATCTAAGCTTTTTCGGCCACCTGATCTTCATTCAGGTATTTTTGTGTCCAACCTACCTACAGTTCGCAACTTTTAAGGTATTTTGTAGAAATTTGGTCCAGTTTTTCGACTTTACACCTATAACACCTTTTTTTGAAAAATCCTTATATGGAAACAATTTCAATATTCAACATTTTTTCTGACAAACTGACAAACTCGCTGAGTGAAATTATTTCGACATTCCAAAGGGGTATAAAAAATTTGTTTCGGCTGGAGCAATTTTTTGAACCCCCTCATGCAAATGTCTCTAAGAAAACTGAATCTTTATAATTTAAAAAAAAAAAAAAAAAAAGCTCGAATTTTCTATATTTCATGGCAAAAATTGACTCAAAATATTAAATTTACAAAGAAGTCAACCTTAGCGAATTTGAGCCACAAAGCTTAGTTTTTTTTGGGTACCACGGCATATAAGGACTCTTAGGATATATAAGCTCTTAGGTGCCAAGCAGCAATTGTTTGACATAAAAATTAATTGGACCAAATTTTAAATACCTGGGTCGTCTACTCATTAAATCCCACCCCATAAAAGTTTTGTCATGAATAGTAAGGCCTGCGGAAAATTGTCGAATTTTGAATATTTTATAGTGGAAATTAGCCCATAGCAGCTATTTAGCAAAAAAGGCTAACGTTGTGGAATTTAGCTATTTTTTCGACCCTAACACAATATAGAAGTTATCATGAAGGAAACTGAAAAATAGTGAAATCTTTCCTAAATTTGGATGACGCTATGTCATGTATGATGTTTTGGGGATTCTCCATGTTTTGGGGTCAACTCATGCGGTCACAGTATAGCTTTGTCAATTTTAGGGTATCATTAGCAAAGCGCATGAATAACTGTACTAGGTGAAGTGATGTAGGGTAACTAACGGCCGAATATTTTCATTTGTTTCTCCATGTCTTAGAAGGTGTTTGTCCTCATTTCAATTTAATTTCGAAAGAGAATTACATTAATACGCGTTCACCGAGACAATTGCTGCATGGATATTAGGCTGAGAAGCTGATAATCTGATAAGCTAAGCATTCTGCACTTTGTGGCCCGTAAAGCCCAAAATGTACGTCTCTGCCGTCGGCAGTTTTCAGTTAAAGCGAAACGCTTTAGCCAAAAATAAAACTTTTGAGGAAAGAGCAAGAAAGAAAGGAATATTCGAACGTGGAAGGACAGTTTTGTGGTCCTGCGGTACCAGTCGAATTTCTAAAACACATTACAAAACTTTCAGGGCGCTTTTCGAATCGAGACGCTCGATTCTTCAACACCTCCAACCTCCAACCTCCAACCATTTTCATTCTTTTCATACGAACTTCTTACGACATCTTACGATGTCTTTAAAGCAAAATTTACAGGAAAAGTGTGTGTATGCGTAGGATATATTCGATATATTCGATAAGTGGCCTTAAACGTGACTTATTAACAAAACATGGCCTGTGTTTCATCGACAAGTGCACCTTTTCATTCAAACACTCGGTGATCGAGGAGAGATCAAAATTTTTAAAATCCTCTACGTATCTACACATACACATGTAAACAAATTTTCTTCTTTTTCTTTTTTAATACAAATTTGCACCATCTAGGCAATATGCCTCGCCAGAATGGTTCCGGTCTTGCTATTTTTTAATACTTGACGGAGCTTCTTTTGTCGTTTTCTTCAAACCTAAAAAAAAAAAAAAANAAAAAAAAAAAAAAAAAAAAACAAGGCTCACGGGAGCTTCACACATGAGTACAGAAAGGAATTGCCAAAAAAATTGCAAAGAATAAAAAAGATAATGATGTTTTATTATTGGTGATGGCGGTGATGGAAGTGTTAAATAATATTTTACAATATGTAAAAAAAAAAAAAAAAAAATGTTAAAAACAAGGCTTCCCTTTAAGGCTGTTACAAAGGTGTTTCCTCTTAAATTGGAAAAGATATTGAGATTCCTGAGCTTATCAGTTTGCGACATTTCAATAGAAGCTTAGCCGTTCGCCTTTCTTCGAAGTTACCCAATTTCGTTTCTCGGACGTTAATGCCCCATCCAAGCCAAAAACCTTATCTGCTGGACGTTGTTAACTTCTTTCAAAAGGCTTACTTCGTAGAAAGCAATCTTAGTCGATGAACGATGATGAGAGAGCTCGAAAGTAAGTATTCAAAGAGACGCAGGAAGATGCCTATGAAAAATGCTGCAATTAATAAATTCTCATAAGGGAATCGCCCAAAACCGAGTCCGTTTCGAAGAATATCAAGCAAGTGCGAATCGCTTTAAATTTTAACAATTCTTTCTTCGCATAATTGAAAACGAAACTCCTACGCATACGGGAGTACGAAAGACAGGATTTTCATTTTCAAAATGAATTCTTCACTGTTATAGCCACCAGAGTGGGTTGTCATTAAAAAAAAAAATAAAAAAAAAAAAAATCCAACATTGTTTTAGGGACCACAAAGCAACTGCAAGGCATTCCTCTTAAAAGGGTCGACTCTTTAGTGAACTTCCTCTTTTATTGCTTGTTCGATTCTTTCAATTGCTCCTTATCCTCAATGGTGAAAATTTGTGAATACTGATTTTGAGTCTCACTATTGCGCAAATCTATTAAGCTATTAAAAGTTCATCGCCTATAGCGCAGGTGGCAAAATCATCTCCTAAAGCTGCACAACGCTCACATAGCGGAACGAAATTTTCCCAATGGACTCTTCAGCGCTCAAATACAATTTGGTTACGGTCTAAATACAAACTATCGTGTAATATATACACACATATATATATACGTATAATAAGCAACTCTTGCCCTTATTCAAGCGATGCTGAGAACTTACACTTTAAGGAATAAATTTGATGATGAATAGCTCTTAGTACTCTTAGATGGGGTTTGCAGTCGAAAGTCAAAATACACACACTTCCGTAAAAGGGAGCAAAAAAGGTAGATGCACCAAGCCATAGGAAATTTGATCACTCGCTACCAGGTTTTTGGGATGATTTGTCAATAAATGCGTTATTTAATTGTTATATGCGAAAGTGATTGAGCAAATGATGAGATATGGCAGTTACCAGGAGAGTTCAACTGCACCCTAACCTGTACCGTGTCTCTTGTTAAGATTGCAACTATTATTGAAGTATGTCCTGAAGACCGCATTTTCTCTCTCTCTCTCTCTCTCTCTCTCTCTTCATAATCGCCTTTCATCCCTCATTTTAGATGTCTTTTAACGTTTCGAGATTACGCTTCTCGATTCGATATAATTTCGTCTCGTAATCGAAACCAATTTCAACATTTCGTTAGACAATAGGGGCAGAGACCAATTAAAAATATTGCTTCTTGTCCTAATCTATGCAAAGTTGACTTGGCTTTTGTGTGCTTAACACAATACCTTTAACCCATTTCAACGAAATGATATCGCTTTTCGGTTAATCGGTTAATCATTTTAGAAATTTCACTGAGATTTCACTTCACGCTTATTGGAGAAACCGTACGAGCTATCTATTTATAAATTATTTTGTGTTCTTTGCGTTTTTTTTTAAAAAAAATTGCAATGAGCGAAGGGTTTTTTTAGTCCTATTAGTCGTCGTATGGCATATTAATAATCATAGGAGAAAACTTTTCATTTTCATTTCAATCGTGTATATGTGCGCTTGCATAGTGTGCGCTAACATAGTGTCCTGAGTGTATGTGTAAAATTTCACTTTTTCCGCGTACTGTACTAAAAAGTCTTTTTCGTTTTCTTGCATGGGCATGTGTATACACATACACATACACATACACATACACATACACATACACATATATGCATAAGATTTAAATCTATGATATTCGTATGGCTGTCGTTTGTTTATCAATAAGTAACTCAAACCCATTTTAAATTTACTTATGTACGCGTATCCAGATAAGTGGAAATAGTAGGGGAGTTCTTTATTGCAGACTTATAAGCAAGCGAGTAGTACAAAACGAGTAGTAGATGAACGGCTAAATGCAAGAAGGTACTCTTACTACGAATTGGTAAGGGGCAGAGGGGTTGGGCGCGACGGCTTACCGTTATATAGACAACAATACCAGAATACCAGAATACAAAACTGTACCAACAGCGTACATAAAATGACAACTTATATAGGCTATAGTAGTAGTAGAATAAGTTGAGAAGTGTAAATATGTTTGAGCGTGCATACATACGTCCACCACTCACAATACAATACAAGTATTCTTGGAAGGGCCTGTGTGCTGTGTGTGTGTTGTAAAATTAAAGAAAAAGCCACCCTTAAAAGTGAGACCACAAACAGTTAACGATGACAATGAAGTCAACAGGAAATAGAGGGGGCAGGGAGTGCAAGAGAGAGAAAGTAGTTATTTTGCGTGATATTGGAATGGAAAGGGGACAGGCGGGCCAGGGGTGTCTATGATGCCTAGTAAAACCTTTACAATTTGCCACACATCACAACACTCATCATCTATATTGATATGTATATAGAGTCAACTATGTTAACGGCTGAGGAAGTATAAAGTGTATAGCATCTATTTATAGGTATTTTATGCTCTCGCTTTCGTCCTCTCTCTTCTCCGCTTTTAGTAAGTAGATGCTTAAGTGTCATGTAGAGAAAAAGTTAACTGCAGTTGATATCCATGTACGATGACGATGTGCGATGACATTCATGTTGATGATGACGTTGAAGTTTTTCTTCTTTTTTTTTTTTTGCGCCACTTTCTCTCATATTTGTTGTTATTTGGTTGATATCGATGAGTGTACAATTTAGAGCTGACCATCTGTCATGGCACGTCAGGCATATTTGATGGTGCGTTGTTGTTGTGTGTCATGCTCTTGAACAATACCGACGAATATTGTCTTTAATAAAATTTCCACTTGGTTGGTAATGTTCGCGTGTAACTGTACTTTGCACAAGTGTGGACTAAATACCATTTAACTTAGCTACATGTGTAACCTTATAATTGAGTAGTATTTGTACATCTTTGTTTTGGTGGAAGGTTTAGGTTAAATAGAAAGAACTCAGTCGGCTCGGTCGATAATTATTGAGTGCTAGCTAAGTAAAACCATAAGTAAATCAAGAAAAAAAGAACAAGAGAAAATTTTAAATAAATAAACACACAAGCACGTAAAATATTCCATTTTATCATTTTCCTCAATATAATCATCATGTCATGTGTTTATGTGTTTATGTGTTTATGTATTCTATGCATAGGGATGAGTGCTTGAATAAAATTTCACCGGACAATGTATTCTCGTGTTGCATAAAATGATTTTAATTTTAATACGAGCGTGCGCCATTTTCTTCATTCTCGAGTGTTTACGTCTTCTTCTGTGATAAGACGGTATCAGTTGTAACAGAATTAACCGACAATTTTCTCTCTTTCAAGCTGTGTTTCGTTTCTTTCAGGCGGTTGTGCGGTTTCTTTCAGGCCATAAAACGAGTGCAATGTAATTTTTTTTATTTTTTTGAAGAATAGTGACTTGCTACGTTAAGCTTGCGATGCGACACGAACAGGGATAATTTGCATTTTATTGTCCATATATTTACTTTGTTTCGTGAAAGAGATGAAAAACGCTTCCCTTTTAATATACGAATCAAAGGATAGTTTCAAAATACCTATAAATGGCAACTTTTTCGCAAAAGCATTGTAAGCGAACAAAATTATACACTTTGTACTATTGTGTATTGTAAAGACATATGGGGGGCAATTAAATATTCTTAAAAGTGTACATTTTGTCGACTTATCTTTACTGGTTTTAACTTAATTCGTTTTAAGGCCTCAAAATTCATATCCTCCCCCAAAAAAATGTAGTTGCATTCATATAAAAACCCAAGAGGAAATGTCCAAACGAGCCCGTCGTCCCTACTCCCCCCCTTAACCACCCTTATAAATCTAAGAGAAATGTACCTCAAAGTAGACCTATCTTTAGGATATCGAAGATAAATTCCTTACTTTTCTCGTCCTTTTTTCCTCTTTTGAAATTACAAAACAGAATTCTCGTGACCTTTTGAATGCAATATCCGCTTAAACTCGGTTAACTGCAAAGCTTCATTATTCAAAAAAAAAATGTTCATATGTTTGTTTAAAAGTGCTCTTATTATGCCATGCGGCTTACTTGTTGTACAAGGTGCGGATGTGTGCAACACCAAGAACGACCACCAAGATAGACTCATCGTGTATTATACCGTCGAAGCAGAGTCAATTTCTGAAACGATTTCCCCTGTGTCTGTCCGTCTGTTTGCCTTGTCTGTTTTCTTGTGCTCAACCTACAGATAGCTCTGATGTGTTTTAGCTCGGATCGAATAAGTGTATTAAGGCATTTACTGGTGGGCCATGATCCACTACTGTTCTACTGTTTTCACTTATTTTTCGTTCTCTTTTCATTTTTTTTTTTTTATTAAAAAATTAAATTTTGATTTTTATTGATGTACTCTTTAATGTCGTAACGCGAAGATGATAAGCCACGCGATATATCACTGACACGCACACGATTTGTGCAATTAAATGAACGAAAAGTCGATTCCACTATATGCACTTTACGATAACCTGCAATGTATAAAATTTATATAACGTTAACGCCACATAAGGGTATATTCATGAATATTAAGCAACACAACATAGGCCTACAACATAGATAAGAATGATAAGTAAATACTTAGAAAACTCAAATTGAGCTCATTTTCAATTTCAACTTTCTACGTCATTTTAGGAACGCCAATGGCATTTCCGTAGTAGGCACATATAACATTACATGTATATTTAGTACTTGGTGGCTTTTGATGAATTTTATAAACGCAACGGAAAACTAGGTCCCTTCTTGTTGGACGGCAAATTAAGACTATCGTTTACCGTATAAATAATAAATTCTTATGTCCACGCTTGCATAGCATGCCCTAGTCGCCCACAACGAAAAAAGTAATTTTATATTTTCACATATTCATGTGCACAATAAATATTGTAATAAAAAGTACGTACGTATGCATATGTGTGTTCATAGAAAATGATTTAAAACACTACACACGACTATTAAGCATACGTTAGATGGTTAGATGCAAACGCAACCCATGGGAAATTCTATGAACACATAATTGAAATAATGGTAAATCTTAAGTAGGTAAACAGAGCGACATGTTAAACATCACGCTCTGCACACTAAAGACTTTAGCGCTCGTTTGTTAAGCTGACAAAATAATAGAAGAACATGTAATAAAGATTGAAGAGAGCTTCAATGCTGCAGCATGTGGTCGATATGCAGATGATTGCTTGTGTTGCCTTTTCATCTTTTTTAAAGGACTAGATTTTAGAGGACCAGAGACATCAATAATCGAATTGAATGTTCTCTTAAAAGCGCTGAGATAGCGCGAAACTAAGCGATCGACTTCGTTCGGAAGTGAAGTGCGAGTGAAAAAATGCGAGCACCTCGAGGCAAAATGAAACACTTGTAGTCTTTTTACGGATAAACTTCACTTGCTCTTTCCATTTTGGATGACGCAGTTAGACGCAGGGACAAACGAATGTCCATAAAACCAGGTAAACCAGGTAAGCAAAAATATGTCTAAGCCTTGCTCTTATCGACTGCCTCGTCTAAGACGTCGATAGAACGCAAAGAATCCTGACATGTCTTATGTCAGCAAGTGCACTACATATGCGAGGGTTGTCTCAAAAGTTTCCAAGTCCAAGTCCAAGTAGGAAAATATATTACATTTAAAAAAAAAAACCCACTTTTCTCATCAGTGTAAACTTTTTGCAAAAATCTTGCAATCATTTCAACGATTCTGTAGTATTTCGGTGCCCTCTTTGTGGAATCATGTATCAAAGCCGTTAAAATACTTATCAGGTTCCGCAACGATCTTATCTTCTATTTAGCGATTGAGAGTAAATCTTTTTCCCGGCGATGTTCTTTTAAGGGTTTTCTCTACATAATAAGTACCTTCGTGTTAGCCGTGGAGGACGTGGTGGTTGGGATTGATGGTGAAGCAAGTCGAGCTTCCATTCGCGTATAATTTGTTGAGCGTAGCGATCGATTTGTGTCTCGATGTTTTTGTTCTGCCGCGAGCAAACGCTGCACCCAATCTCGATGGTACTGAGCATCCGTACACACCCTTCGTCCAATTCCCTTTTAAATTCTCTTTTTCGCAAAAACACTTTAATCGATTACCTCAATTGAGTGTTAAATTCCCGCCTCGCGTCTAAAATGGATATAATTGTTGGTGAGTGTTCATCAATGCACAAGCGTATGTGTTTCCTATCTTTGGTGATCTAACGCCAACACTTTTATTGTCATGTCGAAAACTTTTCAGCCCAGCTATATACAAGAAACTCTGCGAATGGAAGTTGCGAAGTAAGTCAAAATCTATTATAAGCCACATGAACAAATGCGATCTTTACGATTGTAGTCATTGCAGTAATTAAAAGCTTAGAAATGCTCTGGCGTGTTTTTTTTTTTGGACTTAGATAGAGAATTCCCAATGTTTAAGTTACGACGAAGCAATAAGCGCTCCGTGAACCAAAGTATACGCAAGTAAGCTTCAAAAAGCGAAAGCGTGGTGGTCCAGTTCTTTAATCGTAAAAAATGTTTTTTTTATAAAATCGATAACTTCAGTTAGTTCGAATTTCGGTCTATATGAGTTTTTAAGTATGCGTATAATAAAGGATTTTGTGTTCGCGACCATTTACACTAAACTTCTAAATCAATTCTTGAATTCTTGAATTCTTGAATTCTTGAATTCTTGAGGAGGCAGTAAAAGTGAAAAAGAAGAGCAAATTTTTCTCATTGCATTAAAAGTCTTATGCAATAAAATACCGTTCATTTCACTTCATTTTTGTTACTTGTTGTTACTGTGAAAACCTATAAATAAAATCGGAAGACTTTTCCTTTTTTACACAACTAATACAAATGCAATTCAGTTCGCGCTCCAAACAATTCAAGCGAACGTTCAATGAATGAAAACGAAAGCAATCCTACGCATTTGTAGAGCATTGGCAAGCGAGAGCAGACCATTGATGTGGTCAAGGGTAGTAATTGTCAGTTGTTATGGTTATTAAAGATTAAAATAGAACCTCGATAAGTTTTGCCATGCCGACGTAATGATTGAAACTCGACTGCAATTTGAAAAATTGCATTTCGAGGGAGACGTGCATGCCAAAAAAAGTCGCGTACGCGTACACTTAGAATAATTGACCTTTTTTAGAAAATCTTAGATCACCACAAAGCTCTTGAGCACAAAATTCATCGCAAACATATTACACATTAACATGCTTTGCAAAAAAATTCTGTAGAAGGTGTGGCCATAAGCAGCCGGATCATTTTACCTCACTATCTCTCGATCTATATTACGATTTGCTATAACTTCAGAAATTTTGCGATACCCTCCGGGTATACGTTCACTTTTCGACTCGCCAAACAACGCAAATCCGTATTGTCTACTCTCTCTCTCTCTCTCTCTCCCTCTGTCTTGAATTCGAATGATTTTTGTTTGTGTTTTTCTTCAGTGTGTTTAAAATTGAAAATGTACGCGTCCACGTATTGAAGCATTGAATCAAAACAAAAGATTGAAAATTTGACCACAATCGTGTGCGGCCATTGTTGTTGCAACTGTTGATATTTTTATTGTTATTGTCAACATGTCGGCATAGTTTCAAACATTAACGTTGCATATAAAAAACATAAAAATAATATAAGGAAATTGGAAAACGAGTGCATTGCAAGCGAAAAATCGCCAATATTCTGACAAAGTAAAAATTCGGTTTCATTTACATTCAAACTCTCGATAAATTGATGCATATTAGTTTTGTTATTGCGTTTGTCAGACACACAGGAAAGAGGCAAAAAAAAAAGAAAAGCAACAAGAAAAAAACGTCGAATATGAGGCGTCAACCACGCCAATCTATACACTCGTCTGCCCGTACGCATAACGTATGTACGCATAACATGCCTGATCGTTCCGTTCTGGTCTATGTGGCGCTTATTTGAACACACACACACACACACTATATAATATAGAAAGAGATATAAAACTTTCAACTTTGAATTTTTGAAATTTTGCAAAATTGAATTGAATCGAAGTTCGTTAAGAGCGCCATCGGCCGACACAGGACAGGAATTACTAATGCACTTAAAAAATTGCAAGCTACTGTTGTCACCAATCACCAATAATCTGCAGCCTTTACGAGATACTGAGATAAATTTTGCTATAAACGTTTTTGACACTCATCCGCCTTAACTGTGACGCACAAAACAATTGATAATAATTGCACAGCAAACGCAAAATTAACCAAAAATTCTGTTGTATTTAATTTGTAAAGCGTTCAAGGTTCGTTGCAAGCCAAGTGAATTTTATTTTCCTGCTTATTCATTATTCTTTTCTGATCTGCTTTCGTTTTTCTTCCTTTGAAAAATTCGCTCCCAAATATTCAATTCAAACAATATATTGAGTTAATGATGTTAAATGTTTTTTAATAGTGCGTCTTGCGTTAGTTGCCACATATAACGGTTGTTTATTTTTTTTTTTTGCGAGCTTATGTAAATTAGAAAAGCCCCGACTTAAACTCATCTGCGTTGAATGAGAGGCGAAATCACGTGAAAAATCTTTTTAGCTCCAGTCAGTCATTGGCAGAAATTACAAAACTAACGATTGGCTTACTTGTCTAATTAACTAACTGAGGGTTTTGGTGGTCAACTCCAAGACAAAGATAAAAATAAAAATCATATATGATTAAGTAGAAGAAGAATTCAACCAAATCAAGTGCCCGCTTGTGAATGCATATAAAAGGCGGATCTTAAAACTCAACCGAATCGTCGGTAAACATTAACAGTGAGAGGTTGCATTCGGTTCGGTTGAATGGGTGAATGAAAAAAACGCCTTAGAAAAACAATAGCGGCGTAAGAAGAAAGTGTTCGAATTCATGTCTACGACGATGAGGCCACATATCGATCTGAATTTATTCAGACTTTTAAGTCGTTTCTGCGCTGAAGAGGCGCTGAAGTAAATACTTGAGTGAGCATTTCAGAGGAACTGAATACATTCAAAAACACACTTGATCTTGGATAAGATTTTTTATTGATATACAAGACACAGCACGTCATTCATTCTCTGTCCTAACACAATAAGCTTTACAAAAATGATGCGAAGCAGACGATCAACTTCTGTGGCAATCGCAAATTGAAGTCCATGTACACGTCCCATTGACATCTATCATCATCGCAGTATCATCTTTTAACGCGCACGGACGAAGCAAAGCAAAAATTAGTTGCGTGACGATTTCTGACTTTGAAAAGAGCGACTAAATCCTTTGCTCTGGAGATGTGCGATTATTTTTTTTTTTTTTTTGCTCTGCCCAAAAATAAGGCTCAAAAATAAATAGCACGATAGTAGGTGCACAAGACAAGGTATTGCATACTCTTGAAGATTATTCAATATTTAACGTTCGACGATGTAGGGCACGACTATGTTCCGCATAAGCTTACATGTACAATTTAATTTTACATTAATAGAGACGTAATAATCCTTTCCGTGCTTGTGTATATGCATAAAATTTATGAATACGTATGATGCACTCGTACGGTTTCGTTTTGTAAACTAACTGGACAAAGCTTTTATACTTGTGGGTAAAGATGGCGATAAGACCGCATTGTTCCCCATACGCCAAATAAAGCCTATAATCAAACATTAGTTGCATTTAAGTCAATAGAATGCAAATTTTCTCAATGTTATAAATTGCACATCGAATCATTAATGTATATATATATTTGATGTATATATATATATATGATGTATATATATATATATGCATTATTTGTTTTACTTTTTGTTTTTCACATTTTTTTGTCTTTCATTCTTAACAACAGGGAAGTCCTTCGCAAGCCCACTTGTTTAAGCAATCAACTGTAAAAAGCCGGAAAGTGAATACTTTCAACTTTCCACAAACAATACCAGAAATGTTTTTTAATTTGTATTTCGCAATCACTTGGGCATTGTTATTATTATTGTTGTTGTTGTTGCACATCCTCTTCATTCTCAATGTTCATTTTGATGGATGTTTTTGATGTCCGTCCCAATATATAGAGAATGACCACAGCAATTGATGAAGTGTTGATGCATTGCAATATTAAAACAAAATAAGAAAAAGCGAAAACTAATAAAATATTTGTATTGCTTTTAAGGAACTAAGGATTACTACAAGTTTGAATTGAAATTCATAAGATTCATATATATATGCATATATATATATATATATATATATATATATATATATATATGAAGGAAACCCGTACTCAATGCGAGTCATTTTTTGTTTTTTTTTTTTAAGTTTTTAGTTTAGCTGACGGCCTCTTCAACATTAAAACTTAAAGCAATTAGTGAGGCATACCAGCATAACTTGTTATATTAAACATCTGGTCAAATTGCATTGAAAACAAAATAGTAATACGCACATTACCGCAACTACATAGCTTTCTAGTTCTAGTTGTTATAATTAACCCTTGTGGGTTTGCGTTTAATGAAGAGGCGACAATAGCGATATATATTACGTAACGTTGGTCTGAGTATTAAAGCCGTTAATATTCAAAATAGATCCTAGAAAAAATTAGCCGCTCAAGGTGTTTACTCCGTAATTACTTATGATAACTAATAACATAATTCTTTAATAAAGAAAGAAAGGGTTCAACGCCTGCTATTTAACTGATATTTATGTGCAACTTTTAGTTTTCCTTTCGCCATTTCGCTGCTAATAAAAACTTATTAAATGGGTGTTGAAATATTTTAATATAATTGAAAAGATATTTATGAACTAACTCTTAAGCTCATTTACATTCAAAGGGGCGAAAAGATAAAAAGTGAAATTTTTAAATAATATAAGCGTCCAATTATCGAAGGAAAGACAATAAATAACAGTTACTAATGAGATATGAATTATCATAAAAGTCCATCTTTCAAGATCGAATTTTGCCTATATTATATAGTAGTATAAGTAGTGTAGTACAAGTAAGTAATTTATTCTTGATGAATATTAAATATACGGACTTTATTATATAGTAAGATTTCATAGCACTATCTCGCCTTGTAGATGACCACTGTTATTATCGTTATCTGTTTAGATGATATTTTGAAATTTTCATTTCTTCAGCTTTTTTTTTACGTTTCTATCAATTCATTATATATATATATCTACATTTATATGTAGATATCTAAATACATATATAAATATATACATATATACATGTATGTATATACAGATAAATAAATATATATAGCTGCTCTTTGAAAAGTCGTACTCTTCTACTAGTCCACCACATGTAAACTGTCCGTATCCAGTGGACTCGTTTTTTTCCTTAAGATTAAAAGAGAAATTCAATTAAATCATTTTCTTTTCTCAAGCGTTCCGCACATCCTAGCCTTGATCCTTAGTTACCCTTTTTGCATTGTTCATGCATGTAATGCCGTTGACGTACATGAGTATATTCCACAAATGTCCGGCAGTTTCGTCATTCCACTTCACAAAAACGGAACGGAGGATGATATTAGCAATAACGAAGGGGTAGCGAAGCTAAACGCTTTGCTTAAACTCTTCGAGCGGTGAGTTACCACCACATGGTTTGCAAAGTCTTTATGAAATCTTCCAAAGGAAGATCAACAAATCTGCAAATCTATTAGAATCGGTTGAGAATATTTTTCAAACCTTCGCCGAATACTGATTTTTCGAAAGTTTTTAACAGTTAACAGAATGAACGACTTGACTTGTCTGATACCTTGGAACTGGTCCTTCGGAACTATCTATCTATCTATCGAACCGTACGTGAAGAGTATTTTTCAATTCAAGTCATTTAAAGGCGATTTTGGTCTGGTAAGCCGTAGGGTAGTGTATTCGTCTTGGTCCACTCCTCTTTACTTTATATTTTTAAATAATCTGCTTACGTGTATCGAAGCGTCAAAGTGCTTGACGTTTGTGTGTGTTATAAAAATATTCATTCCATTAATGGTATAACAAATCTTTCATCGGATTTAAACAATTTTGCAAAGCTTTCTTTTCTTTCTTTTTCTTGATCCACTATTACGCCATGCAGCTATTTTGTTAGTAATTACGAGCTGGAATATAAACAAATTTAATGGCTTGCATATGATGTTCGATCCAATAGATCTCTGTCTGGACATTGTAAAGAGATTGTCAAAGGAGCTCTCTGAACTTTATAGGACTAAACAATTGCTCTTGTTCCGCCACAATCGAAATCGAATTCATTTATAGTATGGATAGCAAGCTACAGACGTCATCTTGACTTGACTTGACGAGCCAATGCAACGAAGTTTTTTACTTTTGCTCTACTTGCCTTATGGTCGAGTTCTCGCCTAGATCTTGCAGTTTATGAAAGAAAGTCAACGTTCACTGGACTGAAATGGTGAAAAACTATAACCTCTTCTCCGCAACCACTTCAACGAATCTGCTTTAATGTATTCGGTAGGTTTACGAGGCATTGTAAACCGATCTTATCTGAATTTATCTGAATCATCGCATGAACTCCGAACTTCAAACTACTTTCCCGATCCTTTATATAATGTATAATAATGTATAATAATTAAGGGTTCGCTGTTAGGGAAACACTGCTAGCATCTTGTCCTGTCAAATCGTATCCATAAATGACACTTTCTTATGTTCTTATATATCTTAATGACTTCATTCACTTTTTATTGCTCTTCCCTCTTGCTGTAAATATATTCACTAATACTATCATTAATATCAATAGATTTTTACTAGTTGTTAAATAACGTAACTCGTAAGCATTGTAAGCGAGTATCTATTATTATGCGTTATTATCTCCTTACCTATAACTAAGTTCGCAGTTATTGTGGATTGGTTGACAATTTCTATATACATATATATCTCAATAAATAAATAAATAAATAATAAGAAATATTCTTATATATATATATATATATATATATATATATACAACTATCTATGCATAAAAACTGTTATCATTATTATTATTATTATTGCTATTAATTAAAAGCTGGAGAAATAAATTCTAAGGCTAAAGTCTTAAAGCACTAGCATCCAAGGCTATCCGGCTATACTGAAAAGTCTACCGGACTTGAGACGATTCTATAAAAATATTTATATATATCTACATATACGCATTTATCTATAAACTAAAAATCCGGAAGAGAAAGAGTTTGATTTCTTTAAAATTCTCTTCTCTGGTTTTCATATTCATGCTTAACTACTTTCATGTCCTCTGTCAAATGTTAGTCAATAGCGTACTTATTGCAGTAAGTAATGAGTGTGCGATCCTAATATTTTGTAAAATATTAAATACTGGCGATAAAAAAACGAAAATCATTAAAAATAAACTTTTATTAACATAGTTTCGGCAATAATTTCCAACTAACGTGCATTCGCTAACTAACTAAACAACAACATACTAAACAACACAACTAAAACATTTACTAAAATATTTATACGATTTATACGAAAACGCAGACTCAGATTATCATGAAAAACGTCTTGAACAACTGAAATGGAAAAATAAAATTTTATGATTTAAGCATAAAAACGAAATGTAATCATTAAGTTTAAAGCCCTTTATAAAAACATGTCATTATGTTGTAGAGAAACCCGACGACCCGATATAAAACCCGTTAATTGTTTAATTTTGATTATGTTTTAAAAGGTAAACGTACTCTAATTTTCCATGTCACTTATGTGTAACGCTTAGCGACTAAAACCGAAAACCGAAAACCGAAAACCGAAAACATATATTATCAGTTAGTACGAATTGCTGCGTCGTCTCAGCCACACCCGTACCTGTAATGCTTCTTCCATTGACTTCAAATGTAAAATTGAATGAAAACTTGAATGAATGATGGACTTCGAAACGAAATTTCCAGGAACACTGACATTTTTAAAACTAAAGACAGTCTGTCTACGATTGTTAACCTATACGGTCATCATCAAATAAATGTTTTTTTTTTCGTTTTCATTTGTGATAAGAACTAAACGTAAACGGTAAAGGATACCAACATTTTCTTAATTTTCTTAATTTTTCTAATTATTTCATTTGAATGATTGCTGCTGCCACTGCTCGAAAAATACAATTTTGGAACCCCTTCCACTTCCACAATCTGCTCTCGTTTACATCAATAAGACCAAGCGTCTTGGTGACGAACGTTATTGAGAGTTCGTGGTTAAGCGGTAAGTAAGCCAATCCTCGAACATAACCGCAAAAATGAAATGAAATCCAATCGATTTATACCGTACGATTTTTAGGGCAAACTCACATGAGTGCAGGATGGACGTAATAAATTGACGGTGCCACGAAATTTATGGCATATTGAAAGCATGTACTTCGTGCCACTCTCAAAAAAACTCAATCACCACGTTTCTGTACCTTCCTGTACGTACTGGAGGGTAACTGCAATGCCATTTTCATGTTCAAAAATGCCAAAAGTGGAACTTTTGTCCCACAAACTACACCCCAGGAAAGTTCATTTTTGTGCAGGTACAGGTCTTTATATTTTTGTCCCCATTCCTTATTTATGAAGCCATTTAACCAAATAAGAACTTAGTCCCATGTGGACGAAACGTAATCGTGGGTGCATTGTTTTCGTAGTAAATTCGAACCACTTCTCTGCACTATACAACCAACCACGTATGTATTTATTGTACACCATAAATAATGACAAGATCGAAACAATGTGTTGAAAAACAATTCTATCCCAATCTCGAACACAAGTGCGTTTCTTTCATTTACTTACTTGCTTACTTTAGGAATCATAAAGTGGGTGATCTTTTATTCCAAAACTAATGCTCTGCTTAAACGGGCAAAAAAAAGTTCGCATACATTCAATTCAAGATATTAGCTAACACTATTCCTATCGTTGGACTTAATAGTTTACACTGACTATTTATTATATATATATATATATATATATATATATATATATATATATATATATATATATATGCCTGTTATTATATGAATATAAATGTGGGTGATGCACTGTGTTACTTATAACTTTAATTCTCGCTATTGAGCGGACAACTGTCAGTAGCTAGAGGTATTCCAAGAACTTTCTTACCAGTTCCCTAAGTTCCTTTTTATTTTTATTTTTATTTTTATTTCATTTTTGTTTACCAATTTCCGAGAATCGTAATGACATGTTGGTGTCTTCGTAACATTTTTTTATTAACGCATTAAAAAAATGATTTTCATATATATCTTTAACACTTGATCTACATTTTCATTTTACTTCTTAAATAAACAAAAAAGAAAAAAGAGAGACAGTTTCAAAGTGACAAGACATTCCAAGACCATTGAGATTAATGATAGATAAAATATTGTCTTAAACTTGTGTCGACATATTGCCGTACAGTGTCCTCTGATTTGTACAAGAAATTTGTATTTCGTAACGAGCCTAAGTAGAATGCTGTGCAGATGAACGGATCTCAACAGGTCCAATTAAACACCCAGACACACATTTTCATGGGTTGATTTGTGCAAAAGGGTTTGGAAAACAGTGCAAGTTCATCGTATATTGATTGCCATTCAAACAGCAGATAGCGGAAGGAAGGTCTTAATTTCGCTCAAGATTCTCATAGCACACACAACACACTGTAGTGTGTGTCGTAGTAATTATTGTAGACTTAATCGGGTAAGAGTTTCCCTAAATTAGTTGCTTATTTGGGAAATTTCAAGCGAGTGAATCGTCTGTTATCGTCTGTGTATTTTGGAAAAGTCCACCTTGAGAGGGACTGCAGCCGAGAACAACAGGCCGACTACAACCGTCTATCTTTAAAGCAGTTTAACTGTTGCACAATGAACGACTTTATCATTCTTCGCATTTCATAAGAAACAAACGCGTGTCCATAGGAAAGCCTATATAAATATAAAACACAATGTGTTCGTATGATTAATTAATTCTTCTTATCAGTTTTCTTATCGGTTTTTAATTGCTTATAATTTTTACAGAAGATTTATGATGCACGATATGAGGCAATTAAATGAACAAACATTTTTCTGTGCCTTTCTGCTAAGTTCTGTTAAGTGTTTCAATATTTTTTTTTCTATTCGAAACTTTCAGCTTTTAAGTACATTTAAAAATCTGTTCTTACGCGACATAATTCTTTGGCGCAAAATTCACTTCCACGCTTCTATATCGATGTGCAACAAGTGCTTCAACAAATAAGGCTAAGCAACGCACCGTTCATCGCAAGGAAACTAATTTTGAATGATACGACATTTGCGAGGATGAAATGATTTCATTTATTTAGCACTAAACCTTTTGTTTACAATTGCATTCAATTACAATTCAATGTCTATAGAGAGCAGAACTTGGCGGGTGAAACAAAGCGAGCATTGACTTAACTTTCTAAGCTACCAGGCGCTGCTTCACCAGCCAACCGTCATCCGAACCGAGTCATTGTATCTGTTGTGTCTTCTGTGTCTGCCTGTGTCGTTGCCGCCACATCTCACACACCATCTCGCACACATCCACTAGCCTGCAGACACTACTGCCTTGCCTCTTCTTCTTTCGCATTTGTGACTGTCACCGTATTACAAGAACAAGACGCTTCCTTCGAGTGATGAGTGATGAGTGGTCGGTCATATTTAAAAAAACCAAAAAAAGGGGAAAGAAAAAAGAAGAAGACTCTTCCCTGAAATGAAAGCGTAAACGGGATAAACGTAGCTTGTTGGGAAAACTGCCGTTCGGGTCGAACTTTTCCGTTAGGGGGGCACACATGCCGTTTTCTGTAATACATGCATCTAAGTGATCCCAAAGTCAAGTGATAATCCCCGCTTGGGAATCGCTATAGAATGCTTTAGGAATAAATAAATACTTTGCCAACTTTAAGCTTACGCTTTGAAAATAGTTAAAAACAAGAGCTTAAGATATTAAATTTATCTCGGTTTCATATTAAATTAAATATCAATACATTCGACGTTACAACGCTTCAAAGACGGACATAATTTTTCATAACTTTTACTCAAGAAATGGTGGAACGTTAAGTAATTTCACGTTTATTGCTAACGTTTAAGGTTTCATGTAAGGAGATCATTGATTTACTGAAGCAAGCGAGACCGGATGAACGAGGCAGCTAACGGATTTTTATTTGCGCTTGTGTGTTGAAAACACATGTCCGAGGTATTCAGTTCTTCTTCAATTTCTGATAACAATAACAGCGGGCCAATATAACGGGCTTTCCTTTACGGATGATTGCTACGTTCGTTCCATTGATGGGCAAGCACAAAATTCTGGCCGCGCAATGTTTCAAATTTTTAAGCGTATCAAACAAGAAAATTTTGCCTGGTAACGAAATAAAAATAGCCCGCGAGGCTTAAAAGGATGAACTGTTAAGATATAAAATGCGATCTTCTTGAATATGGTTTAAGGGGCTCATACCCTGAAGTTCCGTTCCGTGCGACGCTCATTCACTTTTTAAACGCAGGCAAATTGTAGTCTTCGCGCCAAATACGATACAATTTCTTCGCGCAGAATTTGCATGAAATTTACTCTCTTCGCTTCTGCTTTGCGTATAGTCTTCATTGATTATACGAAAGATACTCGGTTATCGGAAAGACTGCAAAAACAAAAAAAAATTTGGAAAATTTGCGTTATTTAAATTTTTGATATTCTACCGGCTGATGATCTACCGGTTAGATGTTGTGGGTCAGTTGAAACTTTAGAAGAAGCTAGAACGGATGCCACTTTCTGACACTATACGATAGCTCGGATGTCTATCTGTCTATCTGTCTATCTGTCGCGGAACGATTAAAACGACTAATACACCCTCCTTCTGCACTCGCGCGGTATAAACAGCGAAAAATGAATAAATAAAAAATAAATAAAAGAAATAATAACCTACAGCATCTCTGATACTGAAATGATCACAAATATAAAAAAGGTACGCATAGCTTTCAAAGAAATTTATGTAGATTTTCCTCACAAACCTATTAACTTCGAGCATAAAGCGCAAAGCATATTAAATAAGCATCATATAGTTATATATATATATATATATATGTAACATGGAAGCAAAGATATTTAAACTGCCATTGAATGGAGCGAAACGTTATCATAAAAAACACTCAATATCGTAAACTGTATACAAAATGATATGCAAATAATGTTACTGTTGAAAAATTGTAAAAAAAAAATAAAAAATAAAATCACACAAAATGTATCGCGTATGTGTGTGCGTGCATGTATTTGTGTGCGTTTGCATAAAATGTAAACCATAAAAATCACTCAAGCATAGCAACGATTTTTAAAACATATAACCGAATGTTTACCAACAAATACCATTACGTTTGCATACACAACAACACATGAATCCTTTTTTTTTTTCCCACAAAAACAACAAAACAGAAAACTTATTCTATTTAATTCTTTTTTGTTTTTTTTTTCCTTTCTCTCTACACAAAATATTTTATTTGTGATTAGCATACACGGAGAAAAAGAATTTGAATATAACAGATTTTGATTTGGAACCCTTTTCTGGCTTTTAAGGGACTTGGATTTTTCTATACCTACTTAGTTTTTTCTTTGTTTTCCTTTTCCTTGCAAGGGTAACAACGGATTAAGTTGTCATTTGTAAGCAACTGATGTGCTGTTGATTTACATACGTAATAATTTCCTGTTCGTGTCTCTTTGAATTGGTTACAAATCTAATGAAATGTTAGCGGTTTTTGTTGAAAAAGGAATTGAAAAACGAATTGACTTTTACTTCTTATTGCATGCTCGTAACTTATATGGGATTTAAAAAATTGTAAGTAATTCTCTGAAACGCTGAAACGTAAAACGATTTAAGCCCTACATTTCAACAATAATTGGGAAGCTGTTGTCTAAACGATTTGTATTTCGCTTAAATGTTTTTGTAATCGCTTTAGCGATTTCTAGAATTCGAAATTTCAACTGCGAGTGATGCATAAAAGTACGGATCGTAGACTCGCATCTCTGTTTCATCGCTAACTATTGCTAAACCCATTCCCCATTCGTAGTCCCCTAAAACCTAGAGTAAGCGAAAAGGCTCTGTGCTCTGTGTTTCGTTCTATTGGGCGATATAGGCTCCACTTCGTAAATGAACCGCCACGAGCGCCAAAGTTTTTTGTCTATATTTTTGAATTATGTTCATTAGCTTCCTAAGTTATGCATTGGTCAGTACATCCGTCTATCTTTTCGGAACGCACTCGCTATTTTTGTACCCTGCGTCATTTCTCCTACTTGCATGCATTCACTCACTAGTAACGCAGCGTCTTTAAAAAGAGCTCCAGCTTCGTAGTGTTGTTCCCTTAGACCGCAATAACTTTAAGCAAATCTTAAGCAGCCGATGTAGGGCGTCACCTGCAAATCGATAGCGCGCTGACTTCCATAATTGAAAGAGGGTCCACATTCTATGCGGTTACAATATCGCACCAGCCGATTCTTATCGTCACTAGTTCTTTCTTATTCTTACAATTTGTAAGAATCGAAGAAACGTTCACGTCTTTGGGTCCCGGATCTTAAATTTAAGAATGTGCTGCAATTGCTTGAGGACAATTACCAAGCCTATATCGGCAGTAAATTCGGTAACTTGTGGCTTATCAACAACATTCGTCTTTCTCTCTGCTAAAGACAACAGAAAGCATAAATTAATTGAGTGTGGGTGCGGATTGGTTTTAACGAAAGACACGGCCATTATCCAATTCCCCCCACACCTCCCTGTAATTATTCATACATCGAGTTTTTAAAATACGGTCTTATAGGAAAAGTGGTGGAAAGGTTAGTCCGATCCGAGTCATTTTCAATAGCTTTCGTCCTTGGGCCAAAGTATGTCAGTGTACGAAATTCCATCAAAATGTGTCCAAAGTTGTAACCTATGAACACAAGAAAACAAGATAGACAGACGGACAGACGGACAGACAATTGGACCCAGGCGGGAATTGCTTGCCACATATAGCAAGACAAGTTAATAAAAGTAACCGAGTAAAGTTTATTTATTTAAAATTTTCCAAAGATCAGTAAGGTAAGCAAACGAGTTCAATTATGCGTCGCAAATGAAACAAACTGTAAAGACGCAATTTATTCAATATTCTAAAATTCCTTTGGAACGATGTGTATATAATACAAAATTATTATAAATTCAAGTATGTGTACGAACATATATACGCCATCATCTGTTTGCTGTTATCGTTTTCTATTCTTATTTTTTCTTTTTTCCTTTTTTTTTTTCCTTTTTTTTTTTTTTTTATTTATATATTCGGAAGTTTCCATTTTTTTTTTTTTTTTTTTTTTTTTTTGTTTTTTTTTGCAAAAGGTAAACGAAAAAATTTGCATTTCTTCGTACGGAACACTTTTATGCATTTTTCGTGAAAAATTCGTACAGCTTCTAAGCTTTCTAAGAAAGAGGGAAATTTAATGATGCATAACATAGTGGAACATGAATTTTTTCTTGCGGTTGCTTAAACGAAAATATTATTGAAACATATTCGTCTTGAAGGGAATAGGATAGAACCACCATCGCACTCTACGAAGTAAAGATCTGTCTTCATCCAACCGCTATGACCGCTATGACCGCTATGTGAACGAGAGTGAAAAAGAAAATTTTGAAATTCTGAAAAGTTTTTTTGCTTGTTAAGCCTAATCATGCATTGAAAAAGCTAACAAACGAACGTAACGTATCGTAGCTGATTGCACACTCGTTTCCTAATATTCATTATGCACAGACGTTATTCACTTCTGTCCGCATTTTTCGTAATCGATTCATTAATGAAATAAAAATGCCCGCGCACATGCCGTCCTAAAGAATCTCTTCTAAACAAACAGGAAAGCCTGGATCAGAGGCGATGTAGGGGATGAGAGCTGGTTTTTTTAATATTTTTTGATAAAAATCGATTAAAAAAAAAAAAAAAAAAAAAAAAAAACTATATTTTAGCCTACAAAGTAAATGTAAACAATTTGCACTATTGAGGAGAATGTTTAAGTCCCTCTAATATAAAACTTATTGAAGAAATACGCCCTACTCCAGAATGGACAAATCGGTGCAGAGCATTTACTGATCGGCCTTGCCTGGCTGGCTGTAATGATTTTATTTGCTTTACTTAAAACAACAACAATTTCGCAACTGGTTAATGTGCCGGCTATATGCGATTCCATCTCTGCTACGGATATATATAGGTATATACAAATTGTCGACTATATATACATATATATATATATATATATATATCTAATTTGTCAACATCATACAAATACATACACTTTTCATCATCATCATCATCATCATCATCATCATGTATAGATTTTTCGCGAGGCCGAATAAGGAAATCGACTTGGCCTAGTTGTTCCTCTATTTGCCACGATTTCATCAATTATTCGATCGAAAGATATTTCTTTGTGTCTACACATTTTGAGAATAAATTTAAAAAGTGTGGAGTTTAAAGGCTGACGGATAATTTTGATCGTATGCTCGCCGTGACTGAATTGAAAACCGCGCTACCGCGCTTAAGATTTTAACCCGCGACCATTTTGTTGTTACACCTGATCCTTTGTCTACGACGGACTAAAACTATTCGTTATTGTCACACACATACGTGTATACGTTTTATAAAAAATACAATTAGCAAATCGCTTATATCTCGAGTTTCTCTATTCTGAGCAACATCACAGAGCCATAGAGACAAAGGTTACACAAACTATTTTGTTGTGTGCGTTTTTTGCGTCACTTAATGTTGTACAATAAAAAAATTGATATTGCAGTGAATGGAATAACAATTAATTGATACAAAGCCAAAAAAACTATAACGAGAAAAGACATCATTCGCTCACAAAGCCGAATGTGTCCCTAAGAGAAGAAATGGCAAGAAATGGATTTGATATTACCCTGCGTACATACTGTCCGGATGTGAGTAACACCTTTTAAGTAATTAAGTTACATATCGCTTATCACATTTAAGTTTGTATGAAAATGAGTTAATAGGTCAACTTCCGAAATGAACGGTTACCTAAGAATTTAGTAAACACATGGTATGCCAAAATTGACGGAAGCAGTTTGAAGTCCGTGTAACGGTTCTTTCTTGGGCAGAGTAGAACCCAGTCAACCCAGAGTCCGTTTCCAAGACAATTTATGAAAGAATGTGTTGGACCTTCGGGTTTGGTTTTAATTTTAATTTACTTATTTATTTCGTAGAGATTACCGACGCGCTTTCAGAGCGTTGGGATGAAAAAAAAAACCAGCTTGGTGGCCTCGACTTTCTCGTTGTTTGATTCTGTTCGCACTTGTGTGCTCGATTTTAATTCCTCATTCGCGGGTTGCTACAAAGAGACGAATACTTCGCGTGAGTCATAGCAGCCGTGGGTCCCTTCCTAACTATTTCTCGTCACAAAGAGAACGTTTACCAGTCCTTCAGGGATGGCGATTAAAGCTAAACCAGCGCATCCCCTATCCGTGAAGTCAGTAGTCTTTTCAGTCCTTCAGGGATGGCGATTAAAGCTAAACCACCAGATCCCCTATCCATAAAGTTAATAATCCTTTCAGTCCTTTCAGTCCTTCAGGGATGGCGATTAAAGCTAAACCAGCGCATCCCCTATCCGTGAAGTCAGTAGTCTTTTCAGTCCTTCAGGGATGGCGATTAAAGCTAAACCACCAGATCCCCTATCCATAAAGTTAATAATCCTTTCAGTCCTTTCAGTCCTTCAGGGATGGCGATTAAAGCTAAACCAGCGCATCCCCTATCCGTGAAGTCAGTAGTCTTTTCAGTCCTTCAGGGATGGCGATTAAAGCTAAACCACCAGATCCCCTATCCATAAAGTTAATAATCCTTTCAGTCCTTTCAGTCCTTC